>VZRI01000436.1:64967-93314 GCA_013397515.1 Upupa epops
TGAGGGGAGACCTTCTTGCTCTTTACAGCTATCTGACAGGAGGGTGGAGAAAGGTGGGGGTCAATCTCTTCTCCCCAGTCACCAGCAACAGGACAAGAAGAAATGGCCTCAAGTGGCGCCAGGAGAGGGTTAGGTTGGTCACCAGGAGAAATCTCTTCCCTGACAGAGTGGACAGGGGTTGGAACACGCTGCCCAGGGAGGGAGGAGTTGCCATCCACGGTGGGGTTCAAATAAGGCATAGCTGTGACCCTGGGGAACAGAGTTTAGTGGGCATGGGGAGGTTGGGGTGATGGTTGGACTGGATGCTCTTGGAGGTCTCTTCCATCCTTAATGATTCTGTGATCCTATGGAGGGGGTTAGGTTGTGTTTTTCAATCTCGCAGGTATTTATGGTTTTTGTTTGGGTGGGGATGGTCGGATTCGGGGATCTGGGAGGTCCTTTCTGAGCAGGATTATTCTGTGACCTCCTAGGCCCTGGCAAATCGAAGTAGCAGTGCAGGATAGCTGTCAAGTAAGCAAATTGCCCAGGGTCAAACAACAGGTCACTACTAGAGTGAAAATATGAAAAAATGAATCTCCTGATTCCCAGCTCAGAGCCCTGCTCAGTACAATGTGCTGGGACCCAGAACTTCAGACAACACAAAGGGCAGAAGCTGGAAAGAGTGGATTTTTATTAGCTATGGCAGCAGACAGCAGGAATGACAGCTAAAAAATTGCTCATTTTCTTTCTTCGCAATTACTGGAGTTTCAAACACTGAGAACCTTATAAACCCTCCTCTGTGAGGTCATACCTCAGGTGTCACATGTCGGATTCAGCTCCCAGTCATGCACATCATCAATCACCACCCCCGTGGCTCACAGAAGTTTCCCCAGTATCCCAATTTCCCAGTGAGGCTGGAATACAGGAGCTAACAGCAAAATTCACTCCTGCCTAGCAAAAAGCTTTGCATTTCCCCAGATTGAAAATTCTGCAGTGCCCTTTCCTTTTAAACCATCACAAGTTTGCGGTTCTTGATTTTACTGTAGCCTCACGAACTAAATTAAATCCTTAAATGAAATAATTAAATTAAACAACTAAATGAAATAATTAAATTAAAGACAGACATGAAAGGATTAAATGGGATAATTGAATAAAATAATGAATTTAAATCATTCCTTTCTGGTGGTGGTCCCTGCAGCAAAAAGCCTGTGAGAAGCTCGTGACTCTGAGTAACACACCGCTGTCATGCGCAGAACTGTGCTGGGTGCTATGTAGTGCAGATCCTGTTTTGCTCAGGCTGTTGATGAAGAAGCCACTGTGTTATTTAGGACTCTCTGACAAACCCATTTTAAGAACATGAGGCAATTGAAATACACTCGACCCAGTTCTGTCCAAAGCAGATTTTACCAAAAAAATTCAAAGTAGGAAAGCTGAGGCAAAACAATCCTACATGTTAAGGATCAAATCTCACCCACATGAAAGGTCCAAAACAGCTCCATTGCCCTCCTCATCACTCATACTGAAGGGCTTTGGAAAAACTAACTGAACCAGTTCCAGTTCTCACAACATGCAACAACTTGGACAGGGGTATGGAGCATCCTAAGCTGGGCATGCAAGTGGCCCCTCTTCTGATGTCATTATAAACATCAACACACTTGGGAGCTTTTTCCAGCGTCCCAGTCTCTGCGCAGCACAGTTGGTCAGATAGATTAATTGTGTGAAATCTCTGCATTCCTTCATAGCATTCTCTCCTGGTGCTTGTCAGAAAGAGATGCGACAGCTTGGACAGAGCTCATTCCATCCATCTCTGTACCACAGGGATCACAGATCACACGCACAACCTGCATTTTCCTCCCATACTCTCCCTCCATAATTTGCCAACACTTTTCTTTCTTGTTTTGCTGCTCTGAGGTTAAAACAAACAAGATCAAGGGCTGCTCCTGACAATGCTGTAAGGTCTGGGTTTGTTTGGTTCAGTATGTGGTACCTCATTCACTGCTGAGCAGAGATAGGAAGATAAAGGAGCCTCAAGAAACAGCCCTGGGCAAAACATGCTGTCTCCAGAGCAAACCTTGCTGATAACACACGGACATAAGTAACCAGCACCATAAACCCTCCCTCACCTTCCAGCCAGTAGGACCCCACCCCGTAGGGATGAAGCTCCCCAGCAGCAGACCACCCATCATGTTCAGATCTGACTACAGTGGCACAAACTGTTAGCAGAGAAGAGAGAGAAAGAGGGGGCCCTGGGGGCTTTCACATACTGCAGACAAATGCATGACACTGCTACATGGTTGTGCAAATCACTGATGTCCACGTGGGGCTCACTGACTTCTGGTCTCCTCCTACACGTTTACCTTAGAGCTGCCTTCCAGTCCCTGAAGGGAACCTCCAGGAAAGCTGCAGAGGGACTCTTCCCAAGGGGATCCAGCAACAGGACAAGGGGAAATGGTTTGAAACTGAAGGAGAGGAGGTTCAGCACAGATCTGAGGAAGAAGTTCTTCAGGGCCAGAGCAGAGAGACTCGATTGATTGCCTGGAGAGGCTGTGGCTGCCCCCTCTCTGGAGGTGTTCAAGGCCAGGTTGGATGGGACCTTGAGCAACCAAGTCTGTCCCTTCTACATCGTTGCCCCTGGCAGGGAGTTGTAGCAGATGAGCTCTGAGGTCCCTTCTACACTCAGCCAGTCTGGGATTCTGTGATTTTGACAACACTCATGTCCAGTGTGAGGGACAGCAGTTCTAGTTTTCTGCCCATAGTCCTCTCTGAAGTCTCTTTCCCCATTTCTCACACTCAGCCATCTAAAAATGTGGAGCACTTTCATTTTTATGTGGGCCATTGCCATGGCTTTGTCCACACCAGTACGAGTCTATCAGCATTTCCATTACAGATCTCTGCAAGTCAGGCAGAAGGATTCATTCCAGCACAGAGCCTGGTGCTGATGTGGTTTTGATTCTTTTCCCCTCTAACAAAAATGAAAGCGAGGAACTAAAAGCCACAGAGACCTTTTGTCTTCTTAGAGAAGTTTTGTTTCTCCAAAGGATGAAAATCAGAATCACAGAATCATTACAGTTGGAAAGGATCTCTAAGATCATGAAGCCCACCCCTCAAACCAAACCTCCGTGACCACTAGATCAAAGTGAGATTCCTCCATTCACAGGCACACAAGGATTTCTCCTAAATACGTTTTTGACCAAAAATGCAATGGCATGCAAGCAAAACCTTATTATCTCTCTGGACTACATAGGTGGAACTTGTATATCACAGAATCACTTCAGGTCACAAGCTAGACGTCTCCTTCTGGCAGGTCAATGCACATGGAGCTGTGGTATCTCCAGGAGATGCACTGCTGTGGGTTTTTGGGAGCAGCACAGCATATAGGTGCAATGAAAACAATGTGTAGCTGTGTTTCTCCAAGTCACCATGAAACAATCACTTCATAATCACAAAATCATTGAATGCGAGGGTTGGAAGGGACCTCTAGAGAACATCCAGTCCAACCCCCCTACCAATACAGGATCCCCTAGATCAGGTCACACGGCAACAGCCAGGGGGACTTGAAAGTCTCCAGACTTGGAAACTCCACAACCTCTCTGGGCAGCCTGAACCAGGGCTCTGTCACAATCATGTCCTCACACCCCCAACACTCAAGAACCCCAGGGAAGAGCAGCAGGCTGGATTTTGTGATCGCTCTTAAGCTGTACTGGCATCACCATCAGACCCATTGGTCCTGAAAGCCATTTTCCCAGTGCTAATGCACAACTATTGATTCATTCCAGCTCTTCTGACCAGTGAAGAACAGAGGATGGATCGTTTCTTTATAGTCTGAAATTCTGCTGTGAGCCATAAGCTGTTAGGAACAGGAACACAGAGCAGAGCTCTCCTCTTTGAGCTAACAGCTTCTGGCCAGGTTCACACTGACTGTGACCAGAGAGGACTATGTGGGGCAGTTCTTGCAGGCTTTATGATTTTAAAGTAATTCAAATAAAAAAAAATGATATTATCTTAAATTATTTTAACCTCCTTAACTGAAGCAAATAATATTCACTGAGATTTCTTTTCATTACTCTTTGGGAAGTTGAGTGTTGTTGGAACAAAGTGTGACACAGAAAGCTCTGGGGGGCAAGCACTTTGTGATTTTCCAGGTTTAGATAGGTGCCAGAGAAATCAGAAGAAGTATTTTTCCAGTAAGAATGCAGAAAAAGCAGGTCAGTTTTGACTTGTGCTGATTTTTTAGAAGCATCAGCCATAGCTCTGTGTTTAAACTCTCTGCTTAGCAAAGCAAATCTCTTTCCAGGCAGACAATGAAGATAAAATCATCTGAGTCTTCCTCACCAAAGTAAAATTTGCACCTCCAAACCTCCAGCCTGCACAGAGTGAGAACAAAGGATGCCCAAACAATGTCTGACACTGGTGCTCTGGATATCTTCTGTCAGTCTTTGCCATGCAACGTCCAAAATGCTCTTCTCACACAGGAGGTATTTGATGAAGGGACTTGGACACCTCTCCTATGAGGAAAGGCTGAGAGGGTCTGGAGAGGAGAAGGCTGAGAAGGTTCTCAGCTCTAAATATCTGAGGGGTGGGGGTCAAGACGAAGGGGCCAGGCTCTTTTCAGGACAAGGAATAATGGGGATCAGCTGGAACATGGGAAGTTACACCTCAACAGGAGGAGATACTTCCTCCCTGAGAGGGTGACAGAACCCTGACCCAGGCTGCCCAGAGAGACTTTCAAACCCCCCTGGCTGTTCCTGTGTGACCTGATCTAGGGGATCCTGCTCTGGCAGGGGGATTGGACTGGATGATCTCTAGAGGTCTCTTCCAACCCCTCACATTCTATGATTTAAATAGAGGAAATTCCTGCCTTGTGTCTACAAAAAATCTAGTAGGATTACAAGGCAAATCCTCATCCCTCCCAGCATCAAGCTGTAAACATTTCTGCTGAGCTACGATCCAACCAAACCCAGCAATTGTTTCGCAGACACAAGTCACATTTTTATTCTTAAATAAAGGACTTCAGGTACAGACACAGGGATGTTCATCTCAGATGAAAAGATCCTTCCCCTAAGAAAAGAATAAAAACACAAAGAAAGAGACAAAAATCTCCCCTTCCCATGTCAGACTTCTTCTCTTCAGGCTGATAATGAACGGGCAATGCTGCACACAAGACAACTGCCTAAGTAAAAGTTAGAGCAATCAAAGCCCCATCAACTTCCCAGCTTTTCCCACCTCAGTTTCACTATTTCCTCAATGTGAGGAGCAATTTCAAGAGGCAAAGAAATCACGACAATCCTCCCCAGGTGCTCTGACATCACCTATGAGAAGAGAGAAAATTGATCTCTTGGAAGAGTGTTTTTCACTGCTACTCTCAGCGATGAGATGTGGTGGGGTTTTTCAGCTCAGGATCATTTGCCACCTCCAGAAGCAAGAAGAGGTCAAAGAATTGGGGTTTTGCAGGGTGCTTCAGGGTGGGAATCAGGAGAGCCTGAAGGACATGCAGAGGAGAAAGGAAATTGCTTTCTGTCAAGGATGAGGAAAAAAATACCCTCCTGCCAAAGCCTACTTCATGGAAGAGGCTGAAGCAATAAAGTTGTTCCAGGAGACCCCATTTTACACAGTCCAGCTCCTGCCCAGATGAGTACGAAATAAAATAAACTGGAGAGAATACATCCTGAGATCTACTGACAAAAGCCAGCAGAGTCTAAAATTAATTCTCGCTAGCAGCAGTGACTAAATGAAAGAGGATGGACACAATCACAATTTCATCAAGAGACGTGCTGTAAGGCTTCCTGCCTGGGCTCCTTGGCTGATTCTGCTGCACAGAATTAGAGAAGACGCTGAAGTCAGACTTCTCTGTGAGCAGTTGGAACTTGCCACCGCGGCTGGAGATTTGCTCCCACAGAGAGAAAAGCTGAAAAGCCACCCTGCATGCAGAGATCCTTTGAAAATCCATCCCAGGTGAGTGCGGAGCAGTCGTCAGAGCTACAGGCTGCTGGGGAAACTTCAGCTAACTAATGAGTCCCTCGAAGTATCCAGGAGAAGGCTTGATCAAGGGAAGCTTATTGATGAAGTCTTCTTACTGCAGCTCCAGGAGGCACTGTGCTCACATGCTCTCATCCTGGTGTGGGATTTCAACCACCCTGACTCCCATTGGAATAGCAGCACAGTGAGTTGTAGGCGATCCAGATGGTCCAAAAGCGGCCAACTGCATCCTGGGCTGCATCAAGAGCAGTGTAGCCAGCAGACTGAGGAGGGCATTCTGCCCCTCTACTCTGCCCTCGTGAGACCTCTGCATCCAGCTCTGGAGCTCCCAACATCAGAAGGACATAGAACTGCTGGAGCGAGTCCAGAGGCCATGTGGATTGGAGGGCTGGAGCCCCTCTGCTCTGCGGACAGGCTGAGAGAGTTGGGGTTATTCAGCCTGGAGAGGAGGAGGTACCAGAGGGACCTTATAGCGACCTTCCAATCCCTGAAAGGGGCTGTCAGAAGGCTGGGGAAGGCTGTTCCCAAGGGCAGGAACAACAGCACAAGGGGTCATGGTTTGAAGCTGGAAAAAGGCGGAGCGAAGCAGGACAGGAGGAAAAAGTTGTTGAATCTGAGGGTGGAGGATCCCTGGAACAGGCTGCCCAGAGAGAGGGTGGAGGCCCCATTTCTGGAGCCATTCAAGGTCAGGCTGGCTGGCTCTCTAAGCAATCTTCTGCTGGGTCCAAAAGAAGACATGCAAGACATTCAACAGTTCATTCTTGACTGCTTAGTGATTCTGATTAGGCAGCCTTTCCCACTGTAGCATTTGCTCATTGCATTACGACAGATCAATTAATTTATTCACTCAGCGTTAGAAGAAATCTCCCTTTGTCAGAGCCAAGTTCATGAAAATCAGCATTGTGCTGGTTTAACACTTCTCACTTCCAAACGATGAGCAGCCAATGTGCAAAGCTCATGACCATAATGTTTAGAAGGCTGCAGCACTGCCTAAGTGAACAGATCCCCTTTTCCTTTCCCCAAGCTGGTACTTCACAGCATCGCCCCAACCCATCTGCTTGTGCCAGTCTCCATTTACCCAGTGCAGCCCGATGCTCATCCCCGTCTGCAGAAACACTAGGAAGATCTAGATGTGAAACACTCCATAAATATTTTCTCATGTTACTGGTAACAAAAGACTGACAGCTTTTTCCTTCCTTTGTGGTCTTTAACTTCTTTCAAAGGAGCCATTCAATGAGCCCCCTCGCAGGAATAATTTACCACACCATTAGCTGAAGAAAAAAACTATCTGGTGCCTGCATTAGGGGCTCAATCACCTTTCAGCAAAACGCTGCGAAGATCTCATTACAGTAATCACTAACGAGCTGCCCTCTTTGGGCTGTAAATGTTTTGTGTGTAACTGGCAAAAAGCTGCATTCAGAGCTTCCCAGATGCATAAGAAAGCCACCAGACCAATAAATGGCCCCAGAGCTCCCGAGAAAAACACGCTCGGAAAGGGAACCAGGCATCTTTTCAGATTATTCCTTCTTACAAATCTGACCTTTGTGGAAATGAAAAACCTGACGTGAGGAAGCGGAGTTCAGTAGAGATGAGGCAGCTCTTTGATAATCAACGTTTTTCATTGACATCTTTGGGGTTACTTTTGATTGAGGATTACCTCAGCAGGAGCTGACAGCCCAGAAGCTAACCTTGTCCTAGGATGCATCAAGAGCAGTGTCACCAGCAGACCAAGAGAAGAGATTTTCCCACTTTTCTCCACTTCTGCTGAGACCCCCACCTCAAATCTTGCATCCAGTTCTGGTGTCCCCAACAACAGAAGGACATAGAACTGTTGCAGTGAGTCCAGAGGATGCCACAGAGATGATCCAAGGGCGGGAGAACCTTTGCTCTAAGGACAGGCTGAGGGAGCTAGGGCTGTTCAGCCCAAGGAAGGGAAGGCTCTGGGGGGACCTTGGAGCTGCCTCCCAGTCCCTGAAGGGAACCTTCAGGAAGGCTGCAGAGGAACTGTTCCCAAGGGGAACCAGTGACAGGACAAGGGGAAAGGGTTTGAAACTGAAGGAGAGGAGGTTCATACTGCATCTGAGGAAGAAGTTCTTTAGTGCTAGGGTGCAGAGACTCTGGAATTGATTGCTTGGACAGGTTGTGGCTGCCCCCTACCTGGAGGTGCTCAAGGTCAGGTTCAATGAGGCCTTGAGCAACCAAGTCTGGTTGAGAGGCGTTGCTGCCCCTGTCCTGGAGTTGGAGTAGATGAGCTCTGAGGTCCTTTCCACCCTCAGCCAGTCTGGGATTCTGTGATGCTGTAGGAGTTTCTTTCAAAGTTGTTTCAATGAAAATAAACATTTTGTGCTGGCCTTAAAAACAGAGACGTTTGATTCCAGCAATGTGGAAACAATTTCAGTGGTTTCTCATAACATGCCATCTCCATTGATGAACAGATATTGCATCAGTGAGCAGAGAAATGATGGGATTTTCAGAATCAGTCCATGTTCTCCTTGGAGAAACCACCTGTTGTTCAAAACCTCCTAAGTTTACAGATCCAAGATAATCTGTGCTGAGCAGGGCAATAAGAGCTGTTGAGTTTTGTTGTGTCCTTCTGGGATTTTTATCAGCACTTTGTAAACAAACTTTTCTTCTTGGCCTCAGTTTTCTCACCTCTGAATGTTAGCTGTTGCCTCACAGCAGTAAGATGAACTTAACCAGAGTTTGGCAAATACTTTAATATATTTCATATTTATAATATTTTAAATTTATTTTAAAATTCGCTGGAACTGCTAGTATGCTGCCAAGGGTCAAGTAAAAAATAAACAATATACTTCTGTTTGGGTAATAATTGCACTAGAGCTACGAGAATATTGAAAGGTGAAGAGATCCCTCATCTTAAAACTTGTGTGTTCACCCCTAGCTGTGTAAATCACAGAATCATTGACGCTGGAAGACTTCTGAGCTCATCCAGTCCAGCCCAGGACCTGGCATCACCACAATAAGCTTGACTAGAGCACTAATTGCCACGTCCAGTCTTTTCTTAAACACCTCCACGGAAGGAGTCTCCACTGCCCTGGGCAGTCCATTCCAGGATCTGAGCACCCTTTCTGGGAGGAAGGGCATCCTAACAGCCAACCTAACCTTCCCCTANTGTCCCTAGTCCTGCTGGCCACACTAGTGCTCATACAAACCAAGATGCCATTGGCCTTTTGGGCCACCTGGGCACCCTGCTGGCTCCTGTTCAACTGGTTGTCAGCCAGTACTCTCTCTGCCATGCTGCTCTCCAGCCACTCATCCCCCTGTCTGGAGCTACAGGCGTTTATTGTGGCCAAAGTGTAGGACCCTGCCCTTTGTCCAGTTCAACCTCATTGCATTGGTCTCTGTCTATTGATCCAGCCTGTCCAGATCTCTATGCAGCGTCTTCCTCCCCTGTAGCAGATCCACACTACTCCCCAACTTGCTGTCATCTGCTAATTTACTAAGGGTAGATTCAATCTGCTCATCCAGGTCATCAGGTTAGACTGAAAAATCACAGCCCACCTTAAGAAAGAAACCTCAAATGGAAACAATTTCCTCTGCTTATGATGGGGAGAGTGAGCCCTAATGCAGGAGATAGTGGGCAGTGACAGGGTCCTGCCCAGCCCATGTCTCCTCTAGCAAACTGGACTCCAACCTTTAGGGCTGGGCTATTGTTGCTTAAAGAAATATTTGAGCTGTTGAATTCCCCAGAGCTCTACAAACCGCCAGGCCAGAACAATGTCAAACTTTGAGAAATGGAGAAGGCTTGATGCCAAACCAGTAAATCTGCCAGAGAAACTCCATTTCCACTTGCCAAGAAGCAACAAACCCTTCCCACTGACAGACGAGGCCCGGTGGCACCCAGCATTCCAGCTGCTGCTCTTTCGTGTCCATGGGGGAATCGCTTATTTGTCACCTCTTCAGCTAATTGTGCAACCATTGTATTGCACAAACAATAGCTGCTTTATTTAGACAAAGAAAGGAAGTGAACAACAGAAATTACATATCCCAACACAAAGACAACATGGGCCAGATATCCAGCTGCTCTGAGATGATTTCAGGGGAGCAGCCCCCATCTGCGCTTGCACACAGGCAGCGGTGTGGTGTTGTTGGGCTTTGCATGGGGAGGACTGGTCCCTACTTTGCCCAAAATTGCCTCCAGGATCTTGGATTGGTCATGTAAACCCTTAATGCTTCAGCTTCCCATCTGTAAATCCAAGTTGTGTAGCTCACAAAAAGAGCCTAAACCACAACAGTGAGATGGTCCCACCGCTGCTGAGGGACGTGCTTGGTCTTTCCCTGCCATTCAGCTACAAATCAGGAATTGTCCTGGTTTAACAAGCAGCAGCTGGTGCAAACAGGATGCTCCATCTCCTCAGTGTCAAGAAAACCCTTCCTAAAGGGAATTTCAGGAACTGCAGACTTTTCTGGGATTGGAATGAACTGAAATGGTTAAAAGCAAACTGAGTTTGATGTCCTCACCAAACACCTGGAGAAGCGTGAAGCAGTTCTGTGCTGTTGGGAGACACTCCTTGAAAAATTAATGTTTACAAATCTGTGAGGGGTGGGTGTCAGGAGGATAGAGCCAGGCTCTTCTCAAGGTTGTCTAGTGACAGGACAAGGGGCAATGGGTGCAAGCTGGAACAGAGGAGGTTCCATATCAATATCAGAAGGACTTTCTTCCCAGTGAGGTTAACAGAGCACTGGAACAGGCTGCCCAGGGGGGTTGTGGAGACTCCTTCTCTGGAGACATTCAAGACCCTCCTGGCTGTGTTCCTGTGTGACTTGGTCTGGGTGATCCTGCTGTGGCAGGGGATTGTACTAGATGAACTTTCGAGGTCCCTTGCAATCCCTAATGATTCTATGAGTCTATGAAATCATCTTGCCAATCCATTGGGGTTGCAATAGCCTGAGAGGGTCACCAGAAACCCCAAAACTGGCTGCAAAACCATGATTAACTGAACTGGGCTTGCTCCCATCAGCTCTTGAGATCTCTGATTCACTTCCCTCCACGAGAAATGTCAGAAACCTAAAAAAAAAACCACCCCACACAACTCAAATGCAAGAGATTTGTCACACAAGAAAAATTATGGGACTTGCAAGTCATGAAAACTGGCAACCTGTGAGTGTCTCCTCGAGTGTCTCTATCTGCTGTTCACATCTGAGAGAAGGGGTGGAGGATTCGGTTCAAGAAAGTATTTACATTTCAGAGGAGCTGTCTGCTGGAGCGGCTCTACTGCTTAAAACCCCTAAGATGTGACACTAACAAAACGCTGGGCTTAGCACTTCTATCGTAAAAAAGCCTCTCTGTTGGCAGAGCAATATAAAAGCTAAAATTCAAAGACTGGAAACACACAGGTTGATAAACCTCGGCTGAGTAGAACAGATCACAGGGTCGAATTTTATCAAGCACTGCCACAAAAGCAGCTGCCTTAGAGTGCTGGGGAGGGCGTTTGGGTCCCGCTGCAGATCAAGGTGACACTGAGGACCATACCAGATGCTCCATCTGCACTGATACTGCCAGCAGAGCAGCATACCGACAGTCCCTGCCCATTAATTGTTTTACTGCTGCATTTCCTTCACATCCAAGATCCAACACAACGTGCAGCAGTTCTACATGCGAAAAAAGCTGATTTAGTTTTCATTATTAATTTAAACTACTCTACCTGTGGGAGAATGTCACCTGTGGGTGTTGAATGCCAGCTTGTTTTGACATTCCTATGCCCATGACTGCCCAATCCTAGCTTGTACCCACTAAGCCACTCCATTGCAGGATCACCAACCCTATTTCTGTGGAATAAAAAGAAGCATCTGGAAATGTACTGGTGCAGCCCAAGTTAAAATGAGCCTCTATTCAGCATCGAATACCCCTGACACAATTATATCTTTGGAGCAAAAGCTTCACATTCAAGAGGTTTCTGTTATTTATTTTTATGGGCAGAGAACTGAATAAACTGCTGCTAAAATGAAACAGATTTTTTTCAGAACACTATTTAAACTTGCTGTTTCTGTTAATTGTGTCTCTAAAACACATCAAGAGAGTATTTTTGTAAAGAATATTATACTTTGATCAGCTAAGCCTGTATGAACAGTTTTCCAGCTTAACTCTCCTGATAAGTAAGGACCAGTAATGCAAGCAGCAGTTTTAGAAACTCTTTCCTATTTCTATTTCTTCACTAGCCTTTTTGCCCAAGCCTGACAGGCTCAACTTTCCCCAAAAAAGTGGGATTTTGCCTTGAAAAATAATAAATTTTGTAGTCTTTAAAAAGAATTTGATCTTGATGATGATGAAGAGTATCCGCCTCCTGCTGTGCTCAGGGTGGCATTTCAACACAAGCTTGTCAGCACTTTCTGTTTTTACAGAATCAAAGACTCATTTGGGTTGGAAAAGACCCCTGAGATCACCCGGTCCAACCCATAACCCAGCTCTGCCAAGGTCACCACCAGACCAGATCTCTCAGCACCACAGCTAAACCATCTTTCAACACCTCCAGCGATGGCAACTCAATCCCCAACCTGGGCAGCCTATGCCAAGGCCTGAGGACCCTTTCCAGGAAGAAGTTTCTCCTCATGGCCAGCCTAACCCCCACCCCGGGGCAGCTGGAGGCCAGTTCCTCTTGTTCTATCCCTAATGATCTGTGAGAAGAGACCAACCTCAGCTCTCTGCAGTAGCTGCAGGTAGTTGCCTCAGACCACCCAGCTCCCTTCTTCCATGATGTTCTTTTCATCCTTCCTGAACAAAATCGATTGTCAAAATGATATTTCCATCAAAAACAAGCACACAGATGATTCAGTACTCATTACAGGGTATCCACACGTTTCTCTCAGTTGGAATCATGATTTCGTATTTATCAGGTTTTCTCAATCCTGCTAAGGTGACTTTGACCTCCGCTGCAGCCAATGGGATTTGCAGTAGGGAAGGAGTCCCTCATAACATTTTTCGCATGGTAAAACCGCAGAGGGAGTTTCAGTTAATTTTTCTTGATGATGACCAGTGGGAATCCTAATTTTCCCTAACTGCACCAGACAATGCCTTATGCACTTGGATTTTCCATGGCTTTGTAATTTAGCTTTGAACATTGACTTCATGGCCGACCTCACATTTTATATCTCAGTTACTCACACTGCATTCATAAACATTTCCTGGTGGCATTTCTTTCAGTGACTGGAGAGCAGGGAAAACACAAATAACCCCGCAGATAGGGATAACCTCTCTTCCTCGTTTTCACCCCTAGCCTTTGCAGCAAGATTGCTTGGCTACAGAACAAAATGAAACTTTAATAAAGGACCAGAGGAGTAACTGTCACCAGTATGAAACTGGGGAAACAGTGTTTTGTGAGCAGCTCTTGGAAGGACTGGTGTTTTCCACCAGCCATTATCCCAGGCCAAGGCCAAGCAAGGTGTGCAGATGGCATCCAGGCCCTTGGAGAGATGAGATCAGAATACCCCACCAAAGTGCAGAGCAGGTAGAACCAGAAGAGCAGCAGTGCAGGAGAGCAATAAAAATGCCTTTGCTTGCTCCAGAACACAGAATATTATGTAAATAGAATAGGTTTTGATGAAAATGTTCAGAATCCCAGAAGCGACTCAGACTCTCATTTAATGTTCAAATACACCCACAATCCTTTGGCTTCTGAGTGCTGGAGCAACTGTGGCATTTTGATACCAAACCTGCTGTTGAGTATGGAGATTAAATTCTTCTGAAAGTCAATTAGGGCATCAATTCCAAGTGCCCAAGCCTTGATAGGTAAGAGATGCCTCAAAATCATAGAATCATGCAGGCTGGAAAAGATCCCTGAAATCATCCAGTCCAACCCATAACCCAGCTCTGCCAAGGTCACCACCAGACCAGATCTCTCAGCACCACAGCTAAACCATCTTTCAACACCTCCAGCAATGGGGACTCAACCCCCTCCCTGGGCAGCCTGTGCCAAGGCCTGAGGACCCTGTCCAGGAAGAAGTTTCTCCTCAGGGCCAGCCTAACCCTCCCCTGGATTAACTTGAGGCCAGTCCCTCTTGTTCTATCTCTAATGATCTGTGAGAAGAGACTAGCCCCCACCTCTCTGTGAAGTCCTTTCAGGTAGCTATAGAGGGTGAGAAGGTCTTCCTCAGACCAACCAGCCCCAGCTCCCTCAGCCTCTCCCCATCAGCCCTGTCCTCCAGACCCTTCCCCAGCTCCGTTGCCCTTCTCTGCACCTGCTCCAGCCCCTTAAATGTCCTTTTTGTTCTGAGGTGCCCAGAACTGACCCCAGCACTGAAGATGGGCCTCACCAGTACCCAGTACAGTGAGACAATCACTTCCTTACTTCTGTTGGCCATACTGGTGTCGATTGAAGCCAGGATGCCATGAGCAAATGAGACAACTGGAAGCACACTTACTTGCTGCTTTGACCATCCTGCCCTTTACAAGCCCTGCAAAACCCCTGGAGTTGACTGACACATCCTGCAGTGTCACCTCTTGGATGCCAAGCAGCTCTAGATCCAATAGTATTTTCCTGTGTGCAAATATCTTTCAGCCACCAGTCACAATGACTTAAGAGTTTGTGAGAGCCTTTCATCTTCCTGAACAGCTCCTGAACAGGCTTTAAGTACGACATCAGCATTCAATGTTAATTCACCCTGTTACTAACCCAGCCATCACCCTGTGTTGTCCCCTGGCTGCTGCCTGAGGGAACAACCACTCACTTTGGCGTAGACAGTGTGAAGGCTGAAGGGATGACATTTGAGTGACAGAAAGTGTCCCTGTTAATTACTGCCAAAAAGACAGGAAAATGAGACTACTGCTCCATAAACTCATCTTGGTGTCATATTTAGGGGATTCTTAGAAGATGCAGAGGATAAGCTGAGACTGCATAGGCGAAGCAGTTCATTTACTTATAAAGTCAGCGTGAGATCAGCATCAAACCTGCTAGAGCTCCACAGTAACATAAAATACTCTATGCTTGGAGTTGAGCAAATAAGAAATAACCTCTCCAGTTGCATAGAGGCCACCTCTACTCTTACCAGAGTAACTTCAAGGGTTTTGGTGGACCTTACCCTTATGTTTGCCAGTGCGATGCAGAATTATATGTCTCCCTTTTGTACTGCTTTATCTCAACATCTGTCACATTCCTGATCAATCAGAGAAGGGAGTGACTCAGCATCATGGATTCACTTGGGGCCAATTGAGGAGACTCACACCATAGGTCTGCACAGAAATCAAGTTTTCTGTAGCTATCAGATGCCAAACTTGGAGAAAAGAGGAAAAAGGAAAACAGAGAAGATAGATAAGATGTTAGATCACTACTCTGGACTGCAGTGATGTCTGTCATGCTCTGGCCTCCCCCTCACTCCTCACCTCTACAGATCTCTAGAAAACTCCTCAGTTTCTCAGCACAGTCAGCTTCATGTATTGGGGGTGGCGGTAACAGGTGATCAGTACCCTATATCGTTTAACCCCCCCCTGTTTTATCCCCTGCTGCCAGGGACACTTTTGTTTACCTCCAATGATACACAGGACTTTGTTATGAACTTAGACAAAACAGCAACAAGGAAGTTCTGAGCAGATGGCAACTCACTGTGTTCCTATGGCATAAGCAGACTTCAGCAGATAGAACAGCAGTAACTCAGGGCCTGCTTGTTCAGTTCTCACCCAGAGCACTCATCTCTTTATCAGGTGCAGGACTCCTCCCCCACTACCCTGCTCGCAATTACCTTCTATTTGCTTGCTTACTAATCTATCTGCTCTATCACTCTATCTGCTCACAATTATTTGAGCCCTCTCACTTGTTGCTAATCCCAGCCTTGACAGCATCTCACAACGGTTCATTTCAGGCTCTCAGAAAGCCAACCAGACAAGGCTTGAGCCAGCAATGGCTGGGCAAAATGCTGGGCTCCAGGTAACCTGAGGGGCTGCTCTGCCAGCTTGGGAAAGGCAAAAGTAATGGAAAACCCTGATGTTAAAAGGACCCTTTTGAAACTCCCTGTTTCTCTTTAGCTTTCAGCATTTCCCAAGCACCCACATACCAGAAATCACAGACAGAAATGGAAAACCAGGGGGACTATGTTGCTTTCCCAGTGCTGGATGGCACAAAACCCACCCCTGCAACTGAAGTCTCATGAACTCAGGGCAGATTTCCTGGGCTCTGCCATACAAAGCTCAAACCAGATCATGATGGTTTGAGGAAGCTCAACTGCAGCACAAGCCTCTGGTTTCATTCCCATGGATTTCTGCAACCTGTTAAAAAGAAAACAACCCCAAAGCTATTCCCTGCCTCTCCAGCAAGGCAGCATTTCTTCACCTGACCAACTCACTCTGCTCTTCTTTTCAGATTTGCCATGGCAACAAGAAAATTGTGTATTACCAGTGTAAAACGGACAGGTTATGCTTTGAAATTGTCCTGTCTCCGGCTGGGTCACAACATCTAGATACAAGCCCAGCAATACTCTCGCTGCCGTGAACAGTCACAGCACAGCAAACCCCAGTCAGTCAGTACAGCACTGGCTACAGGAGTGTGCAAAGGGCTTGCAGGAGTTTTGTGACTTCAGAAACCATGAGGTAGAGTGGTTAGAAAATAGGGGACATTAGCTTTGCATGTCATTTAGTCACCAGCACTGCAGGGCTGAGCCATGAGCTAAGCACACCCTCCTCTGGACAAGCCTAAGAGGCTGAAACAGGAGTGTTTCGATCAGGGAGATACTTGCCAAACTGCACAGGGACATTGCATAGCAGAGCCAGCGTTTCTTAGCAACAGCATTGTGAGTGGGTCCATTAACTCCAAATTCCTCCGTGAGTAAAACCTGAGCTAGGAAAACCTTCAGCTGCTTGTTGGTACTGTGAGCTGAAACATGTGGTTTGTTCAGTTGGTTTTTCAGGGGAAAGATAGAAGGTGACTATTAAAAAAGCAAAGCTGGCCTATGAGCCACCAGTGTGCAATTGTACCCCAGAAGGCCAACTGCATCCTAGGCAACATCAGAAGTGTGGCCAGCAGACCGAGAGGGGATTCTGCCCTGGTGAGACCTCACCTGGAGTCCTGCATCCAGCTCTGGAGCCCTCAACACAAGAAGGATGAGGAGCTGCTGGAATGAGCTCAGAGGAGGCCATGGAAATGCTCAGAGAGCTGGAGCACCTCTGCTTTGGGGACAGGCTGAGGGAGCTGGGGCTGTTCAGCCTGAAGAGAAAGCTCTGGGAAGTTATTCTAGCAACCTTCCAAACCGTGGAAGGGGCTGTCAGAAAGCTGGGAAAGGCTGTTCCCAAGGGCAGGGAACAATAGGATGAGGAGCCATGGTTTGAAGGTGGAAAAGGGCAGAGTGAAGTTGGACAAGAGGAAAAAGTTGTTGAATCTGAGATTGGGGGATCCCTGGAACAGGCTGCCCAGAGAGGGGGTGAAGGCCCCATCCCTGGAGCCATTCAAGGTCAGGCTGGCTGGAGCTCATTTTCAATCAATGAAACTTTTTTGCACTATTTCTATTCTGATTGCAGCTGACAGCAACTATGACTTCACCCCAAACAGCTCTTTATTTCCTCAAAGCCCTTCTGGAAGCCTGGAATGGCTTGAACAGCTCTGCTTCGCCTGCGGAAAGCTGCATCTTCAATGCAGCTGAGCAGAGAATGAAAACATCTCAGTGAGAATCAAAGTGGGTCTTTTAAATACATTTCAAAAGGATTTTAAGACCCTCTTAGGGAGGTGGAGGACGGCTGCTGTTTGAACCATCACAGTGTCGATCGTGTGGGGCTGCGCTGACACACAGAGCACACTCATGGGGTTCTCCGTACATGAGATT
Source organism: Upupa epops (assembly GCA_013397515.1). Classification (NCBI taxonomy): domain Eukaryota; kingdom Metazoa; phylum Chordata; class Aves; order Bucerotiformes; family Upupidae; genus Upupa; species Upupa epops. The sequence continues at coordinate 82,686 of VZRI01000436.1, forward strand.
TTAAATTTACATTGTCAGTCTATGCAGACTATACATTTTCCTCGTGTTTCTCATTAAAGCGACCCTTTTACTGATGATCATTAAGTTCTCATCAGAGATGATGAAGTTAACATGAGAAGGCGGCATAGTAAGTACATTTCTGGGTTGTGTGGGAGCATGGGGAAGTTCCCTCGCTGGAAAAGGTCGGCTCATTTTTGATAGTCTATTTGCATAAATTCTCAGCACTCAGCCCTTGCTCTTCCTCTCATACAAATGGGAAACCTGTGTCAGACATTGTTCTCAGACCGAGGGGGACAGAGACTGCTTTTGCATGGAGACAAATAAAACCACCTTATAAATTCATGTCTGTAGTGGGTTTGATTCGTTTTACCGGATTAATATCTGTAGCAGTGAAGAGCTTAAAATTCCACTTTCAATCACTCCCATTGGTGTTCTGACAAGAATAAAGGTTAGATTTGAATCTATGAAAGAACACACAGACAAGAAGGAGCCGTGGTCAAGAAGTAATTTGCTTGCACAATCTCCAGCACCATCTGGCTGAAGCATCTTCAGGTGCCAATTACAGTCCACGGGGCCAACAGCTTCACCTAATAAGTTCTTCAGCCGTGGATCAAATCCTCCCAACCTTTTGTGATTTGCATGAGGAGCCAAGATGATAAAGTCTGTAATAAAGCCAGCAGATAGCACACACCGAAACACAGAATAGATACAGGTTGCTTTAATGAAAAGAACATGAGGTTTATCATGTTTTTGCTATTAAACTCAGACGAGATTAGGCTAATGAAAAGCAAAAACAACCTCTCTCCCCCTGGAATTGTTCTTCAGCCTTAGAAATGTTGGCAGCAAAGCGAGTATCACACACCTCGCAGTTTTCCCTCGTGTGAGGAAAAAACACCACCACCCAAGCCCCAATATTTAGGTGTAAGACCTCAATTTTTGTGCCTTTTCCACAGGCTTCATTTAGTTCTTTAAGAGAAGGGTAGATGTTGTGTTGGGAGACAGGGTTTAGTTGTGCTGGCCGAGCTAGGAAATGGTTGGACCTCATGATCTTGAAGGTTTTTCAGCCAAAACTGTTCTATGATTCTAATAACTTTTATTTATATGGTAAATGAAGCGAAGAACACACATAAGGCTCATTCTGTGACTTCTTCGACCCTCAAACAGCTCCTGTCCTGAAAAAAGGGGGGGCATTTCCACACCAAGATGAAAAGTATGGGAGGCTGAATCTTTCCCTGGAAAAGGAGATCTCAAGCTGTTAATGTGCCACTGTGGTTCTGTTCATTAGCGTCTCTGGAAGCTGACAGATTTGTTTTTAATGACTTTTTTTCCTTTCCCTTAACATTCTTTCAAGTATTTTTCCTTTACTGCAGTGATAATAAAGTGTAAAAAGTCTTGTCCTGAAAACTACATACTGGATCACAGCTCAGACTCTGGTTCAGCCTTAATGGGAAAAATTCCCTTGCAAATGCAAATTCCAGTATTCACTGGGATGTGGAACCAACTTGTTAATGCAGTCAAATTTTCCTCAACCTATTCAGTCAAGATTCAGTTTCCAGTGTGGGTCAAATAAAAAAGTGTAAGAGACTTCTCATGATAAATTTGCTTGGACCCAGCCAATGTTTTTCATTGCCACAAATCAGTAGGTGAAGTACATGGGTCAGCTGGGGTCAGTTGTGTGAGGTTTAACTAGGCCAAGTGCTGCGTCCTACACTCTGGTCACAACAACCCCCTGCAGGGCTACAGGCTATGGCAGAGCGACCAAAGAACTGCTCAGAGGAAAAGGACATGGGGGTCTTGTTTGATTGCTGGCTGAACATGGACCAGTGAGTGCCCAAGGGGGGAAGAAGGCCAATTCCATCCTGGTTGGGATCAGCACCAGTGTGGCCAGTAGTGCCTCCTGTACTGGGCACTAGTGAGGCCTCCTCTCCAGTACTGGGGTCAGTTCTGGACACCTCAGTACAAGAAGGACACTGAGGGGCTGGAGTGGGTGCAGAGAAGGGCAATGGAGCTGGGGAAGGGTCTGGAGGACAGGGCTGATGGGGAAAGGCTGAGGGAGCTGGAGCTAGTTGGTTTGAGGAAGAGCCGGCTGAGGGGAGACCTTACTGCTCTCTACAGCTACCTGAAAGGAGGCTGTGGAGAGATGAGGGTCAGTCTGTTCTCCCCAGTCACCTGTGATAGAACAAAAGGAAATGGCCTCAAGTGGTGTCGGGAGAGGGTTAGGTTGGCGGTCAGGAGAAATCTCTTCTCTGCTACAGTTGTCAGGCTTTGGAACAGGCTGCCCAGGGAGGGGGGAGTTGCTGTCCATGGTGGGGTTCAAACAACAAGGAGCTGTGGCCCTCGCAGCAGAGTTTAGTGCGCAGGGTGGGGTTGGGGTGATGGTTGGACTGGATAATCTTAGAGCTGACTTCCAACTTTAATGAATCTATAATTCTATGTAAATATATATATTTAAATATTTACAAAATGTATTTAATCAAGAGAATATCTAATGCTATCAATATATCAATATTTATGTGTATGTATTAAAAAACAAACTACATTGTGTGCAGCACCATTCCCCATGTGAAGCAGACTTCTGATGGGACCACATTCTACTTAATATTTTTTCTGCATTTGGCCACAAAAGCAACAATTAAGTAAAAAGGGCTTCAAAAGGCACCCACCAAATGCTCTGCTTGCCTGAGTTGTTCTCTAGCAACTCAATGATCCTTGAATTGAACTAAATCTTTTGCTGGATGGATTGAGCAGTTTATAATTTGGAGCCAGATTCCAGCAGGAAGGACTTGCATCAGCATCACAGCCTTTCTGGAAGATAGATGTTAGCACAATGTCAAATCTAATCAGGACTGACATCCAGGCGCTGCTGTTTGGTTCTGCTTATTGAATTCATTTCTCTCCGATTGTTTCCTTTCGCAAAGCACCGTGAGGTGGGAACCGCTAGTGCCGTCACGAAAGGAAAAGTACAGTCATCAGGCAACATTCCCCACCTCCACACCAGTCAAACAAGAGCTCCTTTTAATTCCTCATGAGTAGAGCATTTTAAAGCACATTGAAGTGTTTTGCTGAAGTGGGTTCTGGATGGTGATAAATGAATCATTATGAGGACAAATTACCCAAACTGGGTTGTAATTGCCCAAGCTGTGCAAACTCCAGTAGTGAAGTGGGGAAGCAGAGAGTGACTCAGCCGGCGCTAACAGGGAAGAGCCTGATTAGTGCAAATGAAGACAAAAGGCAGATGTGAAGTGATTCAGGACGCAATACGATGAGTGTGCAGCTCTTGCTGACCTCGTGTGAGGTCTTCAAATGGTTTGAGAAAAACTAGGAAAAGCAAAGATTAGTGATCCCTGTTGTACAAAATCTGTGTAGGATTGGCTGGATGGTCCAGTTTGGACACAGCAGTTAAACTGGGCAGTGTACCATAAACCACAGTGTGGTTCTCTTATTTGAGGGGAGAAAGGTGGTGGGTGGGTGGAACAGGGGTGTTTGTAGAAATAATGCTGATCATAATCGTAAAGGGGAATGTAAGAAGGCTAGGGAAGAACTACTCAACAGGGCAGGGAACGACAGGACAAAGGGTCATGGTTTGAAGCTGGAAAAGGGCAGATTTAGGTCAGACCGGAGGAAAAGATTCTCTAATCTGGGGGTGCTGGAGCTGTGGAAGAGGCTGCCCAGAGAGGGGGTGGAGTCCTCATCCCTGGAGCTGTTCAAGGTCAGGCTGGATGGGGCTCTGGGCAACCTGGTCTGGTGAGTGCTGGCCCTGCTTGGTATAGGGGGTTTGGACTGGATGATCTTTAGTGGTCCCTGCCAACCCTATGATTTTATAATAAAAATAAGCAGTCTGTGTTTAACACCTGAGCTCCTGGGGTAGGTCCTGAGCTACCAATCACCTTCGAAACAAAAGGCAAGAATAAAGAACAGAAGAGGAGATGCTCCTTACACCAGTTATTTCCACAGTCTGAATTATCACAAGAGGACATCTGAATGAGGTAATTCGTGAAGAAAATGACTAAAGCTTTTTACTCATCATGCATACAGACCATACTGCTGCTTTCTGTAATGCACATAGGTTTGGCCGTCTACAGCAAAAAAGACTAACCACAGCTTTGCTCCTGCACTGAAATCCCCCTGAGCCCCAGCCAACGGAAGACAACTTCAGCACATGAGCATCCATTCACTCCCACCCCGCTCAGTTCCTAAGCCAAGGTCATCCTGCTTGACTTTAAAAGAGGGAAAACATCATCCCATCCACACAACTTAGTCCAGATCCATGGGTTTGATATCTGCCTGATGGGTGAGAGGCTTTCTTTGGCTTCACGTGAATCCCAGACATGCCAAAGCCCACATCTGACTGTCACTGATGGAAAGCAATGGCTGGAATAGTTTTCCAGCAGCCCTGAGTATAAGGGAGGATGGATGCTGTCACAGTAACCTTAACAAAATAAAACAGAGAAGCAGCTTGAGAAACAAACCCTTTCATCCCTGCCCTTCCCTAATCACATGCAGAGATGACACAGAGCTTCAGACAGAGGAATTAATTACTGGGTTTCCCCAGCTCAGCTGAATGTGGCCATTGCTTTCTGCTGATAAGGAGCGAACAATGAGATTTCTCCTCCAGTCTGTTTTCCTTGTGTTACTCCTACACATTTCTCTTCCTCTAACACAAGTTTCTGACTTTTTCTTTTTCTTTGCTGGGGTAAAATAATAAACATGAGATGAAAAAGAAGAGAAGGGACCCTTTTGGCTGGAAATCTGAGAACATGGCTTCCTTCTGCTTCCAACCACATCTTCTGAAGTTGCCTCAGATGAAGGGGAAAATAATACAGCAGGAGGAGTCCTGGATTCATAAAAAGGACTACAGTGGGCTTAGGCAAAACTCAGACTGCTTTCACGCTCAGTACAGGAGATGTCTGGTACTGTCAGTAGATTAGCGCCTTTGTCCATACATCAAGTGTGTGTATATAACATCTCCCATTAATGATTTGGAGCACTCCTGAGCTGAGCTGGAGATAGGAAAAAACAATAGATAGAATTCTCTTCCCAGTTAAACTGGTGGAAACCCAGAAATAGAGCATTTCTCCCTTAGTGGGTTAGGATTATCTAGACAGTGCAGTGGGGTTGTAAGGGGCAGAACGATGTATTTTCATTTCAAGCAAATAAAACTCAAGATAACTCCTACACCTTTCAAGGTCAAGCAAGCTCAAGCAGCATCAAATGGCCTTATCATTAATGCATTTTTATGCATAAGAAATTAAAGAGAATTAGAGGCATTTTCATTTTTAATAAAGAGCTGCCAACCTGAGAGAGGGGAAAAAAGAAGATAAATTCAACTCTGAATTAACAGTTGGAGAGCCAAGGGGTGACCTTCTTCACCTGCCAAGTCCCTAAAGTAGGATACTGTAGGTGACAATGCGTGATGCGCAGGCATATAGAGGAATTATTCCACACAGGAATCTTTAAGTGGAATTGCCTTTTTATAACTGGACTCTTTGACCATTCAGTTTTGACAAAAATAAATAAATGGGAGCAGGAGGAACTGGGCACCAGTTCTGGGAGGGCACTGAAAGGCCAGACATCATTTTGAGGCCTGGAAGAAGAGAAGTGGAGACAACTTGGTCAGACTGAACATCAGCAAACCTTCGGTACTGCTGTTTTCCAGACAAAAGGGCAGGTTTTCTACTGGAAATTCAGATGGGAGAGAGGGTGTTGCGAGAGGGGTTTATTAGGTGGTCACTGGCTCCAGCTACACAGATGTTGACATCTGCCCACACATCTGGTCCATCAGTAAGAGGACATCACCCTGCATGTACCATTTAGAAGTGATGAATATCTCCAGAGCAGATGAAGCATAGGTGCTAGAGAGGGGGCAGAGATGGCAACTGGGCTGATTCGAAGTCTAGAGAACATGGCTGAAGAGGAGAGGCTGAGGGAGCTGGGGCTGTTCAGACTGGAGAATAGGAGGTTGAGGGGAGACCTTACTGCTCTCTAAAGCTACCTGAAGGGAGGTTGCAGTGAGGAGGGGGTTGGCCTCTTCTCCCTAGGGGCTGGTGATAGGACCAGAGCAAATGGGGTCAGGTTGTGCCAAGGGACGGTCCAATGGGATCTGAGGAAAAATGTCTTCCCAGCAAGAGGTGGGAGGCCTCAGAACAGGCTGCCCAGGGAGGGGGTGGAGGAGTTCAATAAGCGGGCATCCAGGGTGCTTCAGGGGATGGGTTAGTGATTGGGTTTCTGGGGTGTACAGTTGAGCTTGATGACCTTGAAGATCTTTTCCAACCTGGATGGTTCTGTGATCCTGTGATTGTCAGTGCATGCAAACTGCCTGCACTGCTGTCCTCTTGAATCACAGACAGAGTCTTTGGTGTCTGAGGATCACTTCACAAATATTCACCATAATTTTGGAGCACACAGAGTTAAATCATCCCACATTTAAGTACATAAGGAAAAGAAAAAAGAGCTCAAAGGTAGCTGCTTCTCCTTTAAATTATTTGTGCAGCACTCAGTGCTTCTGGAGATAGTTATGTGTGAGCCTGCAGTAGATTGAAGCTGCTCCCAAGGTCAGAAGCTGTTGGGTTCCCTTTCTGCAAAGGATGCTCTGGCCCTTGGAGTGACAGATCAGGACCAACCTCTTTCATCTCCCTGCCACCTGCAAAGAATTCATTTACTGTAAAGTAGGGAGCACTGACAGTCACAGGCAACGCCACTTCTTTCATTTGACATCGTTGGGGTTTTGAGGTTGGGTATTTTTTTTCCCTTCTCTTTGATTTATCCCCTTCTGTGCACTTAACCCCTCAGAGATGAAAGGAAACAAACTAGCTAATACTTCAGGTACAGAGAAAACATTGGAGCTCAGAGGGGATGGAGAACCAGCAGGATGCAGTGAGCATCTTCTCAAAGAGGCACCCAGCTTCAGATGATTTACAGGTGTAGTTGAAGGAAAAAGCAAAGGTATGTCCACCCCAACCCAAATTGCTCAGCAGCTTCCATGGGGGTGTCTCCCTTTCATTCAGGATGGGTGCTACATCTATTTCAATGCAGCTATTTCCTTTCCTTGGCCATGTTGCTTGACTACAAGGAGTTCTGCAGTCTGCGAGCGCATTGCTGAGCTAATATTTTCCTTGCAAAATGCAGTGAGTTTGCACTGAGCTTTGCCCCAAGCTGTTTCTGTTTATTTTTCTCACACACATTTCTGCTAATGGCATTTCTCAGTCTCCTCCCAGAATTACAATTATTAAAGAGCAGCAAGAAAGAAACTCATATTCAGTTCCCAAACACCTTCTCTAGAAGCAAGAGCAAGCAGATGCCCAGAATCTTGTTTCTCTTATTTTTGCAAACAACATAGCAAAGGCCTGACACCTCCTTAGGGCTCCAGCATGACTTCCCTCGCTTCCCTCAAAGAGTGACTTCATCTCTCAGCTCCGGCGGCAGCTCCACTGCACCGTGATACCCAGAGCATGAGGGTCAGGCAGTGCATTAAAATGCAATATTCCATGGCAGTGATTTATGGTCTGTCACTTGGAGCAGAGCACCACGCATCTTAATTGTCTGCTCCTTCCCTGCTACTCACTTGGCTTGGAAGATTAGAAGATTAGTTTTTTTCCTTCCACCATGAATTTTCATGGAAATATGGATCTTGGAAAGACACAGGAATTAAAGATGCAAAAATAAAGCAGTTAGAGAGCTGCCTCTGTGCACTACAGGGACTAACTGTGCAGTTTTCTTTAACTGATTCAGGAATTTCCCCCGTGGGATAAGCTCTACAAGTCCATCGAAACAAGCTCATGCCTTTGCAGCCATCCCCAGGGAGCTCACAGCAACAGGAGATCTCCAGAATCTTCTTGTTCACAGAGTTATTAGCTGATTGCAAGAATCCATACAATAAAACCTGAAGTTCAGATTCTGTCTGGCAGGCAACATGTGACTTTCAGGGTGTAAGACACTGTAACTTTTCAATGCAACAGAAATCCTGTGTGCACTGGCAGTCTCCTACTAGAAGAGACTTTAATCTTCTTCAGCCACATAGATTTCCAGTTACTATCTATAGATTTGAAATTAGGAACCACCACACTGATCAAAACGTAAGTCTGGCACCAGTGCAAAGGAACTAACTTTACAGAGGATGGTTCCTTAAGGCAATTATTGAGCTGTTATATACAGACCAGTACCCAAACACCATCTCTGACCCAATCTTGTGGATGTCCGGGAGTACATCCAGTGGCTCAGTTACTCAGACTGTGTTTTCCATGAACTTTTCAACCTCGGTCCTCTCTCTAGATGTTTTATCACTGTCAGGATTTTTCTATATCTATATAATGACACGCACAACCCACTGGCGTGAGAGCAGTCCTACACCACTGAACCACACGTGGCTGAGAGTCTGTTCTCAGGGCAGAAAAACATCAACAAGTCAGCAACACTCCAAAAAACAGTTTGCTGTGGTTGCTTTATCGTGACACTCACACGTCCTCCTCATTCATGTTTTGAAGTCTTGCAGAACCATGGCTGCATGGTATGAGGTGCTTCCAAATGCCCACCCTGATCCAGCCTGCCTTTGGCACATCAGGTTCTCCAGAACTTCTCTACCTTGGGCAATATTTTTAATTCCTTTTTTTTTTCAGACTGGAAAAGACCTCTGAGATCATCCAGTCTAACCCACAACCTAGCTCTGCCAAGGCCACCGCTAGACCAGATCTCTCAGCACCACAGCTAAACCATCTTTCAACACCTCCAGCGATGGCAACTCAACTCCCTCCCTGGGCAGCCTGTGCCAAGGCCTGAGGACCCTGTCCAGGAAGAAGTTTCTCCCCATGGCTAGCCTAACCCTCCCTGGGGCAGCTGGAGGCCGGTCCCTCTTATTCTATCTCTAATGACCTGTGAGAAGAGGCCAGCCCCCACCTCTCTGCGAATTCCTTTCAGTAGCTGTAGAGGGTAAGAAGGTCTCCCCTCAACCTCCTCTTCCTCAGAGCAACCAGCCCCAGCTTTCTCAGCCTCTCCTCATCAGCCCTGTCCTCCAGACCCTTCTCAGCTCCATTGCCCTTCTCTGCACCCGCTCCAGCCCCTAAATGTCCTTCTTGTTCTGAGGTGCCCAGAACTGACCCCAGTACTGGAGATGAGGCCTCACCAGTGCCCAGGATAGGGGGACAACCCCTTCCTTGCTCATGCTGGCCACACTAGTGCTGATACAATCCAGGATGCTATTGGCCTTCTTGCTCCCACTGGCCCATGTTCAGCCGCTGTCAAAGAACACCTCCAGGTCCCTTTCCACTGGACAACTCCCCAGCCCCTTCCCCCAGCCTGTAGCCCTGCTGGGGGTTGTTGTGGCCCCAGTGCAGGACCAGCCCTTGTCCCTGTTGAAGCTCAGAGCAGTGACCTCAGCCCATTGATCCAGCCTGTCTGGGACTCTCTGCAGCCTCCCTGCCCTCCAGCAGATAAACACTCCCACCTAACCTCGTGCCACCTGCAGATTTACCTCTGGGGCCCTCTATTTCCTCATCAGGATCACTGACAGAGATACTAAGCAGACATGTTCCCAATACTGAGTCTATACAACCCAGACATCTCTTCTGTATTGATTTAGTCTGTTAGATTGTTTGATTTTTTTTGCTTGTTTAATCCTTGCAATACTGGTATTTTTCATGCTGGCAGCTTAATAAACCCCGTGGAGACATCTGAAATCCATATTGAGAGTTTCATTGCCCAAGAAATTAAGGGCACATATTATAGGGCCACAGCTGATGAGCATCTCATTACAGATGGCACGTCTGGGCATCACAGTGTGTCGCAAGAGAGACTTGTGTTCATCTATTCTTGTGTGGAATTTAAAATTCCAATCAACAAAACCACAGAGAGGGATTCTCTTACCTTGGACTTGAATTCAACTGCATGTTTCATTCTATTCAAACTCCAAGTTTGTAGCAAAAAACCTCTCAAATATTTATGTCTTTGATTAGGATCTTAATTGTTTGCATGTCACCCTGTCTCCTAAAGTACTTAAATTTGCTTCATATCCCTTGGAAAAACTGGGAAAACTTAGGAAATGGAAAATGTGGGAAACAAGTACCAAGCAGAGGATTAACTACATGAGATGCTCAAGTGAGCAGTGAGATCCTGACACAAAGACAACAATTTCTCAGCATTTTCATTGAATCACCATGGCTGGAAATGACCTCCAGGACCATCAAGTCCAGCCCTCATCTCAACAGTCCCCCACTCATGGCCTCACGTGGTCCAGCTACTCATTTTTTAAACACCTCCAGCAATGGGCTGAGCCCAAGGGAATGAGGATGAACAAAGCCAAGTGCAAGGTTTTGCACTTAGGTCACAGCAACCCCCAGCAGCTACAGGCTGGGGGAAGAGTGACTGGCGAGCTGCCTGGTGGAAAAGGACCTGAGGGTGTTGATTGACAGTCGGCTGAACAGGAGCCAGCAGGGTGCCCAGGTAGCCAAGAAAGCCAATGGCATCCTGGCCTGGATCAGGAATGATGTCATGAGCAGGAGTGGGGAGGTGATAGTGCCCCTTTACTCTGCACTCATGAGACTGCACCTTCAGTACTGGGTCCAGTTTTGGGCTCCACGGTACCAGAAGGACATTGAGGTGCTGTAGCAGGGCCAGAGAAGGGTAGCGAGGCTGGGAAGA
>VZRI01000436.1:93577-127792 GCA_013397515.1 Upupa epops
AGCTAGAGAGAGCACTTGAGACCATGGTATAAGGGTTACGGAGATGTTGGGATGAGGACTGGACTGGATCCTAGAGGTCCTTTCCAGCCATGAGGATTCTATGATTCTATGGTGACTCTACCACCTCCCTGGGCAGCCTGTTTTGCCAGAGTCCTAGAAATAGAATGAACCGATAGAGGATGAAACTACTTTTGACCTCTGAGGTTTCATACTGGTCAGTTCAATTAGCCCATGAAAAATTAAATGTTAATAGCAGCTTGAATAAACTCACACGTGGCTGGGTGTAGAAATGAGTACAGAGAGGTATCACAGTAAATAGCCTGTTGTAATGCCAGTCTCTGACAATAAATAACTCCTGGTCTGGCAGGCCGATCCCCACTGTTACTGAGAGGCTGTTACTATCCTTAGAGGGTATCTTGGGTCTAGTTAACTGACAATCATTGACCCCACAGACTACAGCTCTTCAGCATGGAGCAAAGTCAAAGCATATGTTGCTTTGCATGCAAGCCTAATCACAAATGAGGAGCAAATGAACTCATTGCTTCACGTGAATGCAGCAAGTTCAGAAGGACATTAAAAAATTGGGGGTGCTGTGTCTTGAAGTATCACAGAATCATAGAATGGTCTGGATTGGAACAGACCTTAAAGATCACCCAGTGCCAAGTCCCTGCCATGGGCAGTGAGACCTCTCATGAGACCAGGGTGCCCAGAGCCCCATCCAACCTGGCCTTGAACACTGACAGGGATGGAGCAGCCCACAGCCTTCCTGGGCAACCTGTTCTAGGGCCTCAGCAGCCTCACAGGGATGGATTTCTGCCTCAGATCTCATCTCAATCTCCCCTCATCCAGCTTAAAGCCATTTCCCCTCATCCTATCACAACAAACTCTTGCGAAAAGTCCTTCCCCAGTTTTCTTATATGAGAGAGGAATAATGCATACAGGATGTGCTAGTGCTGCTCCCAGACCTGGATACCACAAACCTGGCACGTGGTATCGCTGATCAAAGCCAGTTAAGCCAGGCTTTGTCCTGGCTGAAGACTAAACCAGCTGGCTGTGGAAGGTCTATTTTCTCTCATGTCTTTAAAACCCAAAACCTTGCACAAATTTGAGAGCTTACAAAACCTCAGGAAGCAAGGCCATAGCTATTCAAAGTCTTATCTCCCCCAGGCTCTCAGCACTGGGGAAAAAGGCAATGAAGCAGGTAATGCACAGCTCATTAACACCATACCTTGTACATTCAAAGGATCTCCTACAGCAACAGTTCATATTGAGAAAATATTTAGCTTACACATCATTAATTTAAGATGAAATACTGAGAAGTGATTACCAAGATGCAAGGTGTGGAGCATCCAAAACGGCAGAGGAATGTGCAAGGCTCAGTCTCTAATTCTAGCAGATTTCCAGAAAATGAAACCTACTAGTTAAGTCTTACTTGTAGAGATATAGTTCACAACCATCCTACCACCTCTGGGGATCCTGCTCTTCGCTGAACTCCTCAGGTGAGCCCTAAACTCCTCTCTTCCAATCCAATTGCAGAGACAGAGAAATAAAATCAAAATAAATGAACCCAAGATTTTCAAAGCTTAGCAAGTGCTCAGGGTAACCCCTCGGTCTGCACAGGTACATCTGTCACCCAGCTTTAATAACTCTGATTCACCAGCAGACAGTATACAAACACAGAGGAACTCAACAGACATAAATCCTCATCAAGTTAACGGTGCTATTTTCTTTTTGCCAGATATAGTTTAGCCCCAAAAGTGAAGCTGATTTTGTTTATAGCACAACCTCAGCAGAGAAAAGAGCTTCCTCTATCCCCACACTATCTCCATGCTTGCACGTTTTAATTACAACTTTCATTAAAGAATCAGAAATGTGATTTTGTGGCCTGGACCTTAGTGGAAATTGGTGTTGAGAAACTGCCTTGCAAGTCTTTGCTTTCCTAGTGAGGTAAGAGGCATCAGAGAGCTGCCCCATACTGTTCTGGCAAAGAAGCTGGTGATTCCATGAGGCACCCTGTGATACCCAAGTTGGTGTATGATCACTTCCATGGTGATTCAGAGTAACTAGCATAAAAATCAGAGCAACACAGACTGGGTTGGGTTGGAATGGACCTTAAAGTTCACCCAGTGCCAACCAGTGCTACCATGGGCAGTGACACCTCTCACCAGACCAGAGCCCCATCCAACCTGGCCTTGGACACTTCCAGGGATGGAGCAGCCACAACCTTCCTGGGCAACTTGTTCCAGGGCCTCAGCACACTCACAGGGAAGAATTTCTGCCTCAGATCTTATCTTGCTCTCCCCTCTTTTAGCTTAAAGCTATTTTTCATCATCCTAACACAACAAACTCTAGTAAAAAGCACTTCCTCAGCTTTGCTGTAGCCCCCTTCAGGTACTGGAGGCTGCCATAAGGTCTTTCCTCTTCTCCAGGCTGAACACTCCCAGCTCTTGCAGCCTGTCCTCAGAAGGGTTCCAGCCCTCTGATCACCTTCCTCATCTGCAGAACAGCAAAAAACCAAAGGACAAACAGGGCTCCAACAACAGATCAATCTGGGGCACTCAAAACAATCTGAAGAAGATTAAGCAAAGGTCTCTCCTCCCAAGACTCTAGCTGAAACTTCCCCAGGTTGCTGCAGCACAGTATGGAAAGCAGTTTAATTTCTTCCTTGGCATTTACAAGTAAGAAAAGCAGCACCAGGCAGTTTCCAAAATCAATTGTCAGGTTTTGCAAGGATGTGCAAGACAAACACCACCCTTTTACAGTCTATTTACAAGCAGGATTCTCAATGTGGTCTCTGGTGCTGAGGGTACTGTGAAAAAGAAAAAAGATCCATAAAATATCCCAAACAATTGCAAGCAGTATTTGGAATTATTAAGAAAAAAGTGGTCCATTGCAAGGAAAGTTTGAATTCAAGTCCATACAGGACTCCTTGACATCCAGAAACTATTCCCATCAGCTGAACTAGCTGCAACAAATGTGGCTGTAATATTTATTTGCTTTCCAGTTGCTTTTTAATGCAGCCATCACTGCACAATCTGATGACCACAGTTACTGAAAATATGCTCCCAAGATGAGTATCATTTCATTAACCCTCCCACTTCTCAGAGGTAATGAAAGCAGCAGGACAGACCTAATCTCTTAGCACACAGATGTCTGATGGCTTTAAGCGACTAATTATGGTTACAGTGAGCAATAGTTGAGGAGCTCTAAGCTTGGCAGATGCATTTACTCAGCTATTACTATTAGATTTTAAATCTGTCTCATTGCACAAATGACTGTGATGTGTGAAAAAAATGAAGCACCCACTAATAGGAATTGAACTACCTGCCCTTTAACGAGGTGGGTTGTATCTACAAGTAGAATCATAGAATCATACAATCACAGAGTGTGTTGGGTTGGAAGGGACCTCCAAAGGGCATCCAGTCCAATCCCCCCCCCCCAACAAGAAGGGCCAGCACTCACCAGACCAGGTTGCCTGGAGCCCCAGCCGATCTGACCTTGAATGGCTCCAGGGATGGGGCCTCCACCCCCTCTCTGGGCAGCCTGTTCCAGGGATCCCCCACCGTCAGATTCCAGAACTATTTCCTCCTGTACAGCCTCACTTTGCCTTTTTCCAGCTTCAAACCATGACCCCTTGTCCCATCCTTTCCTGCCTTTTGGAATAGTGTCAGTTCCTTCTGACAGTCCCTTTCAGGGGTTGGTAAGCTGCTAGATCTCCCCAGAGCCTTCTCCTCTTCAGGATGAACAGCCCCAACTCTCTTAGTCTGTTCTCATAAGAGATACAGGTAGACCAGGATAAAGAAAACAGAGAAGGTCTTACAAATCATCACAGTGAAACTGTTTCCCTGTACTTGTATAGCTGTTTGTGAGAACAGTCCTGGTTTGCCGTGTAAAAATGTTTTCTCTTGCACAGCTCTCCTCTGACAAGGAAACAAAAGCCAAGAGTGTGGGAGCTGAACTGCAAAGAGGAATTTGGACAAGAGAGAGAACAAGTGATTTGCTCACAGCACTCAGGGAGTCCTTGGCAGGATGAGCTGTGGAATGTCAGCCAGAGAAAAACATCTGCCTGTGTGAGGAGGGTGGGACAGCTGGAGGTTTGTCCCTGCGGGCAGCTGTCCTACATGATGAAGAGAGTAGAGCATCTCCCTGACGATGAAAGACTGAGGTAGCTGGGGATCTTCAACTGCGGAAGAGGAGCCTGAGAGGTGATCCCATGAATATTGATCAGTCTGAGAAGGGTGTGTGTCAGCAGGATGGAGCCAGACTCTGCTCACGGGTGTCCACGGACAGGACACAGGGCAGTGGGGACAAACTGGAGCAGAGAGGTTCCATGGGAACAGATGGGAAACCTTTTCCCTGTGAGGGTGACAGAGTCCTGGCCCAGGCTGCCCAGAGAGGTTGTGGAGACTTCCAAACCCTCCTGGCTGTTCCTGTGTAACCTGATCTAGGGGACCCTGTTCTGGCAGGGCAGCTGGACTAGACCTCTCTGGAGGTCCCTTCAAACTCCTAACTGATTCTGTGATCTCATCCCAGGTCTTCACCTGTGGGACAATTCCTCTTGAACTGTATTCAGACAGAAATCCAGCCATGCTGTCTATTTTGCTTTGGATCTGTGAGTCCAGCTTTGCTGCTAAGCAAGATTTTCCAAGGTGCGTGAATCTGCTTAGCTCTCCTGCCCAAGAGCTCAGCCAGCCTGGCCCACTGCCGAAGCAGTGCCCGAGGCAAGCTCCTGACACTGCGACTGTCATTTACAATATTCTTCTGGCAGCCATCCCTAAGGCAGTGCCACTACCCAGGGGTTTGTTCAACCCTGCTCTGGAAGCAGAGAGCAATTTGAAAAATTGATGCATTGTCATTTTGAAATTAAAGTTTCTTTCAGAGTTTCCTACCTCACAGCAAAGGGAATTTCCTCAGCATTACTGAGTACAGACAGTTGCTGAAGAACACTGGAGGATTTAGGGAGGATAAGCTCATACAGTCACTTAATCATAGAATACAATCACAGATGGAGTTGGGTTGGAAGGGAGATCAGAGCTCACCCAGTGCCAACCCCCTGCCATGGGCAGCAACGCCGCTCACCATACCAGGGTGCCCAGAGCCCCATCCAACCTGTGCTTGGACACTGCCAGAAATGGAGCAGCCACAGCCTCCCCTGTTCCAGGGCCTCAGCAGTCTCACAGGGAGGGATTTCTGCCTAAGATCCAATCTTCATTTCCTGAAGAATGAGGATATAGAAAGAATAAGGAATGAGGGAAGTGTTACCATCATACACTTCAGACAACTTGAGTCTAGTAGGACCAGGTTCTCTCCTCTCTTCTGGAGAGCAAACCACAGAGACCCAGAGATCAGCGCAGAGAAATCTGATATAGGCCAGGTGCCCCCTGTTCAGGAGGAGCCTGGGAAGATGGGCTTCCCAGAGCTGCCCATCCACCCTCTAGAAGAGTCATGAGGAATACGTCAAGACATTGATTCCCTGGGGTATTTCCACTTTTGGGGATTTTGGACTCATACTGCCACTGACCACACTCCTGCAGCACACCCAGCTCAGCTCCGGAGCACTGCAACGGCACTGCTGCTGCAGTGCAGAGCCTGAAAGAGTATTTCTGTGACAGAGAAGATAGGTAACCCCATTCAGAATTTATTAGACACCAACAATAGATTGTTGTTGCAAAAAAAAACCAAAACAACCCACATTTGCAAGCATCTGGAACCTTAAACAGACACCAGAGAAAGTTCATTAAAATAGAAATTGAAGTTAATTAAGTAACCGATGGACTCCTCTGTTCCATTCACTTTAAAGCCATCCACATCCTCCCCTTGCTCTACTGACTGGCTTTATTCTGTTCCAGTTAGTACATCAAAGTCATGTATTCTGCTTACAAATTCAAGGCAATGCACATTTATCTATTACAGAAGGAGAATGGATTTACATTTAAATGGGTGTTCTCCATGTATCTAATAACTCAGTTGAGTAATCAAAGAAATACAATTGAAACAGGAGCATCTTTGCGTGTGGCATTAAACAGCCTCCAAAACTCGCTCCACACGTCTCCTGATTTATTTATTCCACACATGGCAAGAACCAAGGTGGTAATGGGGTTGTTCTCTAGCCACAAGTGGCCAGCAGGAAGGAATTAACCACTAGCTTTGGCTTAAGGTTCACTTCCATATTCAAACTCAACAGGAAAGTAAGAAATCACCCTGGTGCACAGACTTTTATTCCTTTAGAAATAAAGAAATGATGCTTCACAGGGAAGCTTGGAAATGAAATTGTTGCTTCTAAGAGCAGCAAGAGCTTCTAGGTTTAGTACGTGAAGCAAAAACTGCTGCACTAGCTTGAATCAAGTAAAACAGCCTGCAAAGTGAAACAAGTTAGGACAGGGAAGCCCGATAAGAAATAAAATCCAAAGTTGTAATGATCAACTTCTAATTCCTTCCCAATGGGCTACACTCAATTTATTTAAACATATGCTGAAAAATCTGTGTGCGCACTAGAAAACAGCTTTGGCCTAATCCAAAAGTGCTGGTAACTCTCCTAGGGAATGGGTCTGAAAGTGCAGAATTTGTTCCTGTTATGGGTGATAGTGATTTGTATGGCAATGCAACCCCAAAAGACTATCAAAAGCCAAGTGAAAGAGAAGTAAGAAGAAAAAAATAGCATCTGTTTCAACCTGACAGGACAAGAGGTTTTAAACTAGAGCACGGTAGATTTAGGTCAGACATCAGGGAAGAGTTCTTGAATCTGAGGGTGGGGGATCCCTAGAACAGGCTTCCCAGAGAGGAAGTGGATGCCCCATCCCTGGAGCTATTCAAGGTCAGGCTGGCTGGGGCTCTGGGCAACCTGGTCTGGTGAGTGCTGGCCCTGCCTGTTATGGGGGGGTTGGCCTGGATGCCTTTTGGAGGTCCTTTCCAACCCAACACACTGTGATTCTATAAAAGCAAGGTCACATGCAGTGGGTGATTGTAGGCGATACCCTCCCACCAAAACAGTCCCCTTGTCTCCAGCAATGGGTGACACACAGCAATGTCATTTTACACTATAACCTACCTATAATAGGAGTTATCTTGCAACATCCAACCAAAAAACCCTGACATAAATATGGTTGTCCCAGGCTGGATCATAAAGATGTGGTTGCATTTAGTGAGAGGAAAAATAAGCATCTCCCTGTGTTCCTTCTCTCACAGCAACTTAAACTCCAGTTTGTACACCCTCCTCCCCTACAAAATTACCATTTTTTCCTGCTCTAGTCTCCATAATTTTATCACACAATGATATCCTGGAGGAGACAATGCAAATTCCACGTTCTCTCGCTCATGGATTACCAACCTTCTCATCACCGCAGCAGAAAGTTACAGCAGTAGCTGAAGGAGTCGAAGGACAAACGCAAATAGGAAGAGTTTGTCATTCAGCCCGCACCCACTGCTGTTTTACTGTGGGGATTGTGCAGTTCCCCACAGTGCAGGAAGCATATGGTCTGAATAAGGCTAATAAAGACACGTTAATGTTTCTGTTGCCTTCCTTGTAAATAAAGTTTCCCTGTGGGCTACTAATTCATCAGGCAGTTTCTCTGCAGCTCATGAGCACAGACCACAAAGTTGAGTTTAAGATGTTGAAGGCTGCTACACACACTCTCTTTTCCTCCCTGTTCTTCTCCACGTATACCTGCAGCAAATACTCTGCTCCAAGAATTTTCACAGTCAACTACTGCAGTGGATGCATTTTTTGCTGAGTTCTCAGAAAGCTCAGATTTAAAAACAACTCTCAAATAATCTTATGTATAGAGTTTTTAAAGTGACCAGTTTGAATTTCAGTATTTTCACAAGTCCCCCAAAGCCATCCAGAGCAATCTCTGCCTCTGTGCCAAAGGATGCTCTTTATCCACTGCCCATTATATACAAATTGTCCATTTTTTATTGCCTTAATGCCATGCAGCAGTGCCAGGAGAACCCCAGACCTCTTCCTCCCATAGCAGAAGTGTGAAGAGAAGAGCATGATGGTGCCAGCACTGAAGGACAGCCTCCACAGAGTACCCACAAATGAAAACACACCGTGCTAAACAGAACCAGCTCCATTATCAGCTTTGCTTTCCATCCGCAATTACAGTACATTCCAACAGAGTATTTTTCTCCTGGAAACTGAAAGAGTTTCATTCCAACTTTAATATCTGACGAGACAGCTGAGTACAAGCCTGTGAAAAGCAATTATTCCAGACACTGATTACTCCCCATGTAGGCAGTGAGCACTGGAACGCAGATAGCTGGGAATGGGGGCAGGTCCGTGCGATGGGCTACAGCAACCAGAGGAGTTAATTAATGTTGTGGCATGAGAAGAAAGAGAGAAACTCTGCAAATACCCAGCTTAACATTCAAATTAATTGACATGAAATAGCTTCATATGTTTAATTTAAATGCAATTAATTTATTAGGAAGGAAACCAGTCTAGGGACAGATAGCTGGTGCATCTGGCGCAACAGCTAGAGCAACATCAAGTTCCCATAGCAACACATTAGTTAGAAACAAGGCAAACAGACTTAGGAGATGTGGTTTTGCTTTTAATCCACCAGAGATGATGATGACTGTGTCAAAAGGATTCATAATATTGAGATAAAATTGAAGAAATTAAGAACATATATGGAGAAATGTTTTCTTCCTCAGAGTGTTGCAGTGAGATCTGAACTATGTCTGGAAACGCAGGTGCTCATGTGGGCAACTGCAGGAACGATTCAGCGCTGCACTGCATCACTACTCTGCTGATCTCAGAGGCCACACGTGGGCTCTGTGCTGCTCAGCCAGAGCAGATTTTAGCTTCGCAGCCCTGCAGAGGTGGTTGCCTTCAGGGCTGCTGCAAGGCCAGCTGATGTCTTGTGTCCAGTTTCAAATATTCTCCTGGAAGTGTCTTCATTAATAAGAAAGAGAAAAAAGGCACTAAAACCCAAAACCAGTTATTGCCGTAACTGTTGATGTGTCTCAGTGAGGAAGAATTTTCTTCTCAGATTGATGTGGAATCTCCTGTTCCAGCTGACAACCAGTGCCCATTGTCCTAGCATTGGATACCACTGAGCAGAGCCTGGCTCCATCCTGCTAACACCTACCCTTTGCATATTGATCAACATGCATTCAACTCAGTCTCCTTTTGTCCAAGGTAAAGAGACCCAGCACCTTCAGCCTTTCCTCACTGGGGAGATGCTCCGCTCCTTTCAGCACCCCTGTGGCTCTGTTCTGGACTCCCTCAAGCAGCTGTGTCCTTCTGGAACTGAAGGGTCCAGAACTGGACAAACCCTACAAGATTCCAGACGTGGTCTGAGCAGCGCAGAGTAGAGGGTCAGAAAAACCTCTCTAGATCTACTAATCACTCTCCTCTAATCCACCCCAGGATGTCATTTGCCTTTTTGGCCCCAAGGACCCATTGCTGGCTCCTGGCCATCCTGCTGGCCACCAGGACCCCCAGTCCCTTTCCCCTGTGCTGCTCTCCAGCAGATCAGTCCCCAGCCTATACTGGTACCTGGGGTTGTTCTTGCCCAGATGGGTTTTGAACCCATTAAATGAACTGAGGGTTCTGAAACAGCACTGAGTAATGAAGGTCAGAAGACCAACAAGTTACTTGTAATGACGGTCAAGAAAGGAAAAGTACTTTTGACACCAGAGCTATGGGAAGGACCTCTGAACCTTTAAACACCCAGACTGCATTTGGTGAGTCATCTTTTAAAGTTCTTCCTTGAACAGCCTCTTTTCCTCCATAAAAATCCCAGCCTGTGGCCCATGAGTGGGATCTGACCTTTGGCTACCAAAAGCACTGCTCTAAACTTAATGCTTAATGCCACACATTCATTTACCTTTTCCTGAGAAGTTACAGTGCAACCTTTAAAGGTTTTATTTCCAAATCCTTACCATGGCCTAGATCTACATTACTCTAGAATGAGAATATCCTCTCCATCCCTCCACACTAGGATCCCCTGCATCCCTCCAGACCGAGAAGATCCCCTAAAGAAGATCCTTCTCAGTGATCCCCAATCACTGACAAGACCTTTCTGCTGAGAAGATCCCCTGAACTGCTCTCAGCAAATTTCTGGTTACTGGATGGTGAACAAACCAGGCAAAGTTATTTCTGAGCAATCAGCAAATTGGGATGCCAGCAAGCAACTGAAACTCAGTCCCCTCCTTAAGATTTTCCTTTTGCATTAATAAAAACAGTACAAGATGAGCCTGAACTAATGTTTGCCAACAAATCTGCTGGTGTTTGGGTGCTGTTGCAGCTCTCTCACCTTCCTGGGTTGCTGCTGAAGCCTTAATATTATGCAAGTAGTAACAGGAGACTTTAGCTTTTCTAAAGCCCTAAGGAAGGGGAATTTAGTTCAGTTTGCTGATCTGAAACAAATATGGTTTAGATTATTCTGTCTCTCTCCTGCCCTGCAGGTCCCTGAGTCACGGGGCTGCCCAACCCACCAGTCTGGGTCTGCTATCCTCAGCCATTCCTCCTCCTTCTATAAATAATTTAATATTTACTACAGACATTATTTGAACTGAGTTTTTTCTCCAATTAGGATAAGGAAAGAAGATTTTTCTTTATTCCTAAAGGGCCACCCTCTAATCACAGTTACACTCTGCTGACTGGGCAGCTACTGATCAGCTCTCCCCAACAGCACTTATTCTCACATAATCTGTGAAATAAAACATTTGCTTGGTGCTCTGTTTGTACACAAGGTGCATCATTTCATTCCTCTTCCTTCTTCATTCAGTAAAGTCCAACCATTCATCTTCCTGACTTCTATTCCCCGTACTCAGCTGTGCTTTAGCTGCATCTGAGGGGTTTAAGATTATGAATAAGGAATTCATTCACTGCTTCTCACTGGCAGGCAAGTGGTTTGTCACTGTAATTATTCCTGCATCGTTACCATCTCATTCCCTCTTGCCTCTTGAGTGCCAGTCAGAATGGAGACGGACAATCATTAACACTAATCTATTTTTCCTCCTGTCTACATACGATGCACCAGTGCTGCTTCAACTATTCCCACCTCTCCCCAGTGAACACCAAACTAGCCCCTTCTCTCTCCCACCTCCCTCAATTTCTACCTTTTTATAACCCATTTTCACCCACCCTAAAGAGATGACCCCAAGCTCCCTTTCACTCAGGAGGTGGCTCTATCTCTTCTGGGACCTCTCCAGGACTTCCCCCAGGCCATCCTATTTTAACCACTTTGTGCAGAAAAAGCAGAAGTTGTTTGATTAATTTATTTCTCCTAAATCCCACTACCCCTAGGGAGATGCTTCAGAAATGGTCTCTCAAAATCCTAGCTTATGTGATTCTTGCTACCACATCTAGATTTCAAAATCTACAGAGACATCTGTTGTGATGTTTTACATCCTACACAAATCACACCTCAGGATCAGGAATTCCGAAAGCTGGACTACTTTCCTGAGAAACTTTAGGCCTGAATGAAGCACCTCCAGGAGAAATTTTTCATGACTACAAGTGAGGGAAAACAGAAAAAAGCAGTGGAAGACACAGAATCAAAGAATCACAGAAAAATCCTGGTTGGAAAGGACCTCCCAGATCAAGTCCAACCATCCCCACACCAACAGAAACCCTAAATACCTGAGAGACTAGCAAACACAACCTGACCCCCTCCATGCTGCCACTCGAGCAGGGCATGAAGCACCATGGCTACATGGTTCTTCAACAGCTCCAGGGATGGGGACTCCACCACCTTCCTGGGAAGGCCCTGCCAGTGCCCAACCACTCTTTCTGCAAAGAATTTCTTCCTCAGATTCAAATCTAAACCTCCCCTGCCTCAACTGAAGACGATTGCCCCTGCTTCTGTCACTAGTTGCTAAGGAGAAGAGGTCAACAGCCACCCCTCCACAAACTCCCTTCAGGGAGCTGGAGAGAGCAATGAGGTCCCCCTCAGCATCCTGTTCTCCAAACTAACCCTGCCCAGCTCCCTCAGCCTCTCTTCAGACAACTGGTTCTCTCAACCCCTCACAAGCTTGGTAGCTCTGCTCTGGACCCACTCCAGCATCTCCATGTCTTTCTTTCCTATCATGAGGGGCCCAGAAAAGCTCTGTCAGGAGTGCAATACGAACCTACACCTCCATGCAGAGACTAGAACTCCCAGGCTGAGGAAGATACTGAAGCCTTGAGTTTGGCACCTTAGACCACTCAGCTCTCCTGACGATCTCAAGTCCTTCACACACACTGAAATTCCCTTACTCCAAAGACCTGAACTGTGCTCATAACTTTTTTTTTTACTGTCCCTTTATACTGGCTCCCCAGTTACAGAAAGTATTTTCCCATGTAATATCCACATTAGCTTCCAGCAGAGAAATGTAATTACCATAATAAGATTTCTTAAAACTTGGCTTTTATGTTGTCAATTGCATTAAAATTTAAATCCTTTCTCAAGTTCAGAAAACGGCTCTAAAAACCGAAAGAAAAATATATGGTAAAAATCAATATTATTAAGAGCGAGACGGACTAAACTGGAGGCAATCAAGCCTTTCATTTCACATAAAAAAAGAAAACCAAGTTATAGTAAATGACTTCCATTTTATCACTCAGTAAATTGCCACAGTTCCAGAGTGGCTGCAGAGGCATCGTTCTCACCACAGCAGCCTTTCCCCACTTGGAATACTGCAGGAATCTGATCACATTTGCATTTAGCGGTGGTGCATCTCATGTGTAACTTATTCTACAAGGTTAACACATGTTGTAAAACCTCTCCTAAGATGTTCAGCCTGCTATCATTTATTATTTAGACACTCACCAACTTCTTCTTAAATCTGCAGGCCAGCTCAGAACAAGTAAAATCCTGCTGGATTGGCCCTTTCACATTCAGATGTGAAATGTAGATGTAGAAATGCGTAAGTGGGCTGGTAGTGTTTTGAACATCATCACTCTTGCTCATGGCTGCAGAAGCTGCCCCAATTTACACTCCTGTTCTCCTGTTACCCTCCTCACAGCAGTGTTAGTGAGTACACTAGGAGCTGCCTTCTAGTCTGGATTAAAATGGGATTTCACAGATTTGCGATTTATTAATTCAGGACTAGATTTCATCAGCTACACTGACTGAGCAGCTTCAGTGGCAGCAATGAGTGCAGCTCAAGAGAGACATGGTGCTTTCCATCCAGGGACAAGCCTCTTGCACTTTATTCTAACAGTTTGTTTGGAAGGGACTTCTAGAGAATATCCAGTCCAACCCCCATGCAAGAGCAGGATCCCCTAGATCAAGTCACACAGGAGCATCCAGGGGGGTGTGAAAGTCTCCAGAGCAGGAGACTCCACAACCGCTGTGGGCAGCCTGGGCCAGGACTCTGTCACCTTCATGAAGTTTCTCCTCCTGTTGACATGGAACTTACCCTGTTCCAGCTGATCCCCATTATTCCTCGTCCTGTTACTGGGCACCACTGAGAAGAAGCCTGGCCCCTTCATCTTGACCCTCATCCCTCAGATATTTACAGCAGAAATGAGATCCCTCTTAGCCTTCCCCTCTCCAGATGAAATAGCCCCAGTTCTCTCAGCCTTTCTTCACAGGGGAGATGTTCAAGTCCTTTCATCACCCTCATAGCTCTCTGTTGTCCTCTCTCCCTGAGAGACAGATCCCTGTCTCTCTTGAACTGGAGAGCCCAGAACTGGACACAGTTCTCTGGGTGGAGTCTCACTAGGACAGAGTAAAGAAGGAAAAGAACTTCCCGAGACCTGCCGGGCCCACTTTTCTTGATGCATTCCAGGAGCCCACTTGTCCTCTTGACCACAGGGGCACATTGCTGTCCCCTGGAGAACTCACTGCCCACCAGACTCCAAGGTCCTTCTCCTAGGATGGCCCCTAGTCTGTACTTATCCCTACTGTTACTCCTCCCCAGGTGACTCTATAGTTGTGCTTATTGAACTTTATGAGGTTCCCACTGCATCTTCCCAGCAAAAGAAATGAGTTTTAAGTAACAACCTGTTGCATCTGTCCAGCAGCAGCACCCTAACACTAATGAACAGCAGAGCAAACACTGGGGATTTACTGGCCAGCAGAACTGCTCCTCTGAAAACAGACCTCAGGACCTATGGCACAATCCCACCTCAAAGACAGCAAAGCTCAGGGAGGGCAGCCCCAGAGAGACAAACAGAAATGCAGAATTCAGAAATTCACAAGAAAACAAACACACACTGAGGAGGAGGATGCAATAGTGAAAAACTTTGTGGTTCCAGATAAGACACATAGTGACATGTTCTTACCCTTTCTATATCTCCAAGTTGCAAATAAGATGATTAATTGATGCAAAAACAAAATGCAATTGCAAAAACATTAATTTGATCACCCTGATTTTTCCTACAGAATGGTGAGCGACATCAAGGTAAGACAAGAAATTATCGTCTTATGAAATATTAGGAGAATCACAGACTCACAGAAATATTGAGGCTGGAAAAGCTCTCTGAGCTCATCCAGCCCAGCCCATAACATCATCCCTGCAGCCACACCAGGGCACTCAGGGCCACAGCCAGGCTGTCCTTCAACACCTCCAGTGTTGGGGACTCCACCACTGCCCTGTGCAGTCCAGGGTGCTCTGAGCACCCTTTCCATAAGGAAGGGCTTCATAACATCTAACCTAACCCTCCCCTGGCAGCTTCAGGCCCTGCCCTCTCGTCCTGCGAGAACAGCCTGACCCCCACTTGAGTACAACCTCCCTTCAGGTAGTTATAGAGAGGGAGAAGGTCCTCTCCTCTTCTCTAGGCTAAACAGCCCCAGCTCCCTCAGCCTCTCCTCATCAGCCTTTCCCTCCAGTCCCTTCCCCAGTCTTGTTGCTCCTCTGGAACTGCTGGAGCAGTTCTTGAAGTGAGGGGCTCAGCACTGCCCCAGCACTCAAGGGGAGGACTCCCCAGTGCCCAGTACAGGGTGAGAATAAGGTACTTACTCCTGCTGGCCACACTAGTGTTGATATCAATCATTTGTGTGAGACAAATCAGCATTTGTCATCAATCATCAAATCATCAGAAAAGCATCAATCATCAGAATCAGCATTTTTAAAGGACTTTGCATTGTGGTGAATGTTAACTGATTTCGAGGGCACAACCACGGATAACCTCAGGAGCTGTTGCCAATTTCTCAGCACTTCTGCAAATAAACTGCACTAGAGAAACCGTTATTGTTGGGTGGTATCACAGGTTTGGCTAAATTTGATCAACACAAGGGTGTATAAGTATTTGAGAGAGAATTCCCACTGAATGTTGTGTCACAGGCTGGACTTGATGATCTCAGAGGGTTTTTTCAGCCTCAATAATCCTATGATTCTGTGCTTTACCCACAAAATTACAGACAAGAAAGGATGCGAAAAGCAACCTCACTGAATTGTCTGCTAACACTCAGTGACCACAGACACACCATGATCCTAATAAAATAAAATTATGGCACAAGCATTCAGAGCTGCCAGCTGCCAACTTTATTTCTTTCAGCATTTTATAAAAAAACTAATGGAAAAATAAATAATCCTGAAGTTACAAACTTGGATTGTGCTTCCAATTGCCTTCAGACAAACAGCTAAATTGATGTTCTGACCTTTCTCAGGGGGACAAGACAGAGCGATTTCCTTTCCCCTCTAAACACCAGTAAGTGGATGTGACATTCAGTCAAGTTCTTCTTATTGACCCGCGAATTCCCCACACAATTCCAGTCCCGCTCACTCAGCTGTTGTTCCTGGATCAGGGATACAGATAAATTGGAGGGGCTGAAACACTTCACATGCACTTAACTTCCAAATAAAAACAAAACTTACAAATACAAACAAAGCATTGCTTTCTAAATTCCAGTTATAACATAAATCAGGTCCTTTCCTTCCCCTCTTCTAAAAATCACCAGCTCCATGGGCAGTTTTAAAAGGAAATTTTCATGTTAAAAGGAAATTTTCATCCTCCTGCTGCACTTGCCCATTAAATATTCAACATATTCATCCCTACGCAGCAGCATCGATCTCGGATCTGTAAATAAGGCTGACTTGTGCTTTGCACCTAGAGCAGCTGTTCACACTCTCTCTGTCCCACCAGCGCCCTGTAATACCCATCCTTTGAATATTTTAATAAGTTTAAATAGTCAGCAAGTACACTGGTATGAGGGTCTTGCCATGAGTGGGATCGTTCCCTGGCTCCACAATCTCAGTAATCACAGAATGATTGAGGCTGGTAATGCCCTCTGAGCTCATCCAGCCCAGCCTAGCACCTAACATCACCTCAGTGGCCACACCAGGACACTAAGGGCCACAGCCAGGCTGTCCTTCAACATCTCCAGACACAGGGACTTCACCACTGCCCTGGGCAGTTCAGGGTGCTCTGAGCACCCTTTCCATGAGGAAGGGCTTCCTCCCCTGGCAGCTTCAGGCCCTGCCCTCTCATCCTGGCGCTGGGTGCCTGGGAGAAGAGTCTGACCCCCATCTGATTGCAACCTCCCTTCAGGGAGTTGGAGAGAGGGAGACCCCCCCTGAGTCTCCTCCAGGCTAAACAACCTGAGTTCCTTCAGCCCCTCCCCTAAGACTTCCATTCCAGTCCCTTCCCCATCCTTGTTCTCTATTGTCTAATAGATAAACCTAGGCTCTGATATTGATATTTTTCTGGTTTGGTTTAGGTTTGCATTGTTTCCTCTAATGGCTACGATTATCTGCTGTGCGACAGCCTCTCTACCCCATCATTGTGTTCTCTGGAGATGATACCACAGGAAGATGAAAAGCCAGAGGGTAATTCTAATGCTTTTAATTTCCAACAATCACAAAGCACTGTGTAAAAGCATTAGCTGGGATCAACAGAATGGGCTGTGTTTGGTTATTTTTTTCTAGAATATTGGAAAAACTCCCTTTGCCTTCTTTGGAAATACTTTTCCTTTGGCAGTTAACATGTTCACTTGTTTTGTAGGAAATTCTGAAAACAGATAAAAGCATCTCAAGCAGTACAGGCACTGGTGCTACTGAAGCACAACCACCAATACATTTTGGAAGTTGCAAATACAACCAGCATCACAATGGTCATTTTTTACCTCTCCCCCCAGCCCTCACCCCCCTCTTGCTAAGTTTCCACATGTTGCAGTCTGAAAATTATCAAATTTTCAAGTGTTCATTTTGGTGCTTTTATGCCGAAAGAGCATTTTATTTTGAAGCTGGAGATAGCTTTCCCAGCAGACCGCCAGGTCAGTGTCCTGACCCCACAGGTGATTGGTAGCCAGTCTATAAAAGGGAATGTAATTCCTGTTTTCTTCCCTTCTTCTCTGGTATGTCTTGTAAGACAGAGAACTCCTCTGCAAGAGAGCTTCCTCCCCACCCAGGGCAGGGGGGCAAGAAAAGGCTCTCAGCCTACCTGCCACCAAAGGGTGGAACACGGAAGAAACCTAGCCTGGCTGCAGCTCTGCCGTGGAGGCAACTATGGCCCTCTTTTGCTTGAGAGCTCAAACACAGAAAGGCAGCACCAGCTCACCCCAGTTCCTGGCAGTGGGCCAAAGAGATAGAGAGGTCCTAAGTACTGATGTCCTAAGCCTATGGCAAACAGAAGGATCTGTTATTGCCTCAAAGAAGAGCTCCCAAGCTGAGGGGAGCTAGAAGCAAGCCTGAGACGTACAGGGGAAGCTGTTGTCTGCAAGAGGACCAGAAAAGGGACTTTTCCACGAGCATCAAATGTATAATTTGTGCTGTATTTCTGCTGCCCTCTTACCTCCTTCACTTCTGGAAGTGGGGCACAAGCGCGTGTGTCTTGAGAGTGTACACCAACACTCATATTTTTTCCAGGGCTCTCATCTAAAGCCAAAAAACCGATGCTCTAGCTGTCTCCCATTGCTCTCAGAGTGTATGTAAAGGCATGGCGATACACCTTCTGTTTTAACTTTTTGATTCTTTTACTTATTTGGGCATTTTTTCCTTTTCTTCTTGGTGATGGGTTCAATAAATTGTTTTCTTTTTAGGAGAGTTGCTTCACTGCCAGTTGAATTCTCAGTGAGAGCTGGTTGCTCTGCTTGAATTGTACGCACCAACCCAAACTGATTTAGACCCTCGCTCTAACCCATTACACCATGCTAAGATAATTGTCCTAGAAAATGGGTTCTGTTTTGGTCCCCACTGTACTAAAAAGATGTAGACAGGCTAGAGAGCATCCAGAGAAGGGTCCTAAGGATGATCAGAGGGCTGGAAGCCCTGCTCTGTGAGAAAAGGCTGAGAGAGCTGGGTCTGTTCATCTCAGGGAGAAACTTATCCCCATGGGCCACGACGTACAGGGTGGCTGCCAAGAAGATGGAGACTCCATTTTCACAAGGAGTCATGTGGAAATGACAAGGGGTGATGGATCTAGGTTGCTCCTGCAGAGATTCTGACTGCACTCCAAGTGGAAAATTTTCACCATGAGAGCAGTTAGACACTGGAATCATCTTCCCAGGGAGGTAGTGGATTCCTCAACTTCAGACAGTTTTCAGACAGCCTGAGAGTGTGCTGGGCCAGCTCATTCAAACTGGATTTCTTTAACTGGGATTAGATGATTCTCAAGGTCCCTTCAACCCTGTGATACTGTTATCCCAGAAATACCTTATTCTGGCTTACAAATCAGAGAGAAAGGTCTTAATGCTCCAAGATCATCACACAAGGGAGTTTTTGTGGTTTTAACTAACATGATGGGTAAATTAGAGGAGAGTCCCAGTGCACCCACAGCTGCAGCAACAGCAGAACAGCTTTTGTTGGTAAAGGGATCAGACCTCTGTCTAATCTCGCAGTGAAAAGTCCTTCTCAGTCAGGAGGGGCCTTTTCACACAGCTGGTTTGTGATTTACAGCCCCTCTTCCAGAAGCCACCACACAGCTCTGCAGCTCCCAGCCCAGCTGCTGGAGCGAGAAGGGGGATGCAGGCACCAGCACACACACAGGGATGTTCGTGGCCACTAAAAATGGCCATCAAGCACATCAACCAAAAGATTTTATTGCCTGTTGTACCGTGATGGCCCTAATGGTTGCATCCAATGCCAGGCAGATGTTACACAGACTTCTCACACCTGCTCCTCTGCAGTAAAGATGAAGTGCTCTGACAGAAGGGGCGGGGGGGGGGAGAGAATATTGCATCTTCCCAAACAAATAGAAGTCAAACGGATTTCCAATAAGGAATTCTAAAGCTCTTATTTTTTACATAATGAACCTTATATTGAGGTATCTGGAGGGGATAATCAATAGAAGAGTGTTTCCCTTTTGTGGTTACATTACCATATGGAGTAATTCTGCTTCTCAGCAGAGTACCAGGCATTTGCATCTTTGACAGCAAAGGACAAGCTGAGTTATTGAAAACAGTCCATTACTCACTTTTATTAATTGGTTTCTCATTTGTTTCTAAAGGCAAGGCATGAGCACATTTGTAAAGTCTCTCCAGGACTACAAGGTTACATTGAAGCATGCTTGGTTTGGATTCGAAAGTAAGTCTCTGCTCTTGTGAGACCCCCCCTCAAATCCTGCCTCCAGTTCTGGTCTCCCCAACATCAGAGGGACTGGCGCTGTTGGAGCAACTCCAGAGGAGGCCACAGATATGATGCAAGGGCTGGAGCAACTTTGTTCTGAGGACAGGCTGAGGGAGCTGGGGTTGTTCAGTCTAGAGAAGAGACAACTCTGGGAGGGGACCTTATTGCTGGGGGAATCTGGGGGAATCTGGTGGGACCTTACAGCTGTCTTCCAGTAGCTGAAGGGAACCCCCAGGAAGGCTGAAGAGGGACTTTGTCCAAGGACAAGGAGAAGGAATCACATGGAAAAGATAAGAGGTGATGGGTATCAGTTACTCCTGGGAAGATTGCCATTGGAGTCCAGAAGAAAACTCTTCCCCATTAGGACAATTAACCACCAGAATCTTCTCCCAAGGGAAGGGGTCGATCGCCCTACATGGGGTAGTTTTCAGACCCAGCTGAACAGCTTGCTGGGACAGAGAATTTCAACTGCACTTTTAGCTGGAAAGGTTGGCCTGGATGATCCTTGAGGTCCCTTCCAACCTGGTATCCTATGAATCTACAAATCCAGTAATTTCAGATTCTTAGAGATTCTTAAAAAACAAACCATTACAACATGAAATTCACCTTCTTCCAAGGAGAAAAATCAGTTCATTTTCACTCCTCCCAATTCCATTGTTTAAAACATGAAGTTCCATAGTGTTTAGAACCCTCTGTGCTGCAGATCATTTATGCAAATTATTACACAAACACTGACTTCCAGGAACATCATTCCCACCTTCTCCTTTCATGTGTTGGAGGTTGAATAGCGGGTTCAGAGTCACACAAGCAAACCCTATTTGAATTTCTAATCAGACCCAGTGCCAAAGTTCCTGCAGTTTTACCGCTGTGTATTCAAGCATTTCTAATGCTCCGTGTGCCATAGACATTTTTAGGAAGAAGGATGGAGTGAAAAGTAATGAAATGAAATACTTTGCTGCAGCTCATAACTTCATGCTTGAATGGGCTTCAGAACACAGAAGGTTTTGCCTTGTCTTAAAGTAAGAAAAAGCATTTTTCATACGTTTTTGTCCTACCCCACTTGCAGATCCTCCACCCAGAGAGCCTCCAACGGTTCCAATGTTCAGAGCTGTGTGGTCACTGCCAGGAAGTTTTCCCATTGCAGCTATTTTTCCTATTACATTTCTGCGGGCTGGTTGCATGGACAAAGGACAAGTAGTATCTATCAGGCCACATTTGTCGGGTCAAGAGGAAACTGCTGTGGTGTGGGCCAATGCTGAAGTGTCTCTCCACCCATGGGTGAGGATTTTTTACCTACCCACCTCTGAATATTTATAGCTGCAAAAGCAGCTGCACTGGAGCCAGCCTGTCTGCACCATTTTACTCTGAAATATCCCTCAAGACTTTGTCTCGTCGTCTTTACTCATGCTTCAGAGGACACGCTACTCAAAATGCAGGCTGGTTTGTGTTAGACCCTTGTACAGCCTGAGTTCCAACAGAGTGGAGCAGATAGAACTCCACACTACATACCCTGTCTGAAACCTCTGGACCTGAAGCACAAGGTGATTCAATAAACTGGAAAAAGCCCTTTGGGAGAGCTGTGAATGTGGATTTCCTATGACTTGGGCAGCTGTGACTGAGTTATTGTAACAGTACAGGAAAGGATGGCAATGCACATCCACTGATACAGTATGCAGATGGCTGCAGAGCAGAACCACCATGGATATAAAGCACAGTTCACACCCACATGGGTGCATCTCCTAAAGCCATTTTATTTCACAGAATCACAGGATTTCTTTGGTTGGAAGAGGCCTTTAAAACCACCAAGTTCAGACACTATGAGGACAGGCTGAGGAAACTGGGGTCGTTCAGCCCAAGGAAGAGTGCTGCCTTCCAGTCCCTGAAGGGAACCTCCAAGAAGCCTGCAGAGGGACCTTTCCCAAGGGGATCCAGCAACAGGACTAGGGGAAAACGGTTTGAAACTGAAGTAAAGGAGCTTCTGACTGGATCTGAGGAAGACGTTCTTCAGTGCAAGGGTGCAGAGACTCTCAAATCGATTGCCCGGAGAGGCTGTCTCTGCCTCCTTCCTGAAAGTGTTCAAGGCCAGATTGGATGAGGCCTTGAACAACCAAGTTTGACCGAGAGGCATCGCTGCCCCTGGCCTGGGGTTGGAGGAGATGAGCTCTGAGGTCCATTCCAACCTCAGCCAGTCTGGAATTTTATTAACCCAGCACTGCCAGGTCACCGCTAAATCATGGTCCCTCATCACCGCATCTTTATATCCTTTAAATACCTCCAGGGACAGAGACTCTACCACTGCCCTGGGCACCCTGTTCCAATCACCAAATGAAGAAATTCTCCCTAATATCCAGCCTCAACCTCCTCTGGTGACACTTGCAGCCATTTTCTCAATTTCCAGGCTCTTTTCTGAACATCACTGCAACAGCAAGAATACACATTTCTCTAAGGAAGAATGAGCTGCTCCTTCCAGAGCTCTGATTTTACATGTCATTCAACAAATATCATCTCTGCTGCCTTGCCTGGCACCCCACTGCTGGTGTTCCCATAACAACAGAGGAGATGGCTCCACTGTACTCACTCTGCTCACTGCTCAGTTACAGCCCAAGCAAAGAACAACCAGCTCTGCTAAAACACTTCCAGGACCTCCAAGGATCAGATCCCTATCCAAAACCATGGTCTCACTCACAGGATGGTGAGGCATTGGAATGGGCTGCTCAGGGAGGGGGTAGAGATGCTATCCCTGGACGGGTTCAATAACCAGGCAGCCAGGGTGTTTCAGGAGACGGGTTAGTGGTTGGGCGTTGTAGGGCAGATGGTTGGACTGGATGATCTTGAAAGCCTTTTCTTATGATCTGTAATAATTATAATATCCAATATCCAATTTAAGGGTTTTTTTTAAATAAGCTTGTAAAATCCAAATCAAAAATGCAGGTGCAAAGCTGGAGTAAACAAGAATTCAGGATAGACAAAGAAACCAATCTAAGAGAACCTCAAGTTTTGAATTTCCCCTGAATCTACAAAAGGAATTCCATCACGAAGTTTTGCAGATCTCTACATCCTTTTCTACATGGAATCAGAGTTTACAATAAACCAGTAAAGATTAAAGCACTGTACAGAAAGGCACAAACCCTGCCATACTAGGTGAGCATACAAGGGGCAAGACATAAGCAGTCAAAAAGATACTTGTAAAATAAATACAGATAAAAGAAACCATAATGAAGTTAATTGGAAATCACCTAATGAAAAAATCAAACCTCCCAGAATCTTGCTCTTCCTTAAAGATCTGAGATTTCTTCCAGGGTTTACTATTGAGAACAGCCCTCGGTTTGGTCATACACTCACAGAGTTAATGCTGTGTAAGTTTAACCTAGTTATCCATCCATTTATTACCCACACCAGGCTTAGAAAATATGGCAAGGGCTCTTGTTTAGACACAGTCCTGTTTAACTTAAGCACCCTTAGTAGCTTCTTTAACAACACCCTTAGTTCCGGGTATTAAAGGAAATGCTGGCACCACAGCACACAAAAATGTAGACTCAGAGAGTCACAGAATGGATTGGGTTGGAAGAGACCTTAAAGTTCATCTAGTTACAACCCATCTGCCATGGACAGGGACATCTCCCACCATGGTAACACACACAAATACACCATAATGGGAACATCTTACAAGAATGTGCTTCTGTCCCTATAGTAAAACAGGTGGAAGGAGTCATTCCTCAGTCTAACCCCCTCCAGCACTCAAAGGAGCAGAGGAAATGATAGGTTTGGGGTTGGACCAAGTGATGTCCACTAAACACCCATCATTACTTATTTCTGCTATAGTTTGCCACCAGGTTGGGTACGTACAATGCTGCATTCCCTCACAACTGCAGGAGTTGTTAGGAGACTGGGAGTACCTAAGCTGTGCCCATCTCCTCTTCACAGTGACCTTTTGGTTGCTCACCGCTCTCAAGAGCTGCTGCTGCAAGAGACCTATAAAATTTGTCTTATCTCAGTGATGAGACCAGAGAAAATCATCACCTAGATGAAGCATTAGAATGCTAATAGTTCAGACTTACAAACAGGGGGGAAACCAGAAACATGAGCAGAAAATGGCACAAAGAGTTATGACAAGGAATGTCATAACTAGTTCCCGGGCTGCTCATGGAGAAAGGTTAGCCCAGCCTCAGGTGCATTCACTGACAACACAAACTAGTGGGTCAGAAGAAGCACCAGCTGATCAGCCTGTCTTCCTCAGCATGATCCCACCACAATCCCTTGTGCTGCCACCCAGGACTTACAACAGCCCCCAGGGAGCTGCATGAACTCACACAGCTCAGTCAGTGAGATCAGAGGCTCAGTTTGGAGTCAAACAAGCTGGGGCCGTTCAGCCTGGAGAAGAGGAGGCTGAGGGGAGACTTGTTTCCCAAAACTAGAATTCCTCAATTCTTTTTCCCAAAACAGAATTCAAGTGCTATCAGAGTGCACTAAATACCCATCTAACTCCTGCAGAATTGAGCCACGTACAATGTTGGATGAGAAACTGCAGGTTCTGCCATGTTCTGTGCTGGCAACCAAAAGGTTAGAGAAATTTCCAGGTGAGTTATTGGTGTAAAAAATCCTCAGGTTGTGAGCTGAGGATCTGAAAAGTAAAACAGCACCTCTATACCTACCAAACACAAGGAAAAACCTGCATTCCTCAGGTATGGGAATAAACACCATTTCCTTAAGAACACTGCAATGTTTATTCATCCCTCACATTAGTTGGAGCTAATTAATAATCTAAGTGTCGCCAAGAGCAATTCCCCAACAGGATTACCACTGAATTAGGAGAGTAATTGTTCACCAGAACTTTATTTAGCTAAAACCTTTTCCCTGGCAAGGAAGTCCATGTGCAGCTTGCCATAAGCTTCAGTGACATCATTATTTCAGGGTGAGTTATTTCTAACCTGGGTATTTCCTGCTTCCTTGGGGTCCTTCAAGCAGCACCAAGCAGTAGTTTCATTTTCCTTGCACTTACTCACAACACAGACACTTATGTCCTTTCTCTGGCTCCAGTGTCCTGTCATCAGGACCCTCCAGTAAGCAAAACCCTCTAGTTAGTGCCCATACTCCAGACCAGGGCAAGATCACAGAATACTAGATTGGCCCAGACTGGAAGGGATCTCAGAGCTCATCTCCTCCAACCTCCTGCCAGGGGCAGTGACCCCTTGGTTGCTCAAGTCCTCATCCAACCCGGCCTTGAACACCTCCAAGGAGGGGGCAGCCACAGCCTCTCCAGGTAATCAATTCCAGAGTCTCTCCACCCTGGCAATGAAGAATTTTCATCTTCATAAACTTTATGATGCATCATCTGCTCTAACACAAAGCTGAGTTCAATCAAACCGATGCAGCCCAGAAGAGTTTTCATGGTCACCTGGGACCTCAAAAAGACCTTGTACACAGGGCACAGTTGTGTAAAAACTCATTGATGAATGCGCACTGTTCCTCAGAAGCATGAGAAGCCCTTGATGTGACTCTGGTAGGGGTTACTATCCCCACATACCCTGAAACTCCATAAGCAGAGAGCTTCGAGTTCAGAGAAGACTTCTGTTTTGTTTTTTTGAATTGTGCTCTTCATTTTGAGAGGCTTCAACACCTGAAATTGTATCGTCAATTCTCACAACACAAAAAGCCACCAAAAAGCCACCAAAGCTCCTATTTTCAATTTTTCTCCTCTCTTTTCTTTATTTATTTAGGTGTTCCGACTGCAGGTGAGATCTTCACCACCATCTGATTGATGTGGATGAATATTTCTTGCACTGGAATTCTCAGCACGTGCTGGCTTTATGCCAAGAGTGGTCTGTTTCATAAACCCAAATGTGCTGCTTCTAATCATCACATTACACTGAATTGGGCTAATTACCCAGAAATTAACCTAAATATGTGCAGATTAGCCAACCTGAAGCTGCTGTCAACTTCTGGAGTCTGATTTCAGCCCAGTTTATGCCACACACCCCATGACAGGTCCCTGATCCAGCGTGGGGACAGCCGTGCATCACCAGTTTGACTGTGGGAGCTGTGCATTAGCGTTGCTGGGTGAATGGGAGGGTAACCTGGAGCACAAAACTGCAGTAAATGGTGGAGAACCACCACCAAGCAGCTCATACTGCCATCCGTTGCAGACCAACAACGGCCTGGAGACTGCAGGAGCATGGGTGAACCTCAGTGCTGCTCCCAGTTCTGGGGTTGTGGGTGGATGATGCAGTTGTATTTTGCACCAGTGCACGGAGAGAAGTGGAAGAGAGGAGCTCTGCTTTGCAGTGGACTCTGCCTCCCTCTCCTGGCCTGTCCCCTGATGTCGTATAAATCCAAAACCTTGGTGCAATGTTAAATCAAACCAGCAACAGCCACATCAGAATATTTGTCCAGTTAAGATGCCCGGAGCCTACAGACCCAAACTGTGGGACCCGGAGGAAATCCCTTCCAACATTAACCTGCTGACCAAGAGCTGAGCCTTGCAAAATCTGATTGGGCCATGGCCTGTCAGCTGTAGGAATCAACCAGCAAAGGTAAAGGACAGGGAGAAACACCACTAATCCCTGCTGGAGATCACAAACGTGGCTCTCAAAGCCCAACAATTTCTACTCAGCTTTTCTTAAAGGAAACGATTGCAACCAGTCTGTCATTAATCCATTTAAACTTATTACAAAATGGACTGCCCAAGGGATGGAGGATCATCAATCTGAAGCCACAATTGCCTAATTCAATCAACAGGAACCCAAATTCAATCAACAGAAACCCATTATCAGGCTGGATGGAAGTTAGATAGAAGAAAATCTCTCTCTCCACAGGGAGCACAAACAGCACTGGGACATCCCCAGGTAACTGGAGCCATCTGGGTTAAAAAAGCTAAAAGGGAAGGAGGAAAAAGAGAAAGAAACTACTAAAAAAACCCAACCCCCTGTTGTACCCACAAGCAAAGCAGCTGCTCCAGCCTACACTGGTATTTTCACACAGATAAACATAAACCTGAGCTTAATCACCAGGATCTGACTTCAGGATGTGTCTGGAATATGGCCAAGTGCTCCAGATCAGTGGGTCACTGGTAGCAGATACAACGTCATTCCAACACCTGGGAAGCTTGTTGGTTATTTCAGCTCTCCAGGGTCTACTTTGCCATTGTTTGATTTATTTTTCCACAAGGTAATCAAGAGATACTCAATGGTAGGAAGACTCTCAGGAAACAATGGCAAGGAATTACACTCCTGTATTTCATATCCTTTTATATTTAATATCTTTTTACACTGACTATTTTAATAGTTATTACTTTATATTTCTATTTTTATGTATGAAATGATCTTTTAATACATTAGTATGTTTTATGGATTTAAATATCGTTTATATTGATCTATTTTTTCTATTTTTTCTATTATTCTTTTTCTAATTTTTCTATTTTTCTTTTTCCTTTTCCCTTTTTTCTTTTTTACTTTTCTTTTACTTTTTCTTTCACTTTTTCTATTTTTATTTTTCTATATTTACATCTTTTAATTTTTTTATTATTTTCTACGTGTATAATTTTATATTTCAAGATACTAAAATTATCAATATGTATTTATTTAATTCAAACCACAGAATTTAAAAAAAAAAAAAAGCCAACTCTCACTTCCAAACTGCCTTCTACCAGGATTCCTGTGCATCTATTCCTATTAACTGGAGTTAATCCAATTTAACCAGTTGTGAGCGTTAAATCACCCTTCCCCTTCTTTCGTGGTTTCTCTTGAAGATAAAAGGCCTTTTTATCTGTAGAAGCAGCATTTTACTGTTTACAGAAAACAAATCCTCATCCCTCCCTCCCTCCATCCATGCATCCCAGTAGCTGCTGTTTACAGCTCTGGATGCACCTGCTCTCCTCATCCCAGTATTTCCGGCAGCCCTGCTTCTTGGGGGAGGGCAAAGCAAGAAACTCACAGCTTTCAACTAAGAATTTGCATTCCTTTATAGGGGAGCCAACCCCAAAAGTCTGTTTCCTATTTTTCTTTTCCCTTTCTTAAGCCACCAGCTCAGCTGCGGGGTCACCCACACCAGTATCCTGAGGAATTCCATGGAAATTTGAGCGGATGGCTCATTGGTTTTGGAGTCAGTGTGTTATCAACACATGGACAAACACACCAAAACAAAAAGAGAGAACAACTGAAACCAAACTGCTGTCACTTCTGCAAGGGGGCTGCTGGAAATCCAATTCCCTGAGGTGAGTATCAAAAACAAGAAAGAAAGGAGGCAAAACAGAGAGAGAGAGAGAGACAGAGACAGAGACAGAGACAGAGAGAAGGGAGGCAAAAGAGAGCAAGAAGGGAGGAAAAAGGAGACAAAGAAAGGAAAAAAGAAAAGAAGAGAGGGGAAAAAGAATATGAATCTCTGTGTTTCTTTGAGAATGTGGTGCTGTCTCTCAGAATACATTCTGAGAAATAGACTCTTTAATTTACCCAAAACTTCTTGAACTTAGATATAAACCCTTGAGAGCAAATCAGAATCCATCCACCAGCTGTTTCTAGAGCTGTTTCCCCTAGCACTGCTGGACACAGTAACCACCAGGGATCAGCACCACTACAGAAAGGCCACTTAAAATTTATATACTATTTTCAAAATAATAGGATAATTACATTTTTATTATATTTATTATATAATAAATAATAAACTTTAAATAATTCCTTTAGAAAACTATTTTAAAATTAATTAAATTCTAACTTGTAATAACAAATTAAATTCTAATTTATAATAACTAAATTCTAATTATAATAACAGAAATACTAATGATATTTTTATTACACACTTTATTTTTTTAAATAACACATACATTTTAAAACAGGATTATTCAAGCTGTTGCTACTGGCCACAGCCACACTGATGGAGAGGTGTGTCTGAGAGGGGATGGATTATTTACTTGCCTGCTCACACATCAAAATCTCTATTTCTTTGCAATCCTAAAACTGACATTTTGATTTAACCTGTTGTTTGACTCAGAGCTGGAATCATCAAGCACTGACAGAGCCTTTGAAGCACCCCCTGTGATTTAACACAGCAGGGAAAATAAGATAGCTCTCCTGGCAACCTGCTGTTGCAAAACCCAGTGAAGCCAAAACCCTTCAACAGTTACTGGGATCACAGAATCACAGAATGTCAGGGATTGGAAGAGACCTCTAGAGATCATCCAGTTCAATCCCCCCACCAGAGCAGGACCCCCTAAATCAGGTCGCACAAGAACAGCCAGGGGGATTTTAAATGTCTCCAAAGAACGAGACTCCACAGCCTCCCTGGGCAGCCTGGGCCAAGGCTCTACCCAGGAAATGTCTGGAGAGACTTTGCTGCCTGCAGACAGACTCATTCCTTTGGAGTGAGAATTACAGGTCAGTGCCTGAGCTCTGTCAGCTTGGGAAACAGCAATAGTAACTGAACCTGCCCTGAGCTCTATACTGCCACAGCCAGGTCACCCCTACCATTTCCAGCTCATTTGAGGAAACTGAGTTATCTTTGAACCACAATGCCTCTGCCCCGCAAAGAACATTCAGGTTCAGTTACTACTATTCAACCAATCATTCAGGTTGGAGAAGACTCCTGAGATCATCCAGTCTAACCTATAACCCAGCTCTGCCAAAGTCACCACCAGACCAGAACCATCTTTCAACACCTTCAGGGATGGAGACTCAACCTCATCCCTGGGCAACCTGTGCCAAGGCCTGAGGACCCTGTCCAGGAAGAAGTTTCTCCTCAGGGCCAGCCTAACCCTCCCCTGGGGCAGCTGGAGGCCAGTCCCTCTTGTTCTATCCCTAATGGCCTGTGAGAAGAGACCTCTCTACAGGTTTCCCTTCAGGTAGCTGTAGAGGGTGAAAGGTCTCTCTCTTCCAGTCCATTCAGGACAGCACCAAACCCTTATTTAAAGCCAACAGAAATTACACTACACCCCCAGTTAAGCAAACAAAAATTGGTTTATCATGGAAACACGAGGTGCCTGCATCAGACATTTATCAAAGCAACCTTGAACACTGAAGGAAAAACCCTGACTTACAGAGCCAAGGGATTCCCCAGGTATCAGGGGATTTGGGCAGGGCTGAAGGGGACATAGGGCTTGGCCTGCAAACTGCAGCTGGGACAGAGTAGGGTTATCTGCAATCCCAGCCCCTCCAGTCAGAGCTGTGCTTAGACGCAGCATCACAGGCACCACCACATCATGGGATGCTGGGGCAGGAATGAATTAAACCCATGGGCTATGCAGAACAGATGGAGAATGGTGAATAAACAGAGAATAGCTCCCGAGTCCTGCAGGCTGCTTGCCGCTCAGAGAAGGGCAGAGGTGACCCTTTCTCCCCTCCCTGGCTGCACAGACCAGAATATCCCATCACTCAGGGAAGCACTGACGTGGCCTGCTACCCGCTCTGGCTGCGGCTGCTTTGCCAAAGCTGTCGCAGAGTCCCTGCACTCCAGGGCTATTTCTGGCAAAGCAGAGGCTGAGCTGTTTGATTTTGCAGCCTCTGAAGTTCATTGAACCTTTGTTTCAGAGCCTGCAAACCCCAGCTAATAACAAGCACCTTTTTAAGACAACCTGCACAGCTCAGACGAGGGGCACAAACTATTTTTATCCAAGCGGAAAGGTGCCGCAGGGAGAACGAAGCTTCATTTTGCTGCAAGTTCTGGGCACGCTCTGAGCATCAGACTCTTTGTGCATTGCCTTTTGCAAACCTCTATAGACACAATGGCCTGGAATTCAACTTCTTTTCTTAACCATTTATGTGAGGGCAGATTTTGCAGCCTCGTCAGGGACTGACAGTAATACTGAGCACACGG
This sequence comes from Upupa epops, assembly GCA_013397515.1. NCBI lineage: Eukaryota > Metazoa > Chordata > Aves > Bucerotiformes > Upupidae > Upupa > Upupa epops. The sequence continues at coordinate 123,821 of VZRI01000436.1, forward strand.
AGCAGAATGTGTTGTGATGCAGACAGCAGGGACAGGTCTCAGTAACTTAGATCCATCCACTAGTGGACGTTAATCACCTGGACTGGAGATTGCATGGTGTCACTGCGTGGCTCAAATAATTGGGCAATCAGGAAAGAAGGGAATAGTAGAAATAGAAATTAATTACCTGAAACTTACTCTCAACACAACAGGCAGCAAAGCCCAACTGGCAGAGCAGCACCAACTCAGAGCTTCTACTGGGATGAATGAATTAGATAATTAACCAGGCTGGCAGCAATTTGCTCCAAGGTTACCATCTCCAGCTGCTTTACTGGGAGGGATCCAGTCTCAAGAATGGTACTGCAAACCTGACCAGCGCATCAGCTGACAGCACAGACCTCATCTGCAACCCACTGCCCTTGCAACACTGCGCCTTCTGCAGAAAATCCATCAGATCCTCTCTCCTAACTCATTCTCCCTTTACACAGAGGTTTGATGACACATTTTCACTCCCCAAACATCACTTCTCTATCTCATACAACTTCATAAATCGTATTTCATCCCCAGGCAGGGTAAGACAGAGATACTCAACAGCACAGTGCTTTGGTTCTGTAGGGCTAGGTTGGTTTGGAAAAGCTTTTGATTTCATCACTGCAGCCACTGCAGAAGCCAGGATGATGAAATACAGAGGAGACGCCTCAGCCTTACTCAGCGGATTTGAAGTCACCTAAATTCATATCTGAAATATCAGAAGAATTTTACTAGAACAGAATCAGACCCTCAACATCTTAAAAATATCCACTTTCACCACTCTGAACTAGCTTGATCAAAAATCCTCACCTTCCATGAAATGGGATAAAAGCAAAGACTCTGCTTAATGCCTTTCATTCTTCTTCAAAAGACCCAGGCACCAGAATTCCCTCAAAGCCCCCACAAAGAAAGGAAGGATCACTATTTTGGGTTTGGAGCTGCAAATCTCATCACTCATGTGTTTTTAGTTCATTATGTTGATGCCATATAAATACGATTTAGCATTCAAATTGGAAGAAACCATTACATCCTCAGCCTTTGCTATTCATGAACGCTAATTGGCCAAACCCCCTTTGCCCATGCAGAGCGTGGCTGAACTCTACTCGTGATTTAATCAGCAGTAAATCAGCTAGTGAGTGGTTCCCACACAGATGCTGTAATAAGTCTGTCTGTTGAGATGATGGGATAATTTAAACCCAATTTATGCACAGAGAAATATTTTCAGTATTTTATTTGTTGTTTCTGAGTTTTGCCAGATAATGGAAGTGCCAACAGCCTGGAAGAGCTTGAAGAGTAAACCCCTCCTGCTGTCCATTACTGCCTTACATGTAGGTACCTGAGCATAATTTCATACTGCTTATCATGACAACAGTCACTGGGGAGGGGAGAGGGCAGTTACTACTCTGTGCTGGTCTGGTTTTGAGCAGATTAACCCCATCTACATGGATTCACCCACTACTTTCTCAAGGGGCAGAAGTGACAGAGGAATATCCTGCATGCGGTGAAGGATGGGAAGCAGAGCCTAGCACTGGGCATCACTGCCAGCTCCTAATGCCTGTTTAATCTGATACCAACCATCCTAGGTTTAGGACTGGATTTAGCTGCTTTCCCTACTTCTTTAATACCCACACAGAAAACATTCCCATGTTTAGAAAATGCTAGCTTTCTCCCCTCTTCCAAGGCCATTCACAATAGCTGAGCTCTGCTGTGAAGACCCCTGACACATTAGCTCAGCTACACACCATCACTGCCATGAGCTTCTCTGGTCTGGAAAAGAAGCAAACCAGGAAAATCACAGTCATTGCATATCACAGTCATGGAGCCCTCTGAGCTCATCCAGCCCAGCACAGCACAGCACCTAACATCTATCCAGCAGCTACACCAGGGCACTAAGGGCCACAGCCAGGATGGCCCTCCAGACATGAGGAGTCCACCATTGCCCTGGGCAGTCCATTCCAGGATCTGATCCCCCTTTCTGGGAGGAAAGGCATCCTAACACTCATACTAACCCTTCCCTGGAATATTCAGGCCCTGCTCTCTCGTCCTGGTGCTGGTTGCCTGAGAGAAGAGCCCGACCTCCACCTGACTGCAACCTCACTTCAGGGAGTTGGAGAAAGGGAGAAGGACCCCCCAGAGTTTGCTCTTCTCCAAGCTGACCATCCCCAGCTCCCTGCCTTTCCCTCCAGTTTCAGATACCCAGCCCTTCCATCTTTTACCCCCCATTTTGCTCACTGAAATGTGGTCTCCATTGATAAAGGTTGGACTTGATGACCTCAAGAGTCTTTTCCAACCTGGATGATTCTATGATTTCTCATGTACGTCACAGTGATATTCCTAGAGTATTCACTGATTGCTGTGTTCTGTGCCGCTGCTGCTTTAGAGCCCTGGGTCACCCACAGCTTCCCAAGCAAGTGGCAATGGCACAGTGTTTGTGTGATGAAAAGGAGAACTTCATAAAGCAATAGAAGCCCCTGATTACTGTTCTCCTCCTGGGGAGCACAGCACTACCTAACAAAGTGAAGAGATATAAATGTCACTTTACTTTATCCCTAATAACAGCTACTTCCACTGGATGGAAAAGAAAAATATTAGTGACCTTCCCATTTCATTTCTGTGCCCCTTTAATCTATTCAGCTCAGGCAGGAGAGCATGATCTGTCAAAGAGGATTCTGACTTACTGCTTTTCCAGGCAGAGGTAAATGACTTTTCCTCCTAGTGCTGAATCAGGTTATCCTGTTTTCCCTACAACACAAAACCCAAAGGGTTTTGGAGTACTTGGTTTCCAACACATTTATTGTCAACTCAGAAAACCAGGGGTTTCATCCAAATAAAAATTACACCAGTGCACACTGCATTATTTATCAGGACAATATCCTGCATGGAAAGGAGTGATGGCCTTACTTGGTGCAGGGAGTTGGATTAGATTATCTTTGAAGGTCACTTCCAACTGTATGATTGTGTGATTCTGAGCTGGCAGGGATGTCATCTGCATGTTCACAAGCACCGCAGTGATGAGCACTGAGGTTCATGCTGGCTGCTTCCAAGCTGCTCTAGTCCTGGGATGTAAACCCAGATGAGGGTAACAGAGCATTGGAACAGGCTGCCCAGGGGGTTTGTGGAGTCTTCTTCTCCGGAGACGTTCAAAATCCGTCTGGATCTGTGTGACTTGGTCTAGGTGATCCTACTATGGCAGGGGGATTGGACTGGATGGTCTTTTGAGGCCCCTTCTGAACCCTAATAATGTTTCTGTGAGTCTATGACAGAACCACCCTGAGGGAACAGCAATCTTCAAGGGCAGCAGATATAGTTAAAGGGAAAAAAAACAAAAGCCATGTGTTCCTACCTGTCGTGGGGTAGAGAGAAAAAAACAGTCTGCACCAACGCCTCAGTTTTCTTCTCCTTTTCTTTTCAGTAACGACCGGTTAAGTACCGCCATTGGGCGGGACAAAGCGCGCAGCTGAGGGAGCGGGAAGGTGGAGGGGGGAGGTCTCCAGGGAAGCGGGAAGGCTTTTCAGCTTTCTTTTGGACTGGGTTTTTGAGCGGGAGATTTCCTAGCGTCGTGATTGGAGGGTATTTTTGAGCGGGAGATTTCCTAGCCTTGTGATTGGAGGGTATTTTTTGAGCGGGAGTTCTCGGCTCTGTGATTGGTTGTTATTTTGAGAGGGAAATCTGTTCAGCTCTGGGAACGGTTTCCCACAGGGCTTTTCGGGGCTGGTTTAGGCTTCTTCACTGCTGTCTTTGCTGCTGCATTTCACCCCTTCTAGACCCCCTGCTGTTCGCCACAGGCTTCTGCTTTACCCTCCCCTGGAGCTGCAGACTTGGCGCCGCTTTTCCCCGTTGGGCTTTTCCGCATTGGGCCCCCCTGTTCCCAGATCCTGCCGTGCCCTGTCAGAGCCACTCCCTGCAGAAGCCACTTCGCAGGGTCATTTTTTTGCTACCACTTAGCTACAGCTGCTTTTCCCC
>VZRI01000437.1:0-27309 GCA_013397515.1 Upupa epops
TAATTGCCACCAGATCATAACCTAACCCTGACTGGACACAGGTTTCCAAGTCCTCCTGCTTATTCCCCATGCTGCATGCATTGGTGTACAGGCACTTTAGGGAGCAAGATGAGAGCTCCAATTTCACTCTAGGACAGTAAGAGACCCCCTGCTTTTCATTGAGACCAGAGCTCTGTCCCACTGGTACACACCCACCAACTTCGAACCCACCCCTCTTTGAATCTAGTTTAGAGACCTCTGAATGAGCCCTGCTAATTCCTGCCCCAGAACCCTTTTTCCCTCTGGTATAAACCTCTCCCATGTGGACCTGTAAGATCTGGTATCTTACAGAACCAGCCATTATTAAAGAACCCAAAGCCCTGGCTGTAATACCAGTCTCGTAGCCAGATATTAATTACAGAATTAATTGGACTAGAAGAGACCTCCACAGGCCATCTAGTCCAAACCCCCTACAACAAGCAGGGACATCTCTAACTAGAATAGATTGCTCAGAGCCCCATCCTGCCTGACTTTGAAGGGCTCCAGGGATGGGGTCTCCACCACCTCTCAAGGCAGCCTGTTCTAGGAATCCCCCACCCTCAGATCTAAAGAACTTTTTCCTCATGTCCAGCCTTAATCTCCCCTTTTCCAGTTTCAAACCATGGCCCCTCATCCTATCATTCCCTGCCCTTGTGAACAGTCTTCCCCAGCCTTCTGACAGCCCCTTTCAGGGATTGGAAGGTGGCTATAATGGCCCCATGGAACCTTCTCCTTAGAGTGAACAACCACAGCTTTCTCAGTGTATCCTCATGAGAGAGGTTCTCCAGCCCTCTGAGCATTTGTTCATGGACTATAATTGCTGCTTTGTCTCCATCCCCTCTCATCACCTGGGGTAGTGAGGTGGGCAAGAGAGGATTTTGCCTGCTGTCCCTGCAGAGAACTAGCTTCCACTCACTCTCCAATTTGGCTTCTGCCTTTGGCAGGATACAGAGGCCCCTTGATCATGGGTGCTCCCTTTTATGTTTCAAGGAGGGCAGAGCTAGGTTCCATCAGTGGGTCTCCTGTTCAGCTTCCCAAATGCCCCTCAACCTTTACAATCTCCTTGCACAGCTCTGCCACCAGGCTAAGGAGATCAACCACCTCTTAAAGAGCAGACACAGCGGTTCTCATCTCTGCCCCTGACACAACTTGAGGCCAGTGAATTGGGAGAAGAGACTGACCCTCAGCTCACTACAACCTCCTTTCAGGTAGTTGTAATGATGAAGAAATTTTCCTCTCAACCTCCTTTTCTCCAGACTAAATAACCCTTGTTCCCTCAACCTCTCATCAGGCCTGTCTTTCAGACCCTTCACCAGCTTAATTTCTCTTCTTTGGACCCGCTCCAGCTTCTCAATATCCTTCTTGAATTGAGGTGCCCAAAACTGATCCCAGTACTCAAGATGAAGCTAATGACAAGGGCCATCTTCCTTCAAGCTGGTTTCAGCCTGAACGACACTGTTCCTGTGTTGAAATAATTATCTTCTGCTTTCAAAAGCACAGTAAGTCCAGTTAGGTGTTTTTTTTTGCTTTTTCATAATACTCAGGGTACTTCTCAGAGAGATGTCTGTGTGCTTGCTGCTGTTGTCACCCAAGCAAAATAAAATGCTATTCACAGTAGAAAGACAATAATGCCACTTGTACCTAGAGCACTTAGAATTTAAAATAGGTAGAAAAAATACTAGATATTGTTGTAGACGTCAAATAAAAAGACTTCCTGATTTAAATATTTCTTCTGGGAGACAAGTAGAAAAACAAATGAAAGCTAAAGTGGAAATAAGATTCTTGTATCACCTTTGGAGTTTAGAGATCTTGCTTTAAACTATTCCAGAATAGAAAAACATCATTTTCTGGATCCCTGTAGTTCACAGATTTGAAATTCTATAGGTCATAATCAGTTCAAGTCATGTGTCCTGCTTGCAGGGTTGCAGATCTGGAGAGGGCAATGCCTTTTGGGTTTTTCTGTAGGGCTTTGCATGGGGTGGGTGGGGAAAAGGGAATGAGACAGTGAAAACAAATATACCCACTGATTTAAAAGGGGAGTACAGCTATGGTGACTGATAGTTCTTGCAGGTAGTGGTTTCTGGTAATCCAGCTACAGTGCATGCCAGAGCTGCTTTTGGTACTTGTGAACTTCTCTGTGTTGGCCAATACTTTTACAAACAGAGGGTTTGTGGTCATAAGGGGAGGGACAGGAGGGAAAAAGCTTAGAGTTAGCTTGAGCTTGTACTCAGTAGAAGGCCAGGAGAGCAGACGAGAGGAGCAGACGAGATATTTCACTTTGGTTTGATTGGTAAAACAAATGGATTGTTGCTGTATTTATCAGCCTTTTTAATCAGTGAAGGGTTTCCTCCCTGAAAGCAGTTACAGTAATAACCAAGCATAATGGTTAAATGTGTAATTGCCATCCTTGTATTTTATAGACACATAAATATAATACAAAAAATACATTGGTGTGCTTCTCTAGTTGTGAAATGGAAGTGGCTGGTTTAGTGCTTACTAGGGACACAGTGCTATGGGGTTATGTGAGAGTACACAGGAGCTGTTTGCTGTCATAATCTAACATTATCAGAACTATAAAATTTTATTAAAGTATTTGTGTGTGGGTTTTTCCAAACTCTTCCTCTTGGCATGAGTTATTTCTTCCAATAGTATGGGTTGAGTGTTTCAAAGTGATAAAGAGAAGATAACTTTTCTGTGTTCAGTGTAGATGGAATAACAAGCGATTTATTTAAATTGTGATAAAGATGATTTAGTTAGATATGAGGAAGGAATGTGTAGCCACCTGAAACATACTGCCAGGACAGGAACAAGATTGTGAGACATGCACCCATCAGTGTGAAGTGGGTACATGGGATTCTGCACCACATGTTGTGACAGAACTTAGCCTTTTAAGTGTTCTGCAGCATAATATCATCTGGAGGGTTATGCTAGCTTTACAGTGGATCCTTGCCTGCAACCTGATTCAAATATGCAGGATACCTGAAAGCAATAAGATACAGGATTCTATTTTGCACTGAAACGAGAAATTAGCTGTTAGGTTACCTATTGAAAACATGGAACAACCAAAAGTTCATAGGAAATCGTTAGGTTTGATGACAGAGTAAAATGAAATGTTGAGATGCAGCTAGCCTTCCACTGATGGAAGAGGGGAACTGATTTTTAGATGCAAGTACATGTAGGGAGCATGACCAGATACAGAAACTGCAGCTGTCTGACAGTATTTGTTGTATTTTGTCACACCTATTCATGTTAAACCAGTACAGCATCAATAGGGTCTTGACTAAGAAGACTGTACTGATAGTTGTGCACCAGTGGAAGTCCTGTAGCCACATGTGCATGTCACCTTCCATCACACTCAATGCTCTGAGAACTTCTGAAAAATTTAAGGAAGATTTTCTGTTAAAGGAAAAGCTGACTTTCCATTCACAAATGTCAGTGTTGTACCATTTGTAATTTGAAATGAAATGCTGTAAGCAGCCACAAAGTAAAGCTGCATGGTTTGCGCTGTTGCTGACAGTTTTGCTTTGTGGTTGAACTTCAGCTGACTCTTCAAGTTACAATGAGCAGGTGTGGTCAGACCTGGCTCTCAGTGGGTGTGTGGAATTTGTCTAAATTCATGGCAACTTCGTCTTTTGTTTTTTGCATTTTAACCTTACAGAGACGAAGGTAAAAGGACTGACTTCAGTCTCAACCGGAATTGTTGGTGTTACTTGCTCTTTGAATGAGTGACAACTTAGAAGCCATTCTATATTAATCTCTTGCATACTTGGGTTTGCTTGGGATTGGGGTGTTCTGTGGTTTCCTTTTTATGATTTGAAGTTATAACCGCAAGAAACCTGAAGATTTCAAAATACCGAAATAATTGTAGTAGGAAAAGCAGTCACGTGAATAAATGTGAAGAACCACCTTAATCTGCAATTACGTACTAGCTAATTGCAGCTGCTTTTCATCATTTCTGCTGGTAGTAAAGAGCAAAGAACTGACTGATATGTATGTTGTCAGTGTGTCAGAGTAATTAAATCTTTTTGTTCTTTTTTCAGAACAGTCTGTCTAACGCTCTCACTGGAGCTTGTGTTGTGGAACACTGCTGTCTGGAAGGTTTTACAGTGACTTCAGGATTATGTTTTCCTGGTGATGCTTGATTTGCTCTATCATAACTCATGTTGTCAGGTGAGTTTTCATTATTGAACTTGTTCATTTAACAAATTAATTAATAAATTTAATGCTGCCAATGAACAATGCCAGCTATAGATCTTCACTAAGCAAAATTTCCCTGCAGTGCAAACTGTGGAAAATGGTTTGTGAGAACTAAGTGGTGTCATTCTGCAAGACCTGCTGGCTTGTTTTTATTTTGCAGCTTCTCAACGCATTAGCTAAAACCAGTAAAAACTAGCTGTCAGCCAAGAACAAGTAATAATATAACATGAATTTTTGAGACTCCCTCTAATACCCATTTTCAAAATCAGACTTGTGTGGTAAGTGATAGTCTAATGGTAGGGCCCTCTTCACATCGCTAACTAGTCCTCGGTGATTGCAGCTCACAGAACTACTACCTATGCATTTACTTGGCTGTTGGTACTAGAACAACTGAGGGCTGCATGCACTTAAAAATTACCCTGTTGGTGCCCATGTGAGGTAGGAGATTGCATGAGCTTTCCCAGGGGAACCTGGAAGCTTGTTTCAAAGCATGGAATTGAACTAATTCTCTTGAGCCCCACAGTAGGTCCTTAATCACAAAATCATTCCTCACTTCCCCTAAAGGGATTAAATGTAATAACTTGCATCATTTAAGGGTTATTTCTTTTTAGCACTTGACGTTTTGAGGTGAACTTTGCTAAAGAGTTACCTGTCATAGCATACAATCTATCTTCAGAGGTAGAGTGGGAAGTGGCAGTGCTGCACTTGGGAATGGGCAGGTCCTGCTGTCCATTCTGTGGCTTCCATCCATGAGCACAGAGCTGGCACCTTGTGCCCATAAACCTTAACTCCTCTGTATTGGGGGGTGATGCTAAAACTACATCTCCTAACGGAAAATAGAGGGAAAGAAGTACCTGTGCTGTGAAGAACAGAAATGAGTGGTGTAAAATAAAGTGGAAACAAGCGTTATGCTGCCATTGTAGGAGTCAGCTCGAGTCTCCAGCTTCACATGCAACTGATATCACAGAATCACAGGATGTCTTTGGTTGGAAGAGACCTTCAAGATCATCTAGTCCAACTTTCAACACAACACTGCAAACTCACCACTTAACCGTACCCCTAAGTGCCAAGTCCACACATCATTTAAATGACTCTAGGGATGGTGACTCCTTCACTGCCCTGGGTAAGTTATTCCAATGTTTGATAACCCTTTCAGTGGAAAAACACTTCCTAAACAGAATCACAAAATGTCTTTGGTTGGAAGGGACCTTCAAGACCATCTAGTCCAACCTAAATGTAAGGAAGTAACCAATGTACAACAAGTCCATACCAGCATCTGGACACAAGTAGGGTATTTCTGTGGAGGTTTACTTTCCAAGAGAATGAGGTTTAAAAGTTTGGTTTACCAATGTGAGATTAGAGAAGAAAACATCCCAAAAAGTTCTGTGCACAAAGCAAATAATGTTTGAAACTTCACTCATACAAATACAGGGAAAAAATCACCCCAAACCAAATAAAACCAAATAAGGCCTTCAAACACAAAACTCCTAATCCAAGCCTTTTAGAATGTTGTGAGCTAAATGAATTGTGAATTTAAAGTTTATTTTCCTGAGGAAACTTCTGAGCAGTTTGGATGAATGTAGAAGATCCTTTCATTGACCTAATTATTTGCATACTCCTGCAAGTGGTTTCAGACTTTATTAAAGATGAATAGAAATACTTCTTTCTCCTTTAGAGAGGGGTTTGGGTGACATGCTCAATTGCAAACTGGTTAAAAAAGATCCTTAAATGCTCTCAGTACTAGCAACAGAGGGCACCTAGTGATAGGACAAGGGGGATAGTTTCAGGCTAAAAGAGGGGAGATTTAGATTGGATCTTAAAAAGACATTATTTCCTGTAATGATGGGGAGGCCCTGGAACAGGTTGCTCAAGGAGGTTATAACTGCTCGATCCCTGGCAATGTTCAGGGCCAGGTTGGATGGGGCTCTGGGCAACCTGGTCTGGTGAGAGGTGTCGCTGCCCATGGTAGAGGGTTGGGACTGGGTAATCTCTGAGCATCCTTCCAATCTAAACCATCTATTTTTCTGTGAGGTGTGGCTGGTGCCAGAGGCCCACAGGAGAATTGTTACAGCCATCAAGTCTCTCTCAGCACATCCACTAAACAATCTGCTGAATCACTCAGCAGCCACTGGAGGCCTGGGCCATGTTCCACATAGAAGAAAACATTTTGTATGAGATTTTAACCAGAATCCTGCTCAGCAATTGAGTAAGGAAAGAGAAGATAACTTTCATCTGTATTTAAGGCTGACTTATGGCCCAGAGTGCCTGAATTATTGAGTGCTTTTCATATCACCAGTCCTACCTCTGATTTAGATGTCTTCAGGGCTCTGATGGTGATTTATTTTAAGGGCACTGTGTTTTTCATCATGTGCTCTTACATCTTTAGCTGGATTTTCTTTTATGACAGAAAACTTGGATTTTAAGTATTTTTCAGACAAACACCGGCTTTTGAACTTGGAGTATTCTGTCTGGACTAAAACCGAACATCACTGTTGAGCTGTAGTCAGTCCTTCAGCAGATGTCTGGCAAAGTTTGAGTGGGCAAGGCAAGAGAAAGTGGCTTGTTATTTAAAATCTGTGGTTCGGGGCATATAATAGCTTTCTGCAGTGTGCCAACATCATGGCTGTGTTTATCTTGTGGTACACATCTAAGGTGACAGAGGTGGGAGCACTGGTGGCTCTTTCTTGCTGCCTGGGGAAATGGCTCTCACTGCCAGCCTTTTGCCAGCAGCCTGGGTAGAACACAAACTGTGAAGGACAAAGAGGCAACTAAAGCTGCTCTTCTGCCTGAGCAGCTCAAAGTGCTGCAGAAAGCCTAGTAGCTGCTGCATCCCAAGAGAGTAGGAAGAAGCAGTGCCCTTGCTTTGCCCTTTCTTTCCACAGGCAAAATGAGTGTGGTGTGTGCTCTGTACCTGCTGTGGACCACAGCAGAAATTGTGCTGCTCCCTTTGCCTGCCTTTCCTTCAATCCTGTAGCTTCACCAGCTGGCAGCTGGCAATGGCCAGGTGAGCCTGGTGCTGGAATGGGCAGCTCATATGCACCCCACCTGGCAACAGTGCTTTGGGAGGAGGAGTGTGCTGCAGGCAAGAGCTTCTTCATGATCTGTTTATCCAAAGCCATCTATAAACTGCCAAAGCAGACTTCAGTTAATGCAGTTCTAGTTGTGCACATTGTCAAAAAGCTGTTGTGTAAAACCTGAGCACAGCAGGCTCAGCTGTTCTCTCTGTGGGCAGTGAGGAAGCCTGTCTGCTCAGGCCCCTTGGAGCACTCACATGAGCTGTAGAAGTGAGGAAAAAATTGCTGCTGGTCTATCAGGGTGATGTCTAGGGGTTTCCACACACAGAATGTGAGCAAGGAAGCTGGGGCCCATGTACCTAGCCACAGTGCAGTGGCAGTAAACTTTGGTCTTTGCAACAGGCATGTTACAAGTAGAAATATTGGTTGGGTCATTAACTGCTGAGCACTGAGTGCTGTGGTGTCTGAGTGCATGAGGGTGCAAGCTGGATTAACTACTTTAATGTTTTCACACATAGGTCTTTTAAGCATTCTCTAATTCTGCGTTCCTTCTCAAACTGGGCTTTTTTGTAGTTACCCGCAATACTTAGGGCTAGGCATACACAGATCCTTTGATATGTTTGTAGTTTAATTTGGTTTTTATTATTTCAATGGATTTTGATGAAGATTAGATGCTGTGTGGGTACCAGGTGAGAAGATATTTCCTCTTGTGATAATGTTAATTAGGTGGTGCTTGACTTTCCTTGGTCTGTGGGCTGAATAAACAGTGTTAGCCTGAAGCCCTCGTCCTTTCTTTTGTGTTCATCACTTTCTGATGATGTTTGTAGAAACATCAACAATCCTTGTTGTCCTTTTATGGTGTTTAATGGGATGTAACACTGTTGGGAATGTCAGCAGAATGTGTAGAGGGGAAAAAATTTTCCATTTTCAGGTCTTACGGGTGTGGTGAGTTTGTCCATGTTTTCACTCGGTTTTAACCCAAGAGCAATGAACTTGAAGCTGACCAATGCTTAAAGATCATAGAATCGTTAAGTGTGGAAGCAACCTCCAAGTTCGTCAAGTCCAACCGCCAACCCAGTACTACCAAACCCACTAAACCATGTTTCCAAATTCTTGAGCCAAATGATTGGGAATGCTCAGCAAATCCTAGACAGAAGGAAACAGATGAACAAAGCTCCTTCTCCAGGTGCTTCAATTGCTAATACTGAGATGGCAGACAGGCTGAAGGAGATGGTATGTGGTCATGGATGAGGCACCATTGTGCTTGGTGCTTGCCCTAGAGGCAGCTAAATCCATTTGGGACGAGAGGTTTCAGCAACGACCCTAATGAAGAGACTGTATTAGCAGGCATGAGTAGCAGTGGCCCAGCAACACATGCTTTCACAGGATATGCAAGGGGTGCAGAGGGGTTTCAGAGATTTTTTTTGAGATCTGCTTCTGGGATAACAGGCAGCCCAGGGAAGGGTTGAATCACTATCTTTGTATGAGAAGTCATTTAGATCGGGAGCTAAGGGGTATAATTTAGCAATGGATTGGGACAGTCGGGTTAATGACTGGACTCGATCTTGAAAGTCTTTTCCAACCAGAATGACAGCACTTAAATTACTTTTTATATCTTAGCAGCTTCTTAATACCCTTTCAGCAAGAACTAACTGTTCAGAAATGCTGGAAATTCTGGCATACTCTGAATTCCTGAATTCCTGGATAAATCCTAGACTTGGGTCTCACTAATGGAGACCTGTTGGGTTAAGGTGTGTAACATGCATGTTCAGTACTGGTTTTATGTATTGGAGCTATATTAACAAAGGTACATGGTTAGGAGACTCAGTTCAGCTTCTCCTATCCCTGAAGTATGTGGTAGTTACAATGCATTCCTTAGATACCAGTTATCCTCTGCATTGCTGGATTATTGTTCACATACTACACTGAAACTTTGCCCAAATACATCTGGGAGGTTTTAAAAACAAAGCTCCCTTATCTAATAATGGTGGAGGATGTCGCAAAAGTGGGAAGGCTCCTCATAAATAAAAGTCAGCAACAGATTCTAATTATGACTGAGAGATCAGGAAAATCACAATATTCTTCCTGGAGTTTCTTGCCTGTCATAGCTTTTCCATCTAACTTGAGGCAAACCATGTTCATCTGTAATAGGGTCATGTTTGTGTAACATGTTCTTTATGTTGAGAAGCCAGTTTGGCATGAGTGCCCTAAATCCTCTGACTCTTGACCTCAGTGACAAGGGACAAACATCAGAGAGAAGTCAAAAGAAGCAGGAGGCTGTGTGTGGTGTGTGCTACATGCTGGGTGGTAACCAAGGGTACTCCCTGTTGTAAAAAACCCAAATAAACAGTCCCGATGGTGACTAAAATTATGATAGTCTCTTAGGGAGAGAAATGTGTGTGTTTATTTAAATACCTGATCTTGTAAGTAGAGAGACTGCCATGGGTGCTAGAGGGACCTCGTGGTGGCACATGCACCTTCAACTCGGACACATCCTAATGCCTGAACGCATTCCTCTTCATCCAGAGAGCTTTGTGGGGCTTCCTAGGTATGAAAAGCACACAGTAGCTTCACTGTGTGATGCTTTATTTAGAGCAGTATCACTGTACCGTGTCGCTTTACTCCATTTAGCAGCAATTTCCTTACCATTTCAGTGCCAACCAGCTGTGGAACAGCCTAGTAATGTCTGCTTGGGTCTTCTCTGACTTTCGAGGGGGAAGAGTGTGAGATGGTGTAATTTGTATGAACTAATTAGATGCGTTGAAGCAAGACAGACTATGCAAGTGGGATGAAGAGAAGTTCAAACTCTTATTGGAAATGTATCTGCTGCCTCTTGTGAGCTGCTCTGAAATTGCAGCAGTAAAGAACTTTCTCCTGGAAGCAGTGAGGTTTCAGTCCTTCCCTGTGAGCATTGAAGCTGCTAGGTTAAATCCTTCTGAAATCTCTGCTACTGACAGTGTGTGGGAAGGTCAGGTGCAGGGCCAGGCTGAGAGCAGGGTGGTTGGTTTGTCAGGCCCAGCACAGCCTGTGTGCCCTGGATTGAGCACTTCTGAGTGACAGAAACCTTTTCCTGCTACAACTTTCAAACAGCGAAGCAGGACGGTATTAAACAACATAGTCTTTGCTTCTGGCTGAGTTGGTGTCTGAGTGGATTCCGCCAGCAGACACAGCCACAGGCAAGAGCGGGTTCTGTCTGTGCGGCTGGGCACAAAGAAGCAGGTTGTGTGCAGGGGGCAGATGATGCTTGGGAGCTGCAGCTGGCAGTCCTAGTGCTGTGCTGCACCAAAAGAAACAAAAACAGTTCTTGCATGCCTTCATGTTCTTTTTGATCCATTAGTGGAAGGGAGAAGGCTCTTACTGGTGCTGGCTTTGGCACAAATATTACTGGGATTGCATGGTTCGAGTTGATGTTTTAGGGAGGATTTGGGAGGCTGTTAGGACAGGAACAAGCTGTGCCTGCAAAAACGAGCCTCATGCTGTGAAGTTTTAAGACATTGATTTTTCTCGTAAGCAGGTGACTGGATGTGATGTGAGTGCCCAGGAAAGATCTCATAACCAGGAAGCTCATTAACCTGAACTGTTTAGTCTGTAATGCGCACCAACGTAGGGATTTACCCACTGGATCAATAACTGTTTTTTCAACTAGGTTTTTTTTAGGGTCTTGCCGAACCCGCTTCTGACCCTCTGCTTTCTCTGATCTTTCTTTCGGCTGCCAAGCTCCAAGGGGTTAATGCCCTTGGAGAATGAATGAACAGAGCCCATCCCGTCAGCTGTCAGCGCCGCTGCTGGCCGCCAGGGGGCAGCGCCGCACCGGGGAGCGTGCGGCGATGCGGGGGTGTGGCCTCATGCCGGGGGCGTGGTCTGCCCTGAGAGGCGGGGCCTGGGCTCAGCAGGGTGGGAGCTGCTGCTCCGGGAGCCTTCAAGGGGTGGGGGGGGAACAACGCTGCGGCTGAGCCCTGTGGGGGGCTGGTGGTGTCAGGTGGGGAGCTCCGGATGCTCCCCCTGTGCACACCCGCTAGAAACCACCCCCCTGCTCGCATTGACACGATAGCTCGCTCAACTCGGGGGGAGACGAACAGACAGTTGTTTGGGGGTTCCCTCACCGTTTCATTGTTCTGCCTCTGCCTAGAGCGATGACAGGTAGTGAAATGAAGAATTTGGGTGAAAACGGGGCATATTCCCTTTCAAACATTGAAATGGAGTTAGATCAGAAAGGGGAAATGCGCTTTCCTATCTGTCTCTATGTTTTCCATAAACAAACAAAAATACCGCAAAATCAGAAACAAATATCCTTTGCCCACCCCAAAGTGGTGGCCCGGGTGTTTAGTGCAGTGGAGCAGGCAAGCACGTCTGCAGAGAATCCACTGCCCTCATGCATCACAGAACCTAGGAGGAATGGTGTTCCTTTGATTTGCTGCCATCACACAGAGCAAACACAGGCTGTCCTGTTCTAAAGACACACACACGCACCCCCAGGATGTGCTACAGAAAGATGTTAGCAAATGCAACAACTTAACCCAGCTTGTTTTTCCCAAACTCACCTCATGGAGAAAACCCTCTTTCCTGCCTTCCCACTGTGGCAAAATGGGGTTGAAAACACTTTGCTCACTCAAGGACAGGCCTATGTTTAGCTTTATGATGTGGGAACGTAACAAAATCAGCACCAGTAGGCTCTGTAGTGGGGCAGCCAGCCATGTGGTGCTAAACCACTAAACCATTTCCTGAAATACCATGTCTGTCTGTCTATTGAACCCCTCCAGGGACAGTGCTTCCAACCCCTTCATGGGCAGCCTATTCCAAGGAATTCTTTCTGGGAAGAAATTTTTCCTAAGATCCAATCTGAAACTCCTCTGGCACAACCTGAGCCCGTTTCTTCTTGTCCTATCACTAGTCACAAGGGAGAACAGGCCAACATTCACCTCACTACAACCTCTCTCCAGGTAGTTGAGACCAGTGAGGGTTCCCCTAAGCCTTCTCTTCTGTAGGCTGAACAAACACCTACTCCTTTCTCCATAGAATGGAGCATGGCTGTGGCTGATGGGCATCAGGGGTGCTGGGAGAAGGGTTGACACATTCAGTGTCCCCCTTTGAAGAACTGGCACCCCAGTCCCACAAAGGCAGGTCCTTCCTATGCTGCTGGTGAAGCAGGTGCGGGGCTGGGCAAAGCCGGGCATCTCATGCCAACCTCCCATCCGGGGCTGTCTGCCCTGGGAAGCTGTATCCCCACAGAAGCAGAACAGTTTCTCATTGTGGAAAACAATCTCCCATCCCACTGGGATTCAAAGTCACCTCCTGTGTGTGACTTACCTGGTTGTGTTGGTCTTCATCTGTACTTTCAGCCTGGGCTAATTTTAGAGCTTGGAATAAGGTTCATAATGGATTGGGTTTGTCAGAAATAGCTACTCTGCTTTGAATACACTGAGCAGGATCCAGATGGATTTCCCCACAGAGGCCAATTCTTTAAGCTAAGTGGGTTTTGCCTGTGTTTGTGGGTCTGCAGTGATCCAGCAGATCAGTGCCCCACCATGGGAGCAGATGCTGGGCTCCTCAGCATCCACATGAACCCCTGTCCTGTGCAGAAAGGGCTGGGGAGTCCCAGGGATCACCCCAACCTGCCTGCAGGTCACAGGCCTTCCTGTGGGATGTGGGTATCTCAGTCACTCTCAGTGGCAGAGCTGATTGACCCATGGCACAGTGTGGCTTGGGTATTGGCAGTGCTCATCTGCACTGCTCTGCAACTGACGCTTCTCCGGCCATTTTGCTGGTTTCTGTTTGAAATTAAATTGTTGTGTCCACAAATAGAATGAGGTAACTGGAGTATTTTGGAGAATGACCAGTGTTGGGAACAGGGGGGTGTGGGTGCATGTCTAAAAATTGTTTGTTCATGGATAAAAAAGGATAGAAGTTCCCTTGCAGTCTCTTCCCAATATGTTCATGAGGCCCTTCTGCAGCTGCAGGGTAGTGAGATGTGGCTATGCTGCAGTATCCCTGGCTTGTGGCATTGGCCAGTCCCTGTAAGTGCTGTGCCAGCTGTACAGGGGCATCAGTATTTCAGGAAAGCCTTGAAAAAGGATTAAACCTTGAACAAAAATGCTGCCAAAGACCAAAGGAAGGCAGGAAGGAGGTAATAGCCATCCTAAAGTTTGATAACCCCCCTTTACCCTGCAAAGCCCCCAGGGGCTAGATGGGACCTAGCTGTGCCACCCCTGGCATGCTGTTGGAGGTGGCAGCTGGGTGCTGAGGTCTGATGTGCACAAAGCATGGCAGGGGTATTGTCTCCTGGAGAACTGATGAGGGAGCAAATCACTGTGGATCAATGTAATCTAATTTCTTTGCCTCTGTGATCTAAATAGCTGTTTTAATAATTTATTAAGGGGTAGAGCCTAACGGGCAGGAAGGGAATGGTAAAGGAAGGTTTAACCCAAAGTGGTACAGGGCAATAAAACACTGAAGCCAGTCATTAAGAGGTGAGTTACATTCAAGAAGTTAAAGGTGGGAGGAAGAAGCTAAAATGGGCCTTGTGTATTGAGGAAGAAGCACTGTGGGACTGTTAAGAAGCCCAAGGGCTGTGAGCTTTGCTCCATACCTTTCCATGCAGATCCTAAAGAGAATGGTGAGCTTATGGGGTCTTTCATCTGAAAAGTAAGTCAGGAGGTTTCTGGTTCTCAAAATTCACTGCTCCTTTCCCCTCTGCTATTAGTTTACTTCACAGAAAATGTTTGGTTTGGCTTGAGCTGCTGAACTTGAGGCCAAGGACCCCCAAGCAGTCCGCCAGGCACCGGTGAGGGGCTGAGGCACACACAGCTGCTGGGTGCTGTACCGGCTGTCCTTCTTTCCCTCTTGCCCCACAGCCCCCGTGTGGAAGGAATTGCAGCAGACAAAAGCTGTTCTGAGGTGCATTAGAGGGAAACATCCTTACAGCTGACATTGTCTCCCCCACAGAGGGAAAGGAATGAAGCTGCACAGCTCTAACAGTACTGGGGCTAAAACAGCAAGAACTGGTTCCAGGAGGAATTAGTTGTGCTGAAACCTCAGCAGATCCTGTTCAGGTGTTTGAAAATAAGTAAACAGCTGAGTCCAAGAAAGAACCTGCCTGAGACTTGGTCTGCTTGTCACACAAGAACTTGTCTGAGACACCACTTTGATTTTCTACCACACTGGAAATTTCTTCCTGATGTTCATGTTCCTTAATCAGGGATCTCTGTCTCTGGGGTTGTCTTTGGTCAGGGGTTGAATCATCATCCCTGGTCACATCTAATGCTTGTGTGGAATCTGGAGCTTAGGGCCATGGTTTAGCCTTGGAACTGTTGGGTTAATGGTTGTACTTGATGATCTTGAAGTATTTTTCCAACTCAAACAGTTCTATGGGTTTGGTGCTCAGGTTTATGCTAGGCTGAGAGAGGGTATGTGGCGTATGGGTACAGCAATACTACAGAGAATTAACTCTTTGCTCCACATAGCCATGATTTTGCACCCAACAATGGGGTGCGTCATAGGGCACTGTAATTTGCATCGATTTTCTATAGATGTAATATTCTTCAAAGTTTGCTCTGCAGGAAAGCAGCATTGATCTCTCTTTTATGCAATCCTGGAGCCTGGCAGTACCCAATGATCTCCTCATGTGTTTCTTTTCCCATTAACAGCACTCTGTGATTAGTATGGAGCAAGTGATGTAGTCGAAGCTATTTGGAGGCCAAATTTTCTAGGGAGTTCTTGTGGTTTTATGGTATTATTACTAATAGGCTGAATCCCAAATAAATTCTACTTTGTTTAATATTTAGCAACCTGAAGCCTGTGTGAGCATCACTGGTGGTGTGATCACTCCAGTCTGGCCCTGTGTCTCCACAAAGGTTTGTCCCCTGCACACTACTTTGAAATGCAACAGCAACTTTCTGCTAAACTATGTTCCACACAAAATCCTTCCCCCTCCTTCTTTCATTCACCTCTTTTTATGACTGCCCCCCCCCCCCCTCCTTACTGGGCTTTATGTGGTGCTGTGGGGCTGTTGGTTGGAGGAGCCCCACAATAGGGACAAGAGTCGGGGCAGAGCGGCTGACAGGAGTAATGGCTTTGCTTTGTACATCTGTCAGCTAATGCTTAACTAATGCAGAATTACTGTCAGCCTCCCACCGAGCTGGCTTTCCTCCCCACCTGAATGCATAATGACCCCATGGCAAGGAATTCGAAAGAAATGCTGCGTGGCTGGACACTCTGAAAATTAGGGAAGTAGTGGAAATTTTGTCACAATCATTATCTCATCAACTTTTCCTTCCCCTTTGGCAGTGGGTGCCAGTGGTGTAAAACCCCTCATGATACTGGTGGTTCCTGGGCAGTCTTCACTGACCATGCCAGCATGTGATGCTGCCTGGGGAGACCAGTGGCTGCTAATACCCGAGAGATGCTGGCCTCGTTTGTGGGTCTTCTTCCATGCCATAGTGGCTCTGCATGCAGGACTTTGCTCTGTTGCCAAGCTCCATGCTGGCATCACCAGCGTCCCCCAGCAGCACTGGTGCGTGCGGCTCCTTCTGGGCTGTGGAGCACCCTGGAGCTGCGGCGGCGCTTCACCCCAGAGAGCAGAGCAGTCCCTGTGCCGAGCTCTTGTCGTTCAGTTTGCAAACCCCTGTGGAACCATGTGGGAGGAAATATGTTTTCTAAATGTTAGTCATTACCAGCTAATGGGGATGTTAGCAAACGGGGAGAGCTGGGAGACGCGGGGGTGGCCAAGTGCGGGCCGGTGGGAGGTGCTGAGCTGCTGTGGGGGCTCGGCAGGATGTGGGGACTGTGATGGGCAGCCCCAAGACAGCCAGTTCCTCCAGAAATGGCTGCTGGAAATAGTGAGTTGTAGCTCCATAGGATGGGGACATAAGGAAAATGTTCTTTAATCTGAGGGTGAAGATTCATGGAGTAGGTTTCTTGGAGAGGTGGTGGAGGCCCCATTCCTGGAGGTACTCAAGATCAGGCTGCATGGGGCTCTGGGCAATCTGTTCTAGTTAAAGTTGTCCCTGCTTGTTGTTGAGGGTTGGACTAGATGGCCTGTGGAGGTCCCTTCCAACCCAATACATTCTATGAGTCTTTTCTTTCATTGCAGTGGGAATAAAGTTTCCACTCCTCTGTGTCCCTTTTTTCCCTCAGAGAGGCTCTGATGGTGTACAGGAGCAACCAAATGTTCCCATGCAGGTCTGGACTAGTCTTCATCAGTTTTTGGCTCATCAGTGTGGAGCAATAAGGGACTGTGGTGGCCAGGAGCGTGCCCTGGTAACAGCTGAGGCCAGCTGAGCTTCCTACAGGTGCTGCTGGGATCAGAGGCTGTTCTTCACCAAAAGACCAGTTCTTGTAAGGTCTCCCTGGCACCTGCACTGAAGTCATTTCAAGTTGTGCATTTCTACCTGCCTCATCTCCCATCAGATGTGTTTGGAGAACAGCATCGACCACCCCGTTTTGGGCAGGAAGGGTTGATGTGAGCATAAAAATTCTGGAGGTGGTTAACATTCCCACTAGTGCTCTTGACAGAGTTGGTTATCACCTTTTTCAGCAAACTGGGGTATCCTGGTGTCAATCTCAGTGTTAGACCACTGAACGTGCTGGGTCAAGGCATCTGCTGTGGCCAGTGCTTGATTGCTTCTTGACACAAGGGTGAGAACACCCCACTATGTGGAACGGTGTTTCCTGAGCTGGTGCCTTTAGAATTTGGATTTTTTTCTTACTTTTTTCCTCATGTACTACTTTTCAGCCAGCAGAAAATATTCATGGAAGTAATTGTGTTGGAAAAAATTAAACCTGCCATGATTTCTTGGTGCTATCACTAGGGAAAATGCAGCCCCACATACAAATACGGAATGAAGTAGTGGCAAAAGTGACTGGTGCTTAGGTTTTGAAATAGAATCGTAGAATCACAGAATGATCTGGGTCAGAAGGGAGTTCAGAGATCATTTAGTTCCAACCCCCTGCCATGCACAGGGACACCTCCCACCAGACCATGTTGCCCAGATATCCTGCATGAAATGCGTCTTTGGAAACCCAAAAGTGAGCCAAGGGCAAAGAGCACAGGCTGCAGCTGCTGGGCTATTGTGCTGAGGTGGGTGATGGTGACCAGCCGCGCATTCAACTTTTGCGTGGAGAGGAGGTTTTGGAGTGATGCTGGTGTAGAGGCATGGGACAGGCTGGGAGCATAGCCAGTGAGCTTGCCATGTCCATGCCCCTGCCAGCCTGAGCTGCCACATGTGTCCATTTGACCCATCCATATAGGATTATATACATGCTGCCTGCTGTGGAGTGTGTGGTGGGCAGCCCTGGATGGAGATGCCCTGGCAGTGCTCTGGGGTCACAGGATTCCAGGTGCATCTCCTGGAGGTCAGGCTGCTCCTGTTGGATCAGCAGAGCTTCCCACTGGGTTGTTCACAACTGGACCTGGAGCAAGTCCTTAATGCTGGGGTTTAATATGGGCTGTAGCTGTTAATGCATCTGAGAAATGAAAACCACAACTGAGATGCTGTCTGCATCTAATGGCAGGATCATTCCGTTTTACTTAGCACAGGCAGGTATGGCCATTAAACCAGCTCTGAGCAGACACCCTGTGCATGAAAGGAGTCCAGAAAGCCAATGAACCTTGGTGTTTCTGCACTCGTTTGCCAAGATAATACAAATGGTGCTTAATTAATGAGAAGAATTAGTTTAATAAGGGCTTAGAGTTTTTTAAAAGAGATCTGAAAGCTATTTCTCAAAGTCTGTGTCATTCAAGAGTGAGTCACGCACATTATCTGCTTGGAGTGCCTGGAGGCTGGTACTGGACAGCGGCAGCCTGCTCTGCACTCTCAGCCTGCACCATGGCCAGGGTGACAAATAGTAGAGCTGAACATTTGTCAGACACTGCTGCCCTGCTGCTTTCCGCTGTCTCTAATCACAAGCTTGGGAAAATCTCTCTGATGTGGGCAGCATTTTAGGCTCCTTTGCAGACCATAGCACCTCTGTAACTGCTTGCTGTGCCCTGGGCCGATAATGAAGCGGCCAAGGCAGGGTGAGCCCTGATGGGTTGGACTAGGAAGAGCTCATGTATCCTTCTTCCTTGTGCCACTGTGCTTATGGGTCATGTTTAAACTGGGGAAGGAAAAAGAAAGAACCAAAGAGCTAGGCAAAAGTTCTTTGTAGCCTTAACTACCCCACAAACTGCTGGGAAATCAGCAGGTTGCCACCTTGGTCCCTGAGCCTTTCCAAAACCTGTGACCTGGCAAATCTTTGCCATGTGGGGAGGTTTTGGCCTCATACATTTCCAAAAAGTTAATTCAAAGTGTCCTGAGTCCCAGTGCAGGCAGACTTCAACAAATCTCCCACTACTCTGAATTCACACCTCCAAACCACTCAATTGCTCAGCTTCAGGTCCAGGACTACTGTAGTCTGCCAGTGCAGCAGAAACAGGAGCTCAGACCCAGCACATATAAGAGACTTGCTTTGTGCCCTGGAAATTCTGGAAATCAGTGTAGGAACAGTGTTTTGGGAATCTAGGCTTATTTTATCTGCATTTACTCCTTCCATTGGATGTTTTATCCCAGCTGTGGCTATTGTGAGCCAGCCTGGCAGTCAGGGGTTTCCCGGGTTGCCAGGGATAGCAAAGGTTTTGTCAGGCAAATTAGATGCTCAGCAATGGCTTCACCAATGCAGGTGAGATGTGAAATTTTCCAGCCATGATCCGTGTGACCAAAGACACTCTGGTCCCCAGCACTTCTGTAGGACCAGCTCACTGGTATCACTGGGATGAGTGACACACTGTCTGTTGGCTGGTGTATATAGTTGTTGTGGACATAATGGTCAGTCATGCCCTGTACCAGCTTCCACCACTTATAAATAAAAAGGAATTGATCCGATGTTTGGACAATGTCCTCATGAAAGCTATTAAAGCAACAGGATGACCCCTAGGTTTCCACTCATGGGCCTGCTAAAGCTGAACAAAATGGAGGGGTGTTTGCTCAGCTCTTACAGGGCTCCTGCACCTCATCTTCTGCCAAGGAAGCAACAAACATGGTTTATTTGGATCCATCTGGGACAAATATTAACTACAACCAGCACTAGCTGGCCAGTGACTTACTTGGACTGGAGGTCCTTGTGCACTCTAGGGTTTAGATCTCTCATTCAAACAGGCACTTCCCAACTCTTGCATTCCCCGCAGCACAATGTTCTCTGCAGCACCACCCCTCATCTCTCAACAGCCACAGCTGTGATTGTTCTGTGAAGTTTTGTTTGTGGCTCGTAGCATCCGTTATTTCCTTTACACCATCCCTTTTGAAGGGGCAGCTCCACATGGGCTCATTCGTGTAGTTTCAGCAGACCTAAACAGTCTATCTTCACATCTTCTTGGTGCAGCACCATCAGCAGAAATCAGAGCAGAGGCATGGAGCGAGAAAGGGCAGCAACAACAAGAGCAGAAGAAAGCAGTGTGCCTGGGAGAGGGATATGAGGAGAAAAAGAGAGTATTTTCTTTGATGTATTCGTTTCCTCTTATTAGTATCCATCTAGTGGTGCTCAGGCTGAGACAGCTGACCTGTCCAAAAGTTAGTGATCCACACACAATCCACTCCCAATAGTGCAAAAGTACAGACATCACAGAATGAAAATAGCAGAAGTCAAGATGAAGGAGGAAACCATGGGCTGCCAGATATGAGCGGGAATAACCTAAGTTCACCCAAGTGGCAGAAGTACTGTCTTAGTTTGCAGAGAGCGAGGGGAAAAAATGTCTTAACAATATCATTCTTCCACCTATCGGCACATCTCATCTGTGTTTTCTATGCTGCTACTGATAAAGACTGCCCATGCTTGAAAGGACCTGGCAGGGTACGAGGTCAACCTTACACAATTTTCTCTAATTGTGTGGGTCTGGCTGACCTCCTTATTCCAGCACAAGGAGGGCT
Organism: Upupa epops; assembly: GCA_013397515.1. Taxonomy (NCBI): domain Eukaryota; kingdom Metazoa; phylum Chordata; class Aves; order Bucerotiformes; family Upupidae; genus Upupa; species Upupa epops. The sequence continues at coordinate 20,129 of VZRI01000437.1, forward strand.
AACAGCAGGCAGACATGACAAGGGAAAAAGACAACCAAAACTTTTGCTGCCCCTGTGGCAGGAGGTTGCCCATAATCACAGACAGCCCTCCCAAAAAACAGGCTACTGGCTGCTGCCTGACCCACCCAAATAAGCCTGGGCTGGCCAAAGCTGATGGCTAGCTTGGCTTTGTCCCGTTCCCGGCTTTCTGGTCCTCTGCCCAGGTGCTGGGTTGTTCTGCCAAGTAGAAAAAGGGGGATGAGACACATGTGTAATACAAGCCCGCCCCAACCTGTCCTATGGTCTGTGATCACCTCTGTGGCTGCAGGTCCCGGGATATCCATGTCCCTTTTCCACTCAATTCCTTCATTTCAATGATTTTCTTGTGCTGCAGAAGGTGTTTTACTGTCTCCAGGGGGATCTGCATATGGGTGAGAGTGAGAACTGGGTGACCACTGCCCCGATATCGTGTGGATGGACCCTGGAGTTCCGCCCCTCCAGAGCAGAGCAGAATGAGTCCAGCAGCTCTCTGCAGATGTGCAGCAGCACTTGCACATCTCTTCCCAGCTAGTCTCTTGAAGTGCTGCCAGTCCTGGGAGGAGGCGCACTGGGCATTGCTACTAGCTTGAAAGTTCATTTGAATCTCTCCCTGGAGATGGTGCCCGCTTTGTGTTCAGCTCTGTTGGGAAGAGATGAGGGGAGATTTCACAGAGGCAGTAAGTCAATATCAGTGCTCTTAGGTATCGCTTCATCCTAATGGCTTTTGACAAATGGCTGTCACTTCTCCAGAAACTTCGCTCAGGAAAGCAGAAAATGAAAACTCGCTGCAAGGTTTTATTGCCGATGCTTCATGTACCATCGTGGGGAGTCTGCGCCGTCTCCTTTCTTGGTGCTGATATTCCTGAGGAGATGAAAATCTAATGGATGGACAACGGTAAGATAAATCACTGGCTCTTAAAACTATGGAAAATAGTATCATAGGGGATAATTACTCAGAAGCACTAGCAGTTCTGTAAAGAAGAAATGTGGGTTTTAGAACTCATCTATCACTGCTAGAAGCTGCTGGATGTGCCAAACAAATAGGTCTTTGGCCACACTGGCCCAGAGACTGGCTTACTGTTAGGAGCAATGTGACATCCCATGAGAAATATGGGGATGAGCACCCAGGGGCTAGAGGCACTCAGAGGTTGGAGTTCTCTCTGGCCACTCCCTGTCCCACCAGGTTGCGAACACGCTTTGAAGGCTGTAAGGATCCTCTTGGTTTCCCTGGTAACTTCTTGCCGTTATGAGAGGGAAGGTGTCGTATCTGCCATTTCCAGAGAAGGCAAGTGGCTGCCACTGACTGGTGGGAGCTCCAGCTGCTCAGTTCACTTGCAGTGATTCTCCCAGAACACAGATCCAGTTTTGGGAGAGGTGGCTTGCTCTACCTTGTAAAGGCCAAAAGAAGAACTGTGCTGTTTACCCAGGGGAGGACTCCTCAGTCCTGTTCCAGATTTGTTGTGTTTCCTTGTCACCTGCAAGCTCCTACAACCTCCAAGTCACTCAGAATCCCTTCTGCTCATGAAGCCTTAGCTCTGGGCTGGCCTGGCACTGGAGTGCTCCAACTATCTGGGGCAGAACCTGAATTTTATGGGGAATGTAAACTGTCTGAGATGAGCCCTAGAGCTTGTTGCTGGTGATGCCCTCACATCACAGCACTGTCTTCAACCACCTGTTTATCTAGAAAGCACGTGAACCTGCCAGTCTTAAATCCTGAGCGAAGAGCCTGGAACTCTCTGAACTGGCTTGGCAGGGCTGAGCAGGTTATCTATTGAAAAACATTTGTGTTGATAAAACTGGACATGAAAGGTTTAGAGCAGATCTGGAGAACATCTTAGTTTGTCTTCCAAACTAAGGACCCAGTGACCCAGTACCTGTGACCCAGGTCCAAGTGTATCCAGACTATTGCCATCCTCCTGCCTCACCTAGTAAGGAAAACCAAAGAGAAAAGGACTGGAGTATCTTTGGAGATGGCATGTCCCTGCACTTCCAATGAAAAACTTCTTTCTCAGTGCCAGGCTCAAATCTCATTGTATCATCAAGGTTGGAAGAGACCTCTGAGATCACCAAGTCCAGCTGTCAACCCAACGCCACCATGCCCACAAATCCACTCCTCCAAGTGCCATATCCACTGGCACCAGGTCTCCAGTGCTGCTGTTAGACTGCATCAGCCCTGTCCTGGTCCTGGGACAGGACTGATTCACTTCTCTTTGCCCAGTTGCCATCCCTGGAGGGGTTTAAAAATGAGTAGATGTGGCCCTAGGAAACAGGGTTTAGTGGGCAGGATGGGGTTGATGATTGGACTGGATGATCTTGTAGATCTCTTCCAGCCTTTATTATTCTGGGGTGCATTGTGTGTGTCTAGTAGGTCTAGAGAGGTCATCCTCCCCCTCTACTCTGCCTTGCTGAGGCCACATCTGGAGTTCTGTTCTGGCTCCCATGTTCAAGAGAGATTGGGAGCTACTGGAGAGAGTCCAGTGGAGGGTAACAAAGATAAGTGGGAGCCTGGAGCATCTCTCTTGTGAGGAAGAAAGGTTGAGAGAGCTGGGGCTGTTTAGCTTTGAGAAGACTAACAGGAGCCCTGGCCCACACCTATAAATACCTGAAGGGTGGCTGTAGGAAGGATGGTTTCCAGTTGTGCCCAGTGACAGGACAAGGGGCAATGGGTACAAGCTGGAACACAAGAAGTTCCATTTAGAAATAAGGAAAACCTTTTCAGTGTGAGTCGCAAAGCCCTGGCACAGGCTACCCAGAGAGGTTGTGGAGTCTCCTGCTCTAGAGATGTTCAAACCTGCTTGGCTCCAGCCCTATGCTCTGTGCTCTGGGCAGCCCTTCTTTAGCTGGGGGTTGGACTGGATGAGCTCTTGAGGTGCCTTCCAACTCCAACAAGCCTGTGGTTCTGTGATTTTATTTAATACTGAGTGTACTTCAGGACTGAGATTTGACCTCATTTTGTGGTGGATGCTTGGTCTTGGCCTGCAGGATGAACCAACAGTGAATGCAGGATTTTGTGTGGAATGGGGGTCCCAGGATAGGGATTGGAGTCCAGGGGGAGGGAAAGGTTCTGAGACTGTCACACCGCTCCTGCCATCTGGGCAGTCTGTTGAGCTGCAGCACTGAGAGGTTTCCTTAAGGTGGATATTACAGATCAAACCAGTTTAAATTTCTGCCACAGGGAAAAAAACCCCACACGATGCTTTTATTTGGGGTATGGCACCATGGCAAGTGCTGTTTTTCTCCCAGTTAATTTTAGACATCAAGAAAACCTAATTCCTTCGGGTTGCTGTCGGTGCCGCAGCCCGAGAAGGCACAGCGCGGTGTCGGTGATCTGTTCTCCACAGGGGCTGCTGCGATGTGCATCGCTTCGTGCAGCTCCCAAAGATCTGGGGCTGCGGTAATTAACGGAGCAAAACCTCGCTCCTGGTGTTGCTGGATTCCTTATGTTTGTATGGTGGGGAGAGCTAAAGAGTGGACTTAAAATAGTCAATGTTTACATGATAAATAAAAAGGAAAAATTTAAAAAAATGAGAAGAAAAGGAAAAAAAGGAGAAAAAAAATAGCTGGGGTGAAAGAAGCTCCTGTGCACTGAGACACTGGCTGTGCTGGTGGAATGGTGGTGTGGAACAGTGGCTGAGAAGAGTTTGGAGAGAGCAAGGTTGTGCACCCTGGGTGTGGAGGCCTCCTGTTATCCATTTTCCTGAAAAAAGGACAACCGTGGCAAAAACCCTGCTGTGAAACTTGCAGGGTGTTGCAGAGCAAGGAAACTGCCCTCTGTACTGGGACCCCCCACTATGGTCTCACCTCCCTGTTCCTTAAGTGGTATCTACAGCAGTGGGTGTGAGAAGTGAGGGGCAGGAAGGGCTGGTGCTCTCCAGAACAGACCCATCTCACCATCTCCATTTCCCTGTCCAGGCAAAACTGAACCATTTGCATATTTTAACTGGAATATCGTGAGTCCAGTGGAGCTGCGTTAGACTGGGACTGTGTGGAGGTGATGCAGCATGGCCCTCATGTCACAGGGGAGGTCCAGAAAGGAGTGATCACAGACTTGTCTTGGTGGGGATTAGCCACGAAGTCAGCCACATTTGGCTATGAGCAGACACCCAAGTTAATTGAATTTTCATAGTGGCTAACACCCAGTGACCATGGACCAAAGCTCCTTCACAGGAGGAAGATGACCACAGCTCCTTCACAGCCTGGAGATGGAGTCTATTGTGACCATCTGAGCTCAAGTTCTCCTGCCTGTGGGCAGCACCTCTTTGGAGGCAATGGGCTTGTGAGGAGGCTTCACCTTCCAGCCAGGAGAAGGCTCTTACAACCCAGGGATGGTGGGACAGGCTGGTTCCTCACCCAAATGGGTCGCACTGGGGCAGGACCAGTGGCTGTAGCAGTGCACAAAACCACCTGCTTGTGGGAGGCACCCAACAGCCATGGGGAAGGGCAGGGTGCTGGACATGGGTGCGCTCAGCAAGTGATATTTAATCCAGTTTCCAAGCAGCACTTTGCATTTGGGTTATGCTGGCAGCAGCACCCTGCAGCTAAGCACAACAGACACCCAAATTTGCATGTCTGGGGGTTTGCACCAGTTTCCAACAGTGTCAGTGAAACTGGGCTGCAGCTCCCACAGGCAGAGTCCAAACCACACACTAAGCTGGGTGTGTCACCACAGCAAAGCCATCGCCCAGCCTGGACATCCCCTGCCCTGCCCACAGTGGGCACCCACAGCACAGAGCCCTCTGGACCAGATGCCCCGCTGACAGTGCCTGGCTGCCAGGGCCAGCTTGCTTTCCTGGGGAGGAGGCGATGGTGCGGGCAGCAGAGCTGCTCTCCTGTGTGCTGTGTAGGAGGGCTTGCCATGCCCCAGATACATCAAACTGCATAACGTTATCTCCTAATGGGAGCACTGGGACTCTGCTTCAGGAATCTGCAGTGTTGGGGCGGTTCCTCGCCAGGAGAGCAGGACCCACAGCTGCCAGTGGGGTGGGCTGCAGCAGTTGGCTCGTGGATGTGGCACCCAAGGGAAGCAGAGACCTGACAGGAGTTTAAATGGGGTGTCCCTGCCCAGGGAGCCCTGCGGCATCGAGCACCGAGAGGTCTCTGCCGACGTTAATCTCGCTCACATGTCCCCGCCGCGCTCCCTCCGGGGACATGCTGGTAATGGGGTTGGAGGGTGCCAGCAATCCATAACAGAGTGACAGACAAGCTGTTATATTGTTATATTTTGCTACCTATCATTTTAATGTCACTTTTAATGTATGAATTATACCCCCATTGTGTGTAATTATATTTCTCCTCCCAACCCTGCTCAAGGAACAATGAAAAGCTGGAGCTGTTAATATTAAAAACAGCACATCTCGCTCAAAAAAAGTTAGAGGTCACGCCTTAATTCCTAGTACACGAGGATAGTTAATCAAAAGATGATGGGACTAGAATGAGTGTGGGGACAGAAATATCCTGCACAATTTCTGGTGGAATTTAATTAGAAAGGAAGTATTAATAGCATCTGCATTTGCAACTCTGTTTTGCCTCGCAATGTGAAGAGCCCTACCTGGAGCCAAGCTGATGGGAAGCCCAGAGATCTTCTTTTGCTTTCCTCTTCTTTTTTTTCTTCTTTGTTTTGTTTTAATAAAGGAAAATAATGAGCCCGAATCAATAATAATAATACCTAATAGCAATAAACCCCAGTAGGAATCCACTTCTTCTCAGCTCTCCTTGGAGTTTCTCTTTTAGGTCAGGGGATGATGCTAATCGATGAGGCATTTTGCAAAAGTTCGTGCTCTACTTGTCCCAGTAATGAACCTTCAACCCTTCATTTTCTTAGTAGCACATAGTTCCTCCATGGGAAAGTCACCGTGGGGGCCTTCATGTTAGGAAGCCAATTATTTATGCTAACTGGGGGGTTGGTTCTCTTTGACTTTGGTCCCCAGTTGTTTGGGCAGGTCTGTTCCTGAGCCATCCCCGTCACTGTGGGATGAGCTCTGGCTGCAGATCAGAGCTTCCAGGCTGCTCATCCCAAAGTGATGTCCCATGCTTCAGGGCAGGGACATCCTCCCCTGGCTTCAGCTTTGCAGGGAATGCTGCTGGATAGCAGGGCTTGGGAATGCTTCAGCTCAGCTACTGCTTACAGTAACAAAGAAGTGGGTTTCCTTCCCTTCCCACTCAGAACAGACTAGAGGGTTTTGATGTTCTTTTTCTAATAACTTGCTCACAGAGGATAAGCCAGTGAATGCAGTCAATGTTTTATTCCTTGATTTCCATGGTGAGATCATACAGCAGCTATATTTCCTCATGAACTAAGAAGTAGCAGTGGACTGAGTTCAGCATATCTTGAAAACTGCCCTGTTCAGATCGGAGCTGCAATGGAAATGTGAAGAGTTTTCTAACCGGTTATTTTATTTGCTTTCCCTTTGCTTCCTGTGCAGGTAGACTGGGGGTGGCTGGGGTCACTGGGCAGAGCATGGGCTGGTCCTGCCTGGTGTGTGGATGCTGGTTTGCCGCTCTAGTGAGGTGTGATGGTGAATTTGGATGAAGGGGATGTGAGAGACCTTGGGGAGGAGGCCAACCTTAAATGGGGTGGGACATCCCTTGGGGTCACACATGTGGTTGCCAGCTCTGCCTCAATGAATGTTACAGCTCTTTGCAAGGCTGGTGAAGGGCCTGGAGGGCAGGTCTGATGAAGAGGTGGAGGAAACTGGGGTTGTTTAGTCTGAAGAAAAGGAAGCCGAGGTAAGACCTTATTGCTGTCTACAACTACTTGAAGAGAGGGTATAGTAAGGTGGAGGTTTGTCTATTCTCCAGCAGACATGCCGGAGGGCAAGGATGCCATCCAGAGGGTCCTGGACAGGCTAGAGAGGTGGGCACAAGCCAACCTCATGGGGTTTCACAAGACTAAGTGTAAGGTCCTGCATCTGGGGCCAGGCAATACTAAGCACAGATACAGACTGGGCAGTGACTGGCTGGAGAGTAGCCCTGAGGAGAAGGACTCAAGGGTGCTTGTGGATGAAGAGCTCAGCAGGAGCCAGCAGTGTGCACTTGTGGCCCAGAAGGCAAACTGGATCCTGGGCTTCATCAGAAGTGTGGCCAGCAGGTCGAGGGAGGTGATACTCCCCCTCTACTCCACTCTGGTCAGACCCCACCTGGAGTACTGCGTCCAGTTCTGGAAC
>VZRI01000437.1:27706-38448 GCA_013397515.1 Upupa epops
GGGGGATTGGACTGGATGATCTTTTGTGGTCCCTTCTGATCGCTGATGACTCTATGATTCTAAGAGGAAGTAGCCTCAAGTGGTGCCAGGGGAGGGTTAGTTTGGACATCAGGAAAAATTTCTTCCTTGACAGAGTCATCAGGGGTTAGAACAGACTGCCCAGGGAGGGGCTGGAGTCACTGTCCCTGAGTTCAAAAAATGAGTAGGTGTGTCCCTGGGGGACAGGGTTCAGAGGGCAGAGTGAGGTAGGATTGATGGTTTAACTTTGTGATCTTGAAGGTCTCTTCCAACCTGAATGATTCTGTGATTCTATGATCTTAAATGATCCACCCTTCAAGTGCTGATTTGTAGAAGTTATTTGTTCTGTTTAGCGATCTTGATGCTGAAGGAGTCTAGGCTCACAAACCAAATTATTTTCATCCTTAGTGCCCCAGGCTGCTCCAGTGCTCGAGCTGAAAACCTGACCAAAACAAAATCCACCCTTACTTAGGGCCAGGACTTGCCCAGCGGTTTTGAAACAGCAGTTTGCAGCAGGAATTATGCTCAGGTGTCTCCTAGGGTGCTTCTGCCCATCACAACCACTTTAAATTGTCCTTCTGTTGGTTCGTTCATTGTTACATTTTAAAATGCTCCTTTTCCTAGGACACTGAGGGACATGCAGAGCCCATCGGTAGTGTACGAGCTTTCCATGGCAGTGCCAGTCCTGTGAGTAGCACAGAGCAGACAGCAGTGCAGAGGGAGGCTTGGTGCAGCAAGCACAGTGAGTCAGGGAGCTCCCATTCTCCTGTCCCTCATATTGACATAAAGAGAGGCCATTGCCTGCCTGCAAAGTCCCATGGCAGAGCCAGCTCCTTGCCCTGATGTGGAGCTGTTCACTCACTGAAGTTTTATGGCTTACAGATAGAAATGAAGACGAAGCTTTGCTGAGCTGCACAGTGAAGTGTTGGTGCCTCATCACAGCATCATCGTGCAGGTGTCAGGAGTCAGGGTTGCCCAGAGCAGCAGAAATGCCATAAGCCCTTCACAGCAGAGATGGCCAGAGTGGGGAATGCTGCTATTGGCTGGGTGGGGGAGCACTTGGCTACCTCGAAGCTTAGATTGGTGCTTACCTAGGGAAAAACGTGTTCTGCAAGGGAGGTTGGCTCTGACCTTTAGGTAAAGAATCTCTGCTGAGCGCTCAGGCTTTCATTTGGTGGTGGTTAGTCTTGTTATCCTGAAGATTCTTCAGCACGAGCTTCCTGGTAAGACCCAGATCTTATTTTATATGGGAAATAGGCAGAATAACCTCTCATTGTGTCTATCAAAGATGTTAGAAGTATGCGTGGGAGCAAGTGTCATCTGGGCAGGAATGTTTGAATACACTCCTCTGGGATCAGTCAGGTCCCTGAGCTGTGGAGTCTACTCTTAGATCACTGACTCAGCTGAGTGATTTGTGCAATTACATGGAGGCAGGCGACATGCAACAGGCTGAGCGTCCGTGTGAGCCATGAATAATGCTGCTGTTTGCATTCCTGCAGTGTGCCCAGCATCGCCAGCCCACTGCCCCACTACCTTGCGAGGTGCTCAGTGTTGGTGCTTGGTTTGTACCTCTTGGAGAAGGAAACCAGCGAAGTTCACAGCTGCTCACTGCTACTAGAAAGTGGTACCAAACCACGGCTGTGTGGACCTGAGATGCCACGCTGCAGGGTGAGTGGTGCCTGTGTGTACACAGCTAGGGGTGAGAGGCTGCTGCTAGCACTGAGCAGAATCATTTCATGATGAGGAACATGTGTTCCCAAAGGCTTGAGCGGGGATGAACTGAGCTATTCTCATGGTTCCTTCTGCTGCTGCTCCTGCCACCACAGAGGAGATGAAAAGCTGGACAGGCCTGAGCATCCACCTTTTGCTGAGCCACTTATTTCTGGAAGGGAAGGGAGACAGCTGCTGCAGCACAAGCAGAGATGAGGATAAAGCAGAGGAGGATGCATATCGTCTGCACGCAGGGGCACAGGCGTGATCAGGCACTGGGACTGCCAGCGGCTGTCGAGGATTTCCAGCCAGTCCTAGCTCTCGGGCTCACGCAGGCACTTGGGCTCCAATTATAGTGATATCTTGCTCTCAGTCCAATTAAAATTTCATAATCTCTCCACCAGCCAGGGTGGACAGCATGAACACCAGGTCAAGAAATATCTTCTAGCTACAGCACTTCTCCAGGAAGTTTTTGGCTCCGTGAGGAATAGAACCTGTACAGATCCACTGGAGGAGGGCTGTAAAACCGCAGAACTTGCAGCTTCCTCACAGCCCTCTTTGCTAGCGATTTTATTCTACGTTTGGGGGCAGGAAAATTAGGCTTTGAAATATGAGTTGTAGATAAGGCTGCGAGGAAGCTTAGGATCACAGCCTGAGGTGAAAATAAAGCTGTAATATATAAAGCATTAAAAAGGTGAAGCATAATGGCAGCCTCCAAAGACTCGGGAACAGCTGCGAGGAAGTCTGCCTTATTGCTGTGATTCTAACATGAATTATATGGCACTGGGAAAGACCCGCTTGTGATAGGAGACACGACCACGCGGCTGCTCGCTGCAGTACACCCAGGGCTCTGTTTTAATCAGAGGGAGCTGCCATTCGGCCACCTCTTCGTTAATGGTGTTATTGATTATACGGGGCTGCTCACGAGCCTCAGAGCACTTTGCAGAATTAGGGGGAAGCCTCTGGAGCAGAGGTGTTGTTTGTTTGCTTTTCCTCCGCAGAGCAGCTACAGCACTGACGGTATCCTGAGCACTGTGCTCAGCTCTGGCTTAGCCAGACCTCGCTTAGGCAAAGCTCCAGCTGGCTTCATTGCCCACCAAGCAAAGGCAGCGAGCAGCTCAGGGCCCCGTCCGCTGTGAGTGGCCCATGCAACCAGTGGCAGGAACTGCTCAGATTAATTAAATGAACTGCCCAGTAATTAAATTAGTAAATACGTGAATCAATTAATTTGGGCTTTGCTCATGACCATCTTTGAGCTGGGCACTGCTCACCTTTTGGGAAGGGCTGGTTGTGGTCAGAGCCCACATATTGCTGCAGCCCCACACAGCCCAGGAGCTCTGGGGCATCCAGTGCAGCTGCTGCTGGATAACCCAAGTGGGGTTTGATTCACCAGCCTCAGTGAGCAGCACCACAACATCAATGGCCTGTGTCCCTAGAGGTTTGAGCTGAGGGTATGCTGTATTGGGAGGCACCTGTTTGGCTCTGAGCTGGCTTTGAAACAGTTATTGAGGGGCAAGGGAACTGGCAAGATGGCTTCTCACTGGGTAGGACAAGTTTCAGAGCAGAAGTGACCTCCTGGAGCAACTCCTGACCCCTGTGATGCAGCAGTGCTGCTACCATCTGTTGGTGAGCAGCAGGAAAGGAACAACAATAAACCCCTCAGAAATCACAGCCTAGACACGTGGGGACACCACATGGGCCACCATCCCTTGGTGGGTGCGGAGAGGTGTGTGGTGCCAGAGTCCCCAGGGGAATACTGAGTCAGGAGCTTCCCTGGGGTCAGTGCTGGCTGAGCTGGCTTGGAATGCAGTGGGTGACACTGCATGGGGCAGTGGGGAGGGCAGGCAGTGTGCTAACACGGGCAAGAGCTGGTCTCTTGCCATGTTTTCCCACAAATTCCCAGACCTGGTGGGTGTCCCTTGGAGGACTGTAGGGGTTGGGGCAGGCAGGGGTATTTCAGGAGGCAGGGTGGCTCCTGGGCTGGGATGTTGTCCAGGACACCGTGGCTGTGACAGGCAGCTCTGGCATAGTGGGCATCTCCTGCTGAGTTGATTCTGCATTTCCAGGCCTCTTTAGCTGAGTGTCCTGATGCAGGGAAACCTGGCAGAGCTGCACAGTTAGGGCTGAGCCACTGCAGACAATGGCCTTAATGGTGTGTTTGTGATGTCCAAGAGATGCTCGCAGGGATCTGAACCTGCCCCTGCAGAAGGATTATGGCTCCAGAGGCTTCTTTATGGCTGTAGAGGATGCTCTATTTATCATTTACAGGTGCTGTCTAAGATGGCAACCAGCCCTGACCACAGTCCAGCTCATCCCCCAGCTCCCTGTGGAGCAGGGCTCCAGCAGCTCCCTTGGAGGGTTTCTGTAAATGTTGTAAAGCCCTGTTTTGTATTTTTAAATGCGAGCTGGACAATAACTCTATTTACAGGGAAATCTTCCTTTTGCAGGAGGATCATGTATAGCTCTGTCGTATTTGCTTCTGCCTGTTCCTACAACCCTCTTGCAAATGGGTAATTCTTGTTCTGATGTTTTTCTAGCAGGGATGTTTTGTTTTCCTGTTGGCTGATGCTGTCTGTTCAGTCTGTGGAGGATTAACCTGTGCGCTGTTGCTAGGTGGCCTTAAGCAAAGAAATATCGCAGATCACAGGCTCCTGCATTACTACACTGTGTAACTCCCTTGTTCAGCAAGATTTTTCTTTCTCTGCACCTCTCATGTTCAGCGTTCTGGCTGCGGAGGTGCCTATCAGTGGATGTGCTTGTGAGCTGAACAGAAACAATGGTCCACAGCGCCCAGAAACGTCAGATTTACTTGCTCTTAAAATATTTAGTAACTAACTCCTTGCCAGCGTCTTCCACAGCTTCATTTCTGACAGTGTCCAAGCCTCTGTCACCATTTGCAGAGAGGTCTTTCTTCCTGATGTGGGGTCTTGGGCTCCCGAGAGACACCATCACAGCTCACAGGTGAGAGCAGGGGGTGCCTGTGAGGCAGGGTCTGACACCTTACTGAGACTTCTCAGGTGTATCAGTATCCCATGGAGGTCACAGTGGCATGAGTCTGGGCATCCCATTGCATCCCAAAGCAGGAAAGAGTTCAAGGAGGAGCTGCACAATTCACTACAGAGCTGACAGAGTTGGCTAGGGAGGGAAGATTAGAAGAGTTCCATGGCTCTGGCATGCCGACTGCCAGGTTGCTTCTGCCAGTCCTGTCACATTTTGCAGCACTGTAGTGCTTTGCTCAAAGGACCTTTGAAGTCTCTTATAACCCAAATACATCCTGAGCCACGGAGCATTCCCCAGAGACAGCAGTTCCTGGCTCTATTGGCTCAGTGGTGAAACTGAGTCTGAGCGACTCGAGAGCCTCATTTGCCAAGAAACCTGTGCCCAGATAGTTTGTTGAGGTAACTGCTCCTCACATGGACACAGAGCCCCGAGTCCCGTGGCACTGTCCTGAGGCCATACAATATTCACCAAAAATCTGGTCATGTGTCTGTCAGCTCCGGAACCCAGCTTCTGTTTCTGCTCCAGCCGCCTGTCTCTGCTGCATTGTTGGTCCGCCGTGCCCTCCTGCACAACCATGTTTTCCACTGACTAAAAACAGTGAGAGGATTTAGTAGCATGGTTTCATAGTGAAGCAGGACTCAGTAGCCTCTTCCATGTGTCCACATCTCTAACAGCTGACAGTGAGACCTCAAAGGTGCCCAGTTTCTTCAGCCAGGGGTGGGTGAAAGCACTCTGTAATGCAAATGGATGCCTCCACACTGCAGGTTCATGGCATCTGGCTCTCCCCAGGAGACCTCCAGAGTCTGCCCCTCAGAGGCAGCCATCAGAGTAAGCTGGTAGTATTTATCTGGTTATCTGGGAAAACCTTTTATCCCAAATTTACTTCCCCCCTCCAGCTAATTCCCCACGGATACCCCAGGATTCAACTTTCTGTTTCCCTTTGACACATCCCGCTGTCTGCAGTGATCAGCCACAGTGCCGATCAGCCCTTCAGACATCTCTGGGAGTGGATAATGAGGTTGCTTTACATTTTTCCTAGGTCTTTTCCAGAGAATTAATTTTGTAGCCCTTTTCACAAATGTGGTTGCTCTGGAATTGTCTGACACCTCCTGGAATACTGCACCGGGCTGTAAATGAACGTTAGGTCTGATGAGGAGTGGCTGAGGGTATTGGGGTTGTTTAATCTGGAGAAAAGGAGGCTGAGGTAAGACCGTATCCTCTTTACAGCTACCTGAGAAGAGGTTGTAGAGAGATGGGATTAATCTCTTCTTCCAAGTCACTGGTGATAGGACAAGAGGAAACCGGAGATTCGGGTTTATTTTGGACTCCCTGGAGGAGTTAAAAAATGAGTAAATGTGTCCCTAGGGGACAGGATTTTCAGGACAGGGTGGGGTTGAGTTGACGGTTGGCCTGGATGATCTTGGAGGTCTCTTCCAAGTGGAAGGATGCTGTGATTCCATGAGTATTTCACACCATGCTGATGGGGCAGTTAGTTTGTAAATCCCCCAGTGCTGCAGGAAGGTCTGGGCACAGCCTGAGTAGCTTGTTTGAGAGCTGGACTTGGTGATCCTTGGATCCTGGTCCTTTCCAGCCACGAGGATTCTATGACTCCAATGTGCATACCCATGTGCAAATGCAGCCATGAACATTCCTTTGTCCAAACCCTGGTTGTTTGTGCTGGCTTGCCCAGGAACTCAGGTCACTTGACAGGTGGGTACAGTACAGTCCCAGGCAGAGCTGGCAAAACCCACCCCAAATTCATACATCTTTGTTTTACATAGCCATCACTTGGCCACCTCTGTTTCTGATCCCAGCCAGGTGTGAAGAGACCACCAGGCCCACCCACTGTTTGCCATGGCCACTTTCCTCCTTCCCGGCCTCTTGTTTCTGAGGCTGCCTGCATGTTGACTCTGGCAGTCTGCATTAATAAAATAGGTTGGTCTGAAATGCCCACAGGATTTTTTTTCTCCTAGCACAGCAGGGTGGGATTTTTGTGTATATACAAAGAGCTCTGCTATAAAAATACATGTTTCTACAAAGCTCTCATGTTCTTCCTCCTGCGGCTCTTTAGTTCAGCTGCCCCAGCGTGGCCCCAGCGCTCAGCGCTGCGGTGCCCAGTGGTCCCACATGAGTACAGAGCCACGGGCAGGATGGATGGCAACAGAGTGGGCTCTGTGGACTGCTCACAGGCACTGTTCCAGCTAACGGCAGAAGGGAAGGATGGGTTTGTGGCTGGGCAATGGTCTGGGGGTAGGAGCAGTTGATACCATGGCACTGGCTGCTTTAGCAAAGCCTTGGCATCTCATCAAACATCGCTGTGTCCCCATCGAGCTCGACTGCCTTCACCCTGTGGCCATGGGGCAGGTAACTGCTAAAAATGCCCTAAACAGGTGAGTTCTGACATTCATTCACCCAGATGTCAGTAGCTCCCAGGAGTATTTGGGTGCAGCATCCTACCCAAGCACTGCCCTGTCTGGGGAAAGCAGGGGAACAGAAAGCAGGGGAATAAAACCCACTGACTGACAGCCATGACCATCCCAGGTCTGGTGCCAGGATCCCTTGGAGGGACAATCCATCTTTTTCCTCCTGCCATGGTGGTGCCTGAGGCAGCAGCCAGGGGCCACAGCTAACCCCATTGACAGTCTGGGAGAAGCCTGGCCCAGCTGGAGGAGATGGTGTGCAGGAAAATTCCTATCTTGGCTTCAGCCTGGTTGCTGCTTCCAAGGGCCAGATGCCTCTGCCTTCGCATGGGTGCCCACCTGGGGAGGTTAGATAAGTGGACTGGGAGAAGCAGCCACTCCACCTGCCCCCTTGCACCCTGTGGGCATCAATGTCCCTCTGCCCTGCAGGCACCATCTCTGCCAATAGACAAGAGAAAAGAACTGCTCCATGTGGGGAGCTATTTTAACCCAGCTCCTGAGGAAAGCAGGACGGTTACAGCTGACTGCGGTGACTCACAGTCCTGCGATAGCTCTTTCGGGTGCATATGTCTATTCATGCTGAGGCAGAAATAGGAGCCATTGGTTTGGCAACTTCATATGAGTTGTGTAAACTTTATGCGATTAAGGAACCCTCTGTGGTCCCTAAACCAGATCTTTCATTGTTTTTCATTTCCTCTACAGGAGAGGACCATGTTCATGGCTAAACTTAGGCAAGTGTTAAAATCTGTTAGCGTGTCCCTTTCAAAACACAAAGGCTGAGGTTCTGAAAAGGCCAGAATCAGCTGGAAATTTGTTTCCACTGCAAGGCAACAGGAGCTCAACAATTAACTCCCCTAACTTCACGGGGAAACCCCAACCCACTGCCTGCTAGCTGTGCCAGGGCACCTGCCCAGCATTTCACAAACTACAAGCACAATTGTCTATAAACCCAAAACTTCCCCAAGTTTTCACTGGCCTGTGGCGGCAGCTGATAACCCCTAAACCTCCCCTGATCTTTGCATACTTCATCATTGATAATGAATCCCTCAAGAGAAAGTGGAACTTCCTACAAACGTTCTGTCTTAGAGCTATGGGTTGGCTGTAGGGGCATTGTGTGGTCGCTGGGTATTTGATGTCTCTGCACAGGTACTGTGGCTGTGCTGTGCTATCGTTCACCGTTCCTTCGCGCAGAGGAACAACACACGTGTGGCAAAATCTGTGCTGGCATGGGATGCGGTGGCAGGGCAGGGAGTTCTTGAGTGCTGTGGGGCCGGGATAGCCACACAAACCCCTGCCCAGGAACGAGGAGCTCTGAAAGGCTGCCAGCCTCAAAACGGGCAGCGGCTGAGCCCCTTTCTCACAGCTCCCGCTGCTCTCTGCTCCTCCTACCGCTCTTGTTGCCATGACCCGCCGGGCTGGCCATGGGCAGGAATTTGCAGCCCGTCCAGCTGCTCCCAGCAGGGCCCCCACGGCCCTGGCTGTGCCCTCTGTGAGCCCCCCAAGCTGCTGCCCAGGGTTGGGCACTGCGCCACAGCCTCAGCGACCCCCCGGGCCCCGTTCCCACGGTGTGTCTTTATGGAGATGTGTTTTCATCCTTCTTGAAGACACACTGGCATGTCACATCACGCTGCTCCTCCAGTTCCCCTGCAGGCACTGGCACTTGGCACCACAGCCTATGGCCATACCCAGCTGCCCTGGTGCTGCTGCCCTGTGCCGTGGTGCTGTGCCATGCCTCACTAGGACATGGCAAGGACCTCCGTGGTAGTTGCTGAGAGCAGCAGATTTTCATAGCCCTCTTGGATGCCTGTGCCAGCCTCTGAGTAACCCTATGTGCGGGTTCCTGGGTGCTCAGGGCCAGCTGGGAGGACACCAGGATAGCATCAGGCAGGGCAGCAGGGCAGCAACTTGAAAGGGACAAACTGCAGGGCAGTTCTCAGGTGGGGTTGTTACATGTGTTTTGAGAGTTCTGCATTGAAAGATGTCCTTAAGATTTAAAAAAAACCCCAACCCTTAAAAATAGATGTAAACAGTTCTCTACATACCCTCCTGACTCTCTTACTTTGCCCGGCTGACTGTAAGTGTTATCACTGATCTGGCTCATTCTTTTCTGTCTGAGACAGGAGTCCTAATAAACACTGCCAGTCATAGGATTTAAACAGGGCATCAGCGAGGCTGATAACAGGGAATACTGTGTGACCCTCCCAGAACCCTGCAGAGAGATGAAACCTGGAGAGATCTGTAAGAACCTGGCCAGGTACTATAGAAACTACTCAACAAATCTTACCGAATGTGGTATAGAATGAAATCTTTTCCGCGGGTTTTTGGCATCATCCCACATTATTCAATAGTGAGGAGATAATTTGCTATTAATTTGTATAGAAGGTTTTCCCCAGAATAAAAGCTGCATGTCCTCACAGTGCCACCTGCTCCCCACCACAAATTCACTTAGCAGTAACCATAGATATTTCACTACTAAAGGACAAATTTTCCTTAAAATGCTGCTTCCAAAACTGCCTGGGACTGTGCCTGTGTAGTTATGGGGTTTGTTAATCACTGGCCCCACACAGAACACCCATTCTTTTTGTGTGATTGCAAAGTGAACACAACCACAGAAAAAGCAGCAAGTGGAAACTATTAATTTTGTAGAATAGGACTTGGTTTGTGTTCCAGTTCTCTCTTCTCCAGTGCAGTGGGACAGATCTGAGAGAGGAGGTCTCAGCAGGAGTCTGACTGCACATCCTGAAGCTGCTTGGTTTAACGTGAAGCTGGTGTTTGGGCTTTGCTTTCCTGGAGCTGTGAGCAGCTCTAGGAGTGTATATGTGTGGGGGGGTTGGAGGCAGAGGGGATGCCACTGCTCCCCAGGGATGTTGGGCAGGGCCAGGGCTCAGCTGGGGCCCATCGTGGCACCACTAGCTGCCAAAGCGGTCGTTGATGCTTCTCATAGTAGACACAATCTTGGGGTGAGAAGGTTTTGGTGCAGAGGGTGCGCACCTCTGCTTGGTTAGTGATTCCTTCAGAACCACCAGTAGCTGGCTGGGTAATGCTGGCAGGACTGGGCAGGTGGTCCAGGATTGCTATTTTTCATAGAATCATCAAGGTTGGAAAACACCTTCGAGATCATCTTTGAATTTGGTTCATGAGGAAACAGAGGTGGTGAGAGGTCAATTCTCTGTACTGTATTGGGAATAAACCAGTGGAGTGTTGGCCTTTGGAAATACTGGGATTTCTAGACAATCTGTTCCTGTAGGAGCCCAGACCCTGGCAGCAGGTTGCTCCTTGGCTGCTGCAAGGAGGCAGGCGCTGGTGGCTGGTGACAGGACATTGGGATGTTTGCCATGGTGTGGGGGCTTCCAGGTCCAGTTTGACCTAGCACTTCCTAACACCCTGATGGAGTCAGGTTTAAGGGCTTTGGGAAAATCCACCCTACAATTGTAGGGATGACTGGTATAGTGTGATGGGCTCACTGCTACTGACACTGCTGATAAAGAGAAGTCTGTCTGCAAAGGGCAATGGGGAACATCTCATAAACATTGCACGGATACCTGGCACGGATATCTCTAATCCTAAACAAAAACAAGGGGGGGGGGGGGGGGG
>VZRI01000437.1:47261-134761 GCA_013397515.1 Upupa epops
CTCCCCACGCGGGATGAGCCTCTCATGGGGAGCCCGCCCGCTCGCCGTCCGTTCCGGGGAGGGGTGGTGGTGGTGGTGGTGTCTCTGTGGGTTTGTGGGTACTGCGGAGCCCACCGAGATTGAAAATCGATGAAAGAAACCCGGGAGCATCGTTAAGGAAAGTTTGGCGCTGGCCCCTGGGCTGGGGGCTGGGCAAGGGAGGACGGAGCGACATTGCCCTGCTGTCGGGCAAGGTTTTATTGTCCCGCTGCACAAAAGCCGCAAGTCGCCACCTCAGTGGTCCGAGGGCTTTGTTGGAGGGAGCACAAAAGGATCGGAAACTTGGGATGCCCTAGAAGATGAAACAAACAAACAAAAAAGCCTAAAAGCGTTTGGAATTCAGTAACTTGGGGGCGGACAAAACCAACGTGCGGGAAAATGGAACAGAGAACGAGTCGAAAACCCCAACCAGGGCCATTTTATATTATTCTGTGAAGTAGCCCAACGATCCCAACGTAAGCCACACGTGCTCTCGTGTTTATGAAGTTTTTCTGCAGACGGTCCTTCATCTTTATCCAAACCCATAATAATTTGTTCACCCCCCCAAGACTAACGGTCCCTTTCAGCACCGTTGGTGCTGTGGGACAGGTTTGCGCTGTGGCGTGGGCACCTTTTACCATCCTGGACAATCTCAGCTCACGGACCTACTTCAGGAACTGGGAGCTGAACGTTACAGTCCACGGGCTGAAGAAAGGGCAGAGGCAGAGCTATCTGTAGGGGATGCTCTGAAATAATGTGTTTTGAAACGAAAAGGATGGCAGTTTGGGGAAGAATGGTGCAGGCCTCGGGTTGTGACTTCCATCCGATGGAGGGGATCACATTTAGTGGCCAAGGCCTCAGGAGTTTAAAGTATTTTTGTTTGCAAAAGTGTCACATTTAAGGCTCAGGAAATAGTTCTGTGACAGGGAAATCCGTGTTTGCTCTGCAAGCTCAGTAAACATTGACATCTTGTGCCATAATAACAGCAGCGTTAGATATTTACTGATTAGTAGTCACTTGTTTCTTTACTTCTTCCTTACTTTTTCGGCAGCGATATCTCTTGCAAGGGGTCGATACTTTATAATGAAATGTTGACCCTAATTCTAATACAGAACCGATCCCTATTTGAATGGCATTTTGGTGAATCCATGCAGGTAACTTACTGGCAAGTCACAGCTAAGAAACATTATCTCTTTTAATGTGGAAATATCTAGAAGGCCTTTGCAACAGGGAGCTGGGTGGTGAAGCCCACACTGTAAAGATTTTAAGTATTTTCTGTAGTCTCTAGGCACAAAAAAACATGTTTTCAGCTTCAGCAGAAACTGGCAGTAAATTACAGGTCTTAGCAGGAGCTGACTAACAGGAGGCTAAGGAATGAGCTGAATCTGGGTGAATTTTTGGATAATAGGAGGTAACTCACATATGTGTGTAGCAGAAAGAATTTCCTCCTTTCTTTCTATTCATCCCTATCTGCTTTTAGAAAGTCCATCATATACATTTTGTGGTCTAGGGAGCTGGCAAGCCAGTAGATTGCCACAGTACACGTTTCCATGGAAATAATTGAGATGTAATAAATAAAGGCACTCTGAGGTCACAGGTTTCCCAATTCAGCTGAGAAGAAAACAAGCATAAATTATGTGGATCTACCCGTAGCCTTTAGGACCTCAGCTATTTTACCATTTCTATCCTTTCTGTTTATTTCTTCACTTTGCATAGCTGCGTTTCTGTTTGCTAATCACTGCTGAGGTTTGTGCATCCTGTTTCATTCAGAAAGATTACTCACTGAAACAGCACCGGTGTGCGCCTGTGATGAAAGGGATCATGCTGCATGCAAAAGGCAACTTGCCTGCACGTTGTACTGGGAGTGATGCCGACTTTAAAGAAGTGACTGACTTAGAGGCATCAAATGCTGACAACTCTTAGGTGCACAATATTGAAAATGAAGTTATTTAAAATTAAGCCATTGCAAACCAAGAGTGGGTGCCAGCAAAACTGCGGGTCCTATGGCCCCTGCACTGTGTTAGTAGGTCTCAGGTTCATCCTGGTCAGAAACTTGCAGGAGGAATACCTGCAACTATAACTCCCAGCAGTAGCTGTGGACATTCCCCTGCCGTGGGATTTATGATTTGCAATACAGTATGCGGATTTGTTTTGACCATTAGTTTGTGCAAACTTGAAGATACTAACCTTGTGGCTGGTGGCTGGGGACAAAGTTCTGCTTGGCTTAAAGGAAGGTTGTTTCAGATCAATGAGGATGGAGTAAACGTAGGAGGGGTTGAGCCTTTGTTGGCTTATGAAATAAATGCTTCAGGGACAGTGTGGTGGGAGCAGAGATAGAGCACAGCACTGGCCTGTTCCAAAGCTTCACTTCACATTACAGATGAAGCCCCTGAAAGTAATTTTCTGCAGCACAGTCCCCACTTTTGCCCCACTGCCAGTAACCTCAGCTGCTGAGGGCTTTTTTACTCATCTGTGAGGAAGAGTTGGTCCTTCCTCAGTGTCATTAAAACTATGTGGTCCTGAACCCCAGAACCATGATCCAGTTGTGAACATCAGCACTGTCTGCTCCCCGTTACAAGTAGTGGGGAATGTTGTCAACACCACATCCCCTAAAAGTTTGTTAGGTGCCTCCAGATCTGGGGAAGCTGAGGATGGCAGGTGGTCATCGTTGCTGTTGATGAAACTGAAGCTTCTCCTCATGCTGCACCTCAGGGTCTGTGGAAGTAGTTCAGGGAAGATGCTGCTAACAGTAACTGGTGAGGTTTCCAGTTCCATGTAACGTTAGCTGAGGCATTACTGGGCTGGCACGAGGTTTTACCCATCAGCTGCACTTTGGCTGCTGAATTTGACAGTTCTGCAAATTGCTGTCAGCTTGGGAGGGTATTCAGTGTATGAACGTGCGGGTCGGTAATCAAACTGTTTTGCAAAAGAATGCGCTAATTAAGGCTAGATTTGTTATCCTGCTTGAAGTTGCAGAATCGCTGTCACATGTTTTTGCTTTTGGTGAGCAAAAAAATGCTGATAGAAACTTTTGATTCACACCCTACCTGCCTCATTTGTGTCAGTCAAGGAGAGGAAAAAGGGGGGTCGCCCTGCTACTTGGTTATCTGCAAAGTAAATAAAAATACTTCAACCATTTGCTGAGCTCCAATTAGCTGATTGCTACGAATGATCTTCTTTAAAGGAATGCTGTTTTACCTATCTGCTCATACAAAGGTTTGATTTCTAAATGTCTGGTGAAAAGGATTCTCTTTGTCTTGATTGATGTCAAGAATAAAAGCGTGATGGTAATATCCCTTTGAAAGCTATTGTATTGTCAGCTCTGCCTGACAGCAGGAGGCCCTCCTAGTGCTATAGATTAGCGCTGTGAAAACACTGACATTTTCTTTGTTATATTGCTGTTGTTCTGCTTGCAAAGTCAATTATACAATGTCGGAGCTCAGTTACAGAGTTGACTGTGGAAGTAACAATGTCTTTCATACTTGTCTTAAAGATATAATTTTCCTTTTTTTCCCAGTTGATAGAGAAGAACCTGAAGGTACCGCAACAGTACGTTCCACAAATTAAATTTTGACAAGTATAATCGTAATTGCCAAATACAGGAGTCTTGTGCCATTATCCTTTAATTTTACAGTTCGTTCAAGTTGCGGCAGAATTTTATTGATACAGTGAGAGCTGCAGCTCAAATTGATAAAACTCATATCAAATAAGATTAGGGTCTTGATTGTTCTTTATCAAGGGGAGCTTTTGGGGGATTAGGAATAATTGAGGATGTTGGTGTTTCATTGTGGGGCTGTTGTCCCAAGAGCATTCCCAATCCGTGCAGAATTCCGACTGCTGCCTTCAGGGAACAGCGGGCAGGTTTTAATTTTTGCCTCTGCCTTTTGCTACGAGAGCCTGGCAGCGATCTCCCCTCAACTCCACAAGTCCCATTTTCCTGCCTTTCTGTCCCTCTGGTATGCTTTCCTGGATGGGATCTGGGTGGTGTTTAACTGGTTTTACTGACTGAAACTCCTGTGTGTGTGTGCAAACGCCTTTTAATTGTGGCCTGTTCCCACTGGCCTCAGCGAATACAATGAATAAATGTGCCCACAACCTGAGAAGAGTGGGAACGATGAGACGAGGGGTTTTTAATAGGAACGAATGAGGAGAAAATAGAAATGTCATGTTTTTTAGTGATGCTACGTCTAACGCTGTTGATGATGTAACAATAGAGCTGTAGAGAATGTCTTCTATTAATTTTTCCCTCAGAAATCTTTGTGTACAGTCAGTGCAAGTTAGAGAACATCATTCACTGCTGAATTGCTTCAGATGACACGTGCGAAAAAATAATCAGAGAGCTCTTGTTAGGATGTTAATTGTAGGATTTCTAAATTACTATTATAAACTAATCGAGTAACAAAAGATTCCACAGTTACCAGTAATTTGTCAGGATTTATTTTGTTTTTCTTCAATAATTGAAAATTAATGTCTTGAAGTGAAAGCAGATGTTCATGCCATCCTCTGAATTGGATATAAAAATTATGTTTTGTGGATGCGCTAAGCTGGTGTAAATACAAATTGTCTTATCAGAGATGGGGCTTTGGCTTAGTTTTGTCTATTGTTTGGAGCCAAATGAACTTCTAGGTTAAAGCTGAGTGAGCAGTCTCAGCCTGGTTAAATTAACTAAGCCAAGTGCTCGGGGTGGCACCCATTGATCAGTTACTACAGTAAATGATGATGGTGATACTTTCTCATGGTGTAGAACTTAATATTTACTTCTGTTCTGATAAATTCTCTCTTAATTGTTTACTGGTTATTTTTCCTGAACTAGTTAATTTATATCTTCCCTCCCAATTCCTATTTGTGATGTCAGATTCTGTTCATAACGGTGATTAGAAGAATGCAAACCACATTTTTTTTTTTTTTAAAGGGAAATAATCTCTTTGGTTTTACACGTAATCTCCAAAAGATAATAAATTTCCTCCTGTGTTACAATATTCTCTTAAACAAAAGATTATTCATTACCCACAATAATTGAACTGTCTTATAAAAATGCCTATGCCAAGCCCTCATTGCCCCATCAGTATTCTCCTTAAATGCCGCTCCAAAAGGATGGCCATTATCTTCCCTTGTATCCTTGTAAATGTGCTGGAGTAATGAAATACTGATAATATAAAACCTATTACAGATCCCTGCTAAATCTTGACTGACAAATGGTGGTGGAGGGGAGGGCCCAGTTCTGGTGTGTGAGCTAGTGGATGTGGGAGTTGGGGCCAGGTAAGGAGCAACCCTGAGCTCACTGGAGCATCTGCATTTATTCACTTCTAGAGCCCAGGAGGACATTTTTGTGCATTTTCTTTCCTGGTGTCCATTAGCAGATGCAGAGAAGCTGGTTCCTTGTTCTCTTAGAGTGGTGTGAGTTTCTAGTGTGATACCTTCTTGCCACGACCTAGGTGTTCATGTGTGTGCAGCAGTGAATTATGGCCGCTCATCGCTTTATTCTAGTGAGTAGAAGGCTGTCCAGAGACTAAACGGTCTCTTGTGATATTTCCAGCTGCAGAAGGCTCGAGCTTTGACCTCTTGTGATGGTTCATTTTCAAAAATGCAAACAAAAGGATCCTGATGGGGTTGGAAGACTGGGTGATGCCATTTGGAGCGGAGGTACCAAGCTCACTGCAGCGCAGTGAACTGGTGTGTGGCATTAGCTTTGAGCGTCTGACTTGTTTCCGATAGCTCTGCAATACCCATCTGACGTTGGTGATAAGTAGCTTCATTATATTGTTTGCATTTTGCTCAGAAAGAAAAGCTTTTCTTTTCTAGCCACGCATTAGGCAACAGAAAGACCAATTTGCAGAGCTCGTAAATGCCACTTGTTAATCACATGCAGCACAATTATTCCATTCTTTTTCTTTCCCCCCTCTGAAGTGTTAAGTCAACTTTTTAGCTTTTTATGTAATTGAAATTTGCCCTTCTGTTACCTGGGCATGAATTATTCTTGAAATGTTGTCATCAGCAGCCTGGCTGTGAGGTTTCTCTCTTCCCTTCATCCTAATGAAATAAAAGGTGCTGCTGTTTGCTGGTCTTGCGCTGAAGCAAACTGCTGCCTGAAGGCTGGGGGCAGCCGTGCTTGTTGCAGCCGCTGCCGTTGACTAACACATTTACTGTTAGATTTTCATTTCAAAGGGCTCAGTCTGTGCAATGTGACAGGTGAGTGGTGACTGCTTTACAGGACTTTCAAGAGCTGAACAAACAGGGAAGGACTTACTGCTAGCCTGGCGGAGTGGCAGGTACAGATGTAAGGCACCCTTTGTGGCAGAGGAGAGCTTCCTTTGCCGGATAAAGGCCGCTCGGGAGACCTGAAGGGCTTCGCTTAGGTTCGCTGGGGGTGAAATAATCTCAGCCGTGGTCTCATTTAAACCCTCCCTACCTGCATATTCTCCTGGGCGATTTTCAAGTAGGGTTGATCTCAGCTGCCTTTGTAGCATCACCCGCAGTTGTGTTCTCCTGGAGGCTGGAGCTGATAACGAAGGCTGCCTCAGAAGTGGAACAGTTGGAGCTTCTTTATGCAGAAGTTATTTCCAGTTCACATTAGAGAAAGTAAACAATGTGTTTGGGTTGGAAAGTGGAGGGAAAGGTCTCGGCTTGTAGGGAAATGGTTTGTCTGAGCCTCTGATAGTGCTACAGAAATTCCATTGCTCTCTAGTGAAGCCCTGTTAGGAGTAAAAGTACAAGAGTTAACAAGTCGCTGTGCTCCAGTCTCTGTCGGCTCCTGCTAGGCTCTGGAGGTTTGGCCAAGTGTGGCCTAATTCTGGTTTCCAATAGTCAGATAAAGCACACAGAGGGCAAAAAGACAAGTTCTTAATATGCGCATCCTGGGAAAACCCTAAACTGGTACACTTTTACCCCCTCCGGTCCCCAGGCTAATCAAAATTCCTTTGTTTCCACATCTATCATTAAAACACACTCCTCCCCTGGTCATCTGCTGGCTGGACAAGTTCAACCACTCAATCAGCAGGACTCACACAGACTGTTTCTAGGGGGTGTTTTTAGCATTGGCCTACAGGTGACATAGAGCTGGGGGCCCCAGGACTGGTACTTCATCTGGTTGATGTTAGCTCTACTCAGCTCTTAATAACCCTCACCTGCCTGGGAGGAGGTTTCTCCCAATCATCACTGAGGCAGCTCAGCCAAGACTGGAGCTGACGGAGTTTGCTCTATGTGCTTGTGGACCAAGTGGTGATAAGTGCAGCTCTGCCATGCTTGCTGGAAAGAGGGTGTTCGGTGCAGCACAGAGATGAAGTCCTTCACTGAGTAAGTTGTGTGTGGTGGCTTCTAGGGTGCCATTTGTTTTCCCCTTCATGCTAATGGGAGCTGGGTTGGATGCTTAACTGCAAGTCAGTAATGTGAGTCCAAGCTTTGCAAGTCTGCTGGAGAACTAATGGTGTTAATCAAGATTCCTGTTGATGCTGGAGGACTGTGAGTAGCTGTGGGGTGAAATCTCTGCCTTGTTTCAGTGGCAGCTTTTCTCAGGGACTGTGGTGGGGTGGGATTTTATTCTCGTCTCTTGCATTACAATTGAAAGAGCAAACAAAGAGATTTGATGGAAATAGTCACTTGGCATCCAATGCTGCAGGGAGTTTTTGGCTTCCCCTGCAGTGTCGGTGAGATTGCTGCTGGGGGGGATATCTGGGGGTGCGCTGGGGAGGTTGGAGGATGCAGTGGTGCTGCAGAAGCTCCCCAGTGGCGCTGCAGGAAACCCTAGAGACCTGGGTTGTGTTTGACACGTGTTAATGTACAGATTCACATGGGCAAAACCCACTGTGACTCCACACCCCTCGAAACTCCTGTCCCCCAAAAGGGGGAATTAAAAGGAAGTAGAGAAAGCACATGGTAGAAGGAACAGCTTTGAGAGCAGAAAAGCTAAATAGAGAAAGCTGGGAATAAAATGAGGAGACTAGGGAATGTGTTGCTGGCATTAGGGTGTGGAGGGTGCCTGAGGACTCGGTGCCTAGTTTTGGCTCACTTCTCCCATTATCTTTAATTCCTAAAAAATGAGAGAAGGAGCAGATCTGCAATGTGACTGATTCTATGGAAAAGGGTAGGACTGGGCAGAAGCAGAAAACACGGAACGTGTAAAAAACCAGGTAGCTTTTCTCCTCTCAAAAGACAGAGGCAGTCCTTTCCTGACTGAGGTAGGGGTTTTCTCGTGGTTTCAGCTTGTTTTCTGTTAATGTAGAGAAATTTGAGTACAACTGTGACTGCAGTCATCCATTCAGGGTGTTTCAACTATTCTATGACCAAGTCAGCATCTGCTCAGGGTGTTGTAGGGAAGAGGAGGTCAGGGTGGTGACTGGAAAAAGGAGGCTTTCAGCAGTTGTGCTGGGAATGCACACCAGTGCCCGTGTGTTCACGTGGGCATGAAAGCGAAGACCTGCAGGCAGGACCTGGTGTTAGACCAACTAACAGGGCTGCAAAACACAATGAAGTTTTCCTGATGCACACACCTGCCTTCCGCTCTGCCGAACGCAGCGGCCGTCTGCTGTTTTCCTTTAATTGACTAATTCAAGCTCTTAGTCAAATTTCTCTTGCTTCACTCGATTACTCACATGACTAAAGATAGACTGGACTGCGTAGCGATGCCAGGCCTGTACGGTATTTATCGCTGATGCGTGTGGCTGCCTTTCAGCTGGGGAACGGGCTCGTGGCCGCCTTTATTTCTAGGAGAATGGCATGCCTTGCCCTCCAGAATTTCTTTTGCTTTTACTGACCAGACTGTTCCCCCAGAGGGCATGTGGGATGTGGCAGAGTATTGACAATACTGGGATGAAGAAGTAAAGGGGAGGGCTGTGTGTGAATTACACCTTATTTATGTTTAGGCTGGATTTAAATGGCAAAAAGAGGGTCTTTCTGGCAGTGGCCCCTTGTGGGGAAGGTAGTGGCCAACACTGGGTAGGAAAGTTGTTACTTCGAGAGGATCTTTCAAAAATGAAGTACCTTCAGCCTAATTCTGAGCATCCTTTAGGGGTATGCTACAAGGTATTCCGAGCCTCTTCAAAATGAAACTGGCGGCTTGTCTTCGGGTCTTGTGCTGAGTCTCACCTCACACTCACGTGTGAGTCCACTGATCTGACTCCCCTAATTTCAATGGTGCTTTCTTTCCTAATTTCTGTCCTGCTTGATTACAGATAAGTGAGATTTGTTTTAAATCCATTCTTTGGTTTATTTTCATAACTATTTTTGGTCTAAATAAACACTCAGCAGAGAGCTGCTGGTTTTATTCTTCTCCAGATGAGTCAATTTGGTAATAAACCCAAACTTAAACGTAAGGGTCAGAAGAAACCCACTTCTGCTGGCCCCTTGGCAAAGCCATGGTGTGACTGACTGCTTTCCAGCAAAAGAGGGGTGATGTGGTGTGGGGAGCCACTAATCTCTGCCTGCAGAGTGCTGCCTGTGGAGCTGCCAGCCTGTGCAGCTGGGCAGCCCCACTGCAGCCACAGCTCCTGTCCCAGACCCCTGGTGGGGCAGAACCCCCCATGAGTGGCAGGAGATGCTGCTTGAGTGCTGGGGTTGTTAGTAGTAAGTGGGGTTTGTGGGGTGATCTGATACACGCCAGGGAATCACTCAGGCATGTGCCTTCACTAAGATGATGGCCTTTCCTCATCGCCAGTGGCTTTGTGCTCAGGAAAAACGGCTTTTAATTTGTCACCTGCTGCTGAGCCACCCTGTCCTCCTCAATATGCCAAGCTGTAAATGAGGGGTTTATATCCCAACTCATGGCCATCCAAGAAGAGGAGTGTGTGTGTGTGTGTGTGTGTGTTGCAGCTGTTGGTGGTGCTGCTGAAGACACCAGACCAGTGCCTTTAAAAGCTGCTGCTAACTGTTTGGCTCCAGTAAAGCCAACACTGCACAAAACCTGGGCAAACAAATGCAGCTAGAGAAACTGTCATCTCCAGTGGCTTGGGAGGCAGTGGCTGCCTCTAGAGCAGGAGCTGTTTGAAGCTTTCTGTCCAGCAGCCATAAGGAAAAGGGCTGCAAAACTGCTGTCCGTGTGCTGTCCCTCAGAGTGCTGTTGGAAAACCCCCTTTCATGTTTTAAAAAATGTGGTATCTGTTCTAGAGATTTTGCTTTGGAGAGCAGGATTTTGTCTGGCTGCACATCCTAATAATCTGGTCTTATTTGTCCAAGCACCATGGATGGCAGGTGCCTCAACTGGCAAATGGTCCAAACAACTAATGGAAGCATATCTTGAGGTAGAAATCAAGAAGTTAGGTTTTTAATCCATGGACAGATGATGGTGAGTTGATGGAAAAACTAATCCAGCTGTGGATTGACAGGGAAACTGGCTGTTCCCTGTGCCCTTCAACCTGGGAGTGTGACCATCACTATTTGAGCTGCCCTGCCCTGGTAGGGCTGTTGTGTTTGAGTGCCTGCATCAATTAGGCAGCTGAAAACTAGTAGGGAATAATTCTGTCTTCCATGAAGGTTTATTGTGACACTGTCTCCTTTACCTCCCTTCTCTTGTACTTTCTTGCTATTATCTGTAGCCTGTGAAGATCTCATTGGAGTCCTGTTAGCAGCTTCACTTCCCTCAGCATCATTCCCACCTGCAGGTTTTGCTCTCCAGATGGGATCCTCTCTAACTGTTTTTTTCTCCCCTTGACTTTGATCAGTTTGTTCTTTGCAGTTGTGGAGAACATGACCACAACCCTGGACCATGTTAGTGGAGCTGTGGGCTCGTTTTGCCTTTGGGGAGGGAATGACATGGCCTGGGGTCCACCCTGGGCCATCGTATAGCTCTTGGTGAGACTACAAGGCAGCAGTAAGGAGAAGATGCTGTGGAATTGTTCCGGTGCTGTGGGAAGCTGAGGGCGGGTGGTGCTTTTATTAGAAGGAATTTATCTGCTCTTCTGTCTTTCTTACTGTCTGCTGCTGGCTTGACTTGATTTTCTTTTATTGGCACGTCCCAACTGGTTTGTTTTCTTCTGAAGGGGTTTTTTTTTGATTTGATGTTCTTGTGTTGGAAAAACACCCCCCAGCCCCTGGCTGAGACATAGCCTGTAAATCCACATGTGTGAAACCCCTCTGCGTGGAATTAAGTTCTGCTCAGCTCAGGGCTGCTCCTGCCTTACACCCAGCATGTGGCAGTGGGTTTTGTCCTGCGCCTGCCCAGCACAGTCCAGTGGCTTGTGCTGGCTGCTGCTGAGGTGAGGGCTCGCCTATCCCGTTGCCTGTCTAGCCAAAGACTCTAGGCAGTTGAATTTACCCACCAGCTCAGAGACAAAACCCTGAAGCTCTTTCGTGGCCATGGGCAGGTCTGGAGTGTGTCAGCGCAGGGCAGAGGTCTAAGTGCCAGTTTGGGTCAAACCTTTCTGAAGTGGTTTGCTGGGGCTGCTTGCATGGGGTGTGGGTTGCAGTGGGCCAATGGGCAGGTTGCAAACCCCTGCAGACATGCCCAGGGAATGACTGCTTCAGCAAAAGCTTGAGTCTGTGCTGAGGCAGAAGACACAATAGCATGTTAGCATGGCCTGGGGATGCTCACTGAGAGGGATAAAGTGTCACAACTGCTTGCTGATCATTACTGTTTTACCTGCCCCTGCAAGAACTGTGTGTCCCAGCGGAGCTGGGAGATATGAAACACTCCATGGTGTCCTGCTGCTCTGGCTGGGCACAGCTCCTCATCCCTGTCTGGGTGGGGGATCACAACCGAGTAGGCAGCCACACTTCGAAAGCAAGAGAACATGAGTTTGTGCTGCTGGGGAGAGGGAAGGCTCCCAGAGATCAGAGGTTGGCACAGAAGCATCTTTCAGTGCTCCTATGCTGGTGGGTGTTGCTGTCAGTGGCCTCATACAAGGCAGCACTGTGGGAGAACAACTTTCTTGTCTATTCCAACAGAGTGGATGTGTCTAAAAGCCATGGAGATGTGGAGCTGAGGAACATGATTTAGTGGAGTGGTCTTGGACAGTTGGGTTAATGGTTGGTCTGCTCTTAGAGGTCTTTTCCAACTGAAACAATTCTAGGGCTCTATGATTCTCTTGCCCCTAGGAAATTAGATTTAGATATCTGAAGAACAAAGGAGAGTCACTGTCACACTTGGAGCTTGCGCTCTGGGGCTGGTGTCGCCAAGTGCTCCTGTTAATCCTGGCACTTCAGTGCAGGCGCTGCTGTGGCAGGTGCTGGGCTGCCTCCTGCACTCACATAGATAGAGGAAGGGAAATCCCAGCTCGTTTTGCTGCTTTGTTCAGGCAGTTTTCATACGGGTGATGTTTGACTAGGGTTGTCTCAAGCTTGCTGGGTTCTATAGACGTGCTGGCTCGTGTGTCTGGAGTTTATAACATAGCAAAGACCTCATAAAGGACAAAATCTCTGCTGCCCAGAACACCCAGTATCCTTGCACCCTCCCAGCTGGTGCCCAGCGTGCCCTGTGCAGTTGAAGCAGTGGCTGGTGCTGGTTTGCCCCCTTATAAGCAATTGTTTCTGATGTGGCAAATGCTGAGGGTTTTCTCTGCTTGGAAGGTCTATCCTCTTCCCCCTCCCTCTTGTTTGCTTATTTTTAGTCACAGGAAGTAAAAGAGTTGGCTGTTTGCCAAGGAGAGAGAACCCACCAAGCAAACCCCCTGAAGCAACCACCACGTTGTGCCTTTCCTCACCTTTTTAGAATAAAAATTCCTTGTCAGGGTAACTACCAGTGTGGGGTTTTCTTTTTGTCCAGTAGAGCCTTGTGATTAAATGTTAAGCCAATAGCACATCAAAGAAATAAAATCGGGTGGCTTCTTGTGTGTTTTTCCTATTATTAATCCTGTTCAGATTTGGGAAAACAGTGTGGTGTGAAAATAGAAAGCAGTGTTGTCTGGTATAAAGAAATGAGTAAGATCTTTAAATAACTCGTTGGGCTTGTACAGCAGTGTTGGTTGGGCTCCCAAACAACCTCATTTAACAACAACAAAAAAGCTTTAAATTTTATAAATATTATTTCTGCCTCTCTTTCCCTTCCTTTCGCAATACCTAACGCACATCGTCTGCTCTGCTGTTAACTCCCCGATGCAGAATTCCTAAGTTTGGGCTAATAGAAAATTTGGAGGATTCTTCATTATCTGAACCTCTTGAGAAATACCAAATATGTTCCAGTAATTGTGGTGTAGTACAACAGGGAGTCACACTGGCAGTTTGTTGGAGAGGGTTTTTCCTGTAGTTATGAAAACCATACAACTATTAAAATCCCCAAAACTGAAGCCGTTGGGATTACTCGCATACTTACAGTTAAGCGCATGCCTAAAGGTAGATATATTCAGCATGCCATCTTTGACTGGCGCTCAATTCCTAGCTGGAGAATATCGGGGAGAAAAAACAAATCCTCAATCCCTTCAGTTTTGTGCAGCTTTCTTTATTCAGTGCTGCTGTGGCCCTAGCGAGCTGGGCTGGAGCTCACAGCCGAAGCATCTTAAGAACAAATTATTGGTGATAAAAAATGAGAAGTTTGTGAAACAGTGAGACACTCCGGGCCGGTAGATTCTGATCTCTCCCCCTCTTGTTGCTTCTCCTTGATGTGTCACTGAATTAGGCTTTTTTCTTTTCCTCTCGGTATTCTCCCTCTTGGTCGTAAGCAAAGAAGGGGTAATGCCTGGCCCTTGGCAAGCAGAGTGGGTTTATTAAATGCTGGGAGATGCTGGATAGGTAAAACCGAAACAGGACGTTGATCTTATACTTCACATCCTAGTATTTGGATTGTTTTCTCGTCCCATTTCTAGATGTATAGAATAGAATTAAGAGGAAAACCTAAAGTGGTGCTTGCTCTGCAGCAGCAGCAGCATAGGGACTTCTGTCTTTTCCCAGCAGTGAAGGGGAGGCTGACAAGGTGCTGGTCGCCTTGATCTTCTCTCTGCAAAGGAGCGATAGTAGCTGTGCCTATTTTATAGTTTCTGTCTTAAAACCTTCCTTTGCTTAAACAATTCTTACCCTGTATGTGCCTTTCTCTTGGAAAACACTGGCATGTGCCTGTGTCCTGCTGGCATATGATCCTGAGGAGTTCATGCACCTACTCTTCTCATCAAAAACACTGCATCGATGGGCTCTGAATTCTGCTTCGGGCCAGAATTTGGAGATAGGGAGGCTGTGGAACATGACTGATCAAAAAGGGGTTTGTTGCACTTCCTTAAAGAATATCTGTTCTCGTGAGGATGGGTATGTGTGTGGGGGATTTAACCCTGAAAACTGCCCCAGCCACTTTGTGGAAAAAGAAAAGGCAGCACTTAAACTCATTGCAGACACTACTTACTCTGCTGTGTCCCACTAGTTGATGTTTACACAGTGCTTTGAAAACGTGGAGTCCTATATGAGCGCTTATTATTACTGCACTATTATTACTGGTCTTCCTCCTGAAAAAAGACCCCTGCCTCAGGGAAAGGGGCCCTTGCCTTGCATTTCAGCTGTAATGCAGATCCCGCAAGGAATAGACCCTCTTGCTTTGGGTTTTGCCACCTCCACACCCTACTTCTGCCCTTCTGGAAGAAAACCCCAAAGATTGTGTTTTAGAGATTGCAGAACTCTTGTTGAGTTTGTGCTTCGTAGCCGCAGAGCAGTGAGGACATTATCCAATGTCACACAAAAACCTTAACACAGCTTTTTATTCCTACCTGTGCAATAACCGCTGTCCTGGTGTCAGTCTCTGTGGTCCATATGTGTGGCAGAAGCCCTTTGCCTGCGTATCGAGGGACAAGCTGGAGCTGCTGCTGGTGATGCCTTTTGCTGGGTCCTCCTGCCTGGCCTATCTGCCAGGATGGGCTGAAGGACAAAGTCCCCAGTGAAGGGAGCACCAGGATGGTGCCAGTGAAGCCTTGGAACAACATCTTCCTCACAAGATTTCAGTTTACTTTAACCACTATATCCCCTGAACCCCTGTCAGGGGGTCTCGTATAGTGATCAGTGTTAACCAATTATATCGTGAAATTTAAGAGCAGTTCCCCGTGCCCCTGCAGTCAGGCTAGCTCTACTGTGGTTGGGGCTGGAGCTATGGTCAGTGGAATCTGGAGCTATTTTTACCTTGGTACCCCTAGACTAGCCTTGTCATAAGCTAGAAAAGCAGTAACCATCAGCCTCAACTGAGTGCGGTGCTCCTCTAGCTTTTACCTTTGCTTCCCCCCAGCTTTCTGGTCCCTACCCGTGCTGCAGCAGCTCTGCTTCCAGCTTTCCCTGCCTGCTGCTGCTCTCAGCTGCATTTTTGGGATGAGGTGCAGAGGAAAAGGAAAGAGGCTTCAGAATCTCTGGGATGGGAGAGCCTGAGGATGATGATTATTACAGAGCATAACCTGATTCGGTTTTGTCACTGGATGCAGCCCTTGGTTACATCACTGCACAGGGCTACCCCCTAATGAGGTCACAGGTAGCACTGCGACCTGGCTTCCTGCAGAAATAGGGTTTTATGCAGCCAACCTTGACTTTGAGTGTGTGTGCCACTCGGGAGGTGGTTCAGGCTCAGTTGATGGCCTCAGCCGCACAGGGTGTAGTAGCCACTGGTAGATGTGGATGCAGACCTCTGCAAACCATGACAGAGTGAAAGATGGGGTGTGGGGGGGAGCCTCCAGATTGGGCTGGAAAGGCTTCAGCAAGCAGCTCCAGCAGGTGCAGTATTGGAGTGGCTTTTGGTGGGGCTGCAACATAGAGTGGGGATGTGGAGACAGCTTGGGTCAGTTCTGGTCACATTCAGAGCTCCCTTCATTTTGCTCATTTTGAGTGTCTGATAGCTCAGTAGTGTGACCATGTCACCAGGCTTTGTCTCAATCAAAGCTGAAGTGTGAATAGGGTCTGATAACTTAAAACCCCATCTAATTTTATAGAGGGTTCAGCAGCCTTACCAATGCAGGTTGGGTGTGTTGGTTTCAGTAGGTGAGGCACCAGGCTGTGAAGAGGTACAGGCAGGGATGGGGCTGGTGTTGGCTGGGGAGAGCAAGGGACAGGCAGCAGTTTGCCCCTTACACTGAATCTCTTCAAAACTGCCAGTCCCAAAATTGCCCCCCAGGACCTGTCTGTGGGCAGGTTTTGCTGTGCTCAGTGCCCAGGGACTTGGTGGTGTTGGGGAGGTGGTGGGATGGGTTGGCACAGCCTCGAGTCCCTCCCTGCTTTGTTCCTGTCTAAGTAGTAATTAATTTGGAGGTGGAAAAGTGTATGCTTTTGTAGACTGGGAGATTAAATTCCAAATGAAAACCAGTTCACTTGGGCACCCTGGGTTGCCTGGCTGACTGCAGATGAATACCCAGAGACTGAGCCTGGGGCAGCAGTGGGAGGATGTTCTTGAGGCGGTCAAAAAGGACACAAAATTCCACAACTTCTGGCAGCTGGGACTGAAAGAGGCTGGAAGTCTGCAGAAATCTTGTCAGTGAGGGCAGACTTGTTACGGGAGCTTGGCTCTGGCTGATGCACAGCAGAACTCCATGTTGAGTGGAGGGCGCTTCCCCTAGCCTGCAGAAGATTCCCTAACTGGGAAGACTCCAGCTTTACCAGCTGTGCCTTAGCAAACTTACCTGCAGTGAGTGGGAGTCATTAGACACGGTTGATCATCAGGTGTCCTTGTCAGTGTGCTTAGAGATCTGGTTCAGTGGTCAACTTAGTAGAGTAGGGTCTTTGGTTGGACTCGATCTCAAGGGTCTTTTCCAAGCTGAGTGATTCTGTGGTTGGAGTGTCATTTTCTGCTTGTGGTCTCCAGGCAAACACACCACAGTGGAAGTGAAGGTGGCACATGTTGCCCTTGCTGTGGTGTAAACTGTAGGGTGTGGAACTGGGAGCCAGCCTTGGGGCAGCCCTGTGGGATGAAGGGGGATGCCAGTGTCCCCACTCCTCTCTGGAGCATTGGGCAAGTCCTAACATACCCCAAGTAGACCCTAACTAAACACAAGCAAGCAGGCACAAAGATGCTCCCAAACCAGAATGGTATGTGTGGAGGTAAGGAATGGTGAGAGAGAGAGAGAGCAAGCAAATGTCATGCAAAAAGATAAATCCCTGCTGCCTATTTTGGCCACTGAACCCTGGCTGTGCTTGGCCACACGTGGCCATACCCTGAAGGCCATGGGGCAGTGGGCTGGCTCCTGGGCGGGCCCCTGTGGCAGGAGACCCAAACAGCCTGGGGCTGGGCAGATGGTCCCCTCTCAGCCGTGGGGCCCCACTCTTCTGGGAGCAAACCCCGCTGAGACGGCAACAACAGCAACCCAGGAGCAGGGCAGATGGTCTGCTGGCAGGGCCAGGATAATTGCATCAGCTGGTTCCTTCTGCAGCCAGCGGAGCCCCCAGTTTGCACCACTCTGAAATGAGCTGGATTTTTTCCCCCTCTATTTTAGCTTCCCCACCTTGTTTAAATGGATATATTTTTGGTGAGGGATGGGCTGAGGCCAGAGGGGTGGCCATCTGCGGGGGGAGGCTGATGGTGGCCTCGAGAAGCCTCTAGCAGCCAGGGACAGACAAACCCCTCAGTGGACGAGGGGACTGCAGTGGCCCCGTGTTTCGCTCTGTGTGTCGCTCAGGGCTGAGTGATGCTGCAGAGGGAAGAGCTGGACCAGTATGAGCCGTTCTGGGCTCGGTTCTCTGCTGCAGTCCCAGTCTGAGTGCAAAACACCCGCCAGCCTCCACCCGAATTGCTCCACACTCCCGCTGCTGCTCCCCAGGCACTGCCAGTCCCAGGTCTGAATAATGGAGAGAACTCCATCCTGCCGCCTCCTCCTCCTCCCCGGGTCGGTACCCTGGCGCCGCTGCTGCAGGGGGCTGTGGAGATGTCCACAGGGGCTGCGGGGGCGGCCGGGCAGCCTTGCCTCGCATGACGTCTCCCTCCTCCTCCTGGGCTCTGGCTGCAGAGACAAAAGATCAGCCTGTTCCTGTCGGAGCCTCTGCTGTTACAGGGATTGCTGACAGACGTGGGCTCTGATGATTTTGTAAGCTGTGAGAGATATTTATGGATAGTTAGGGTAGGCAGAGGTCCCCTGGAGATGGCCAGTGTCCCCCCAGTCAGTTCCTGAGTGCCCTGGTGCTCCCGTGTCTCTTGCTCTGGGTCTCAGTGGGGAAGGGGCCAGGAGTGATGAAGTGGCACCTGCTGTTTGTTGGTGTTTATTCACTCTGGTTTTAGCTCTCAGCATGGCACAGATAGTGGCAATAGAGTTGATCTCAACTTGCTGCTGACCCAGAGGTCCCGTAATCCCTAATAGTGGTAGGATTAGAGTTTGTCCAGCAAAGTCTTCCTTTCCTTCCCCTTTTTGTGTTTTCCTTTGCAATACTTCACGCCCCAGCTCTCGCACAGTCACAGTCTACCTCCCCTTCTACCCTTGCCTGGTTGTTCTGGCTCACAACAAAGACTTGCCCTTCTTCTGGGAGAAGCTCATCAGCCTGGTTGTCCCCTTTCTGCCCCCCTCCCTCCGTGTCCTGTTGTCCCTTCTGTGCTGCTCTGGGCCAGTTTCCAACCCCTCACAAGGCAGATGATGCATCTCCCCTCTCCTGGGTGCACAGCCAGTGTCCCTGGAGGTAATTCTAAGACTGTGGCTTGCATCCATCTATCAGACATTTCCACTGACAAGAATTCTGCACAATGTCCTGAGTTCAGGTGGCTGTGCTGTCCTGAGCTTCCCCATACAGTGTCTGGGAGGAGTGGGACAGACGGATCGTAGAATCATAGAATGGTTTGCATCGGAAGGGACCTCGGAGCTCATCTACTCCAACCTCCCTGCTATGGGCGGCAACACATTGCAACCAGACTCGGTTGCTCAAGGCATCGTGGAGCCTGGCGTCAAACACCTCCAGGGAGGGGACAACCACAGGCTCTCTGGGCAATTGATTACAGAATCACTCTTGGACTGAAGAATTTCTTCCTAACACCTAGTCTGAACCTCCTCTCCCATTTCCCCTTGTGCTATCACTAGATCCCCTTGGGAAAAGTCCCTCTCCAGCCTTCCTGTAGCTTCCCTTCAGGTACTGGAAGGCAGCTTTAAGGTCCCCCTGGAGTTTTCTTTTCCCTAGGTTGAACATCCCCAGCTCCCTCGGCCCATTTTCATGGCAAAGGTGTGAAGGGCTCTTACAGCGGCAGGTAAAGCCCACCTTTCTAATGGGACAGGGGGTGTCCAGATCCTGCCCAGCTTCAGTCCCTGCAGCACCGTGGTGGGTTTGGTTGGCGATGGGATGGTACCAGTATGAAAATGTCACACTGCCCTGTCCTGTGAAAGTCTCTTCATCTGCCTTGAGCTCCAGACACGCAGCTGCCACTGTTTAACCAAACCTTTGCGAATCTCCTGCTGGGGTCTTTAGGATCGGTTCTCGTGTCATTGTGTTTTCTTCTTTAGAAGTTGTAGGTGTGTGTAATTATATGTGTTTTGAAAGCTCTAACTACGCCTCATTGAAACGTCTGCAAACATCTTGGTGAGGCCAATTAAATGCCTGCAGCGGAAAATGATCAAAAAATGAAATGGGGGGAAAGTACATTTACCCAGATAGAGCCTGCAAGCCAAGGAAAATATTATGTTAGCCCAACAATTGGGTTATTCAAGCAAAGTTCTACCAAGACAAACACAGGAGAGTCGAGGGTAAGGGAGTTCCGGGATGTGATTCTGTTATCCACACTGCACAGGCTGAGCAGACACAGTTGTTTTGAGGTCCACTTGAAAATGGCACTGGAAAGCCCCTGAACAAAGCAACCTGAGCGGAATTTTTAGAATCTCAGGGTTGGAAGGGACCTCCAGAGGGCATCCAGTCCAACCCCCTTACAACAAGCAGGGCCATCGCTCACCAAACCTGATTGCTCCATCCAGCCTGACCTTAGATGGCTCCAGGGATGGAACCTCCAGCACCTCTCTGGGCAGCCTGTTCCAGGGATCCCCCACTCTCAGATTAAGAGCTTTTTCTTCCTGTCTAGCCTCAATCTCCCCTTCTCCAGCTTCAAATCATGACCCCGCATCCTATCTTTCCCTGCCCTTGTGAACAGCCTTCTCCAGCCTTCTGACAGCCCCTTTCAGCGATTGGAAGTCACTGTAAGGTGCCACCCAGTTTTCTCTTCAGGCTGAACAACCCCAGCTCTCTGTCTGTCCTGGTAAGAGAGGAGTGCCAGCCCTCTGAGCATTTTCATGGCCGCCTCTGGACCTGCTCCAACCTGTCTTTTTCCTTCTTGTGTTGAGAGCTCAAGAACTGGACATTTCTAGTATTTCCCCTAAACTTCAGTTTGGGGACTGAACCTCTGCATTGCTGGATTCTTTTATTTGCACTCGTTTACTTGAGTATTGAGAAAGGAGCCGGTAAGGATGAGTTTTGTGCAGCTCAGAAAGCGGCAGGGAGGTGTTGCTGCCCTCTGGAAGGCTTGGGCAGAGTGTTTTCTCCTTTGGCCTCACCTGTCCAGCTCTGGGAAGAAGGGTGTGTAAGTGGCTCCTGTCTGTCCCTGCCCTGGCAGTGCTGGGGTCCCAGGCCATCCTTGGGTGGGATGCGCAGGCGGGTGATGGGGTGATGTGGCAGCGTGGAGGAGTTTGTCGAGGAGTAGCACAAATTCAGTCACAGGTTTAACACCCGACAATGCCTTCGGGGATCTGGTTCCGCAGCGCTGATTTGAGCTAACGCCCAAACTTGTAGATGAGCGGATTTGGGGCGCAGGGTACTGGCAATCATTGCTGCTGCTGCCCAGAAGCAGTGCTCTGCTTCTAATCTGAGGTTTTATTGTTGTTGTTTTTGTTTAAAAAGTAGTTTAAAACAAGAGGAAGCTGTCACATCCTGAGTGACATCCTGTGTGCTATGGCAGCATTCTTGCTGCTCGGTGATCAGCGTTTCAGCAGAGGGAATAAAATCCAATCCATGTAGAGCTGTATTTGCTTTGTAAAAGCCTTGTCGTATCGCACAAGCTATTTTCTGACGGCAAAATGCAAATCTAAAATCTATATCCAAGCAGACAGAAAGGATTAATTAAATTAGTTGTCTGGAGGAAATACAGAGGACGCAGTGTTATTGATTTGATTTTAGTAAATTCATTCTAATATACAAGATGATGGTTTTAATACTCAAAATTATCACAGTGTTTCGCAGGGCAGTTAATTATTTCTCATTGTGTTTTGTTCAAGATCAGCAACTTGGTGTCTGCTGCTGCCCAGCTGCTGCCATGCTTTCTGTGAGCAAATTGCAGGGACTCATCACTGCCTAGCCCTGCCAAGCACCTTTGGGTGCTGCTAGCTTTGATTTGTGTTTATAGGGCCTGGTGGTCCTGGAAGGTCTAGGCAGATGCTTGCCCTTTGTAGCTCTGCTGCTGCCTGTCCTGGGTGTGGGGGTTTGAAGGGAGCCATGCCATGAGCCCTGAGCACCTCCTAAGAGAAGGTTCAAACTGCTGCTCCACTTCCATTTTCACCCAGGAGCAGGGAGATTTCTTTCTGTGCTCAGCTTCTCCACCCTGCTTGGGCAGACTTCATCACTGGCTCCCAAATTGGCTGGTGGAGACAAAGTCAGTTTGTTCCCCTGTCTACCTGCAAGGGCATTGGGGCTGGCAGGGTGGCCAGCCAGGTGGGCTGTGGTGGCACATGGTGCCTTCAATCTCTGTACACCATAGGGGGGGAAAATTTGCCCAGCAGCCTCGTCTGATTATTCCTACATGGTGTGAGCAGCCGGACTGGCAGCGAGGAAACAAATGGGAGCTTTGGTATCTTGGCAAAATGCTGTGTGACCTACAAAACATGCCCTCCCTGCACACCGAGCTGTTCCCTAGAGCCAGGGGACCTAAAAAAGAGTAAGTTTGAATACCTGTAGTATGTTTTGTTAACTCCTTAGTTGTGCTGGGTTCTGATGGAGCCTGCTTAGCTGTGATATACATGTGTGGCCATGGGCCTACATGTGACCTTCAGCATCCCTGGGTGAACCCTGCCTGAGGAACGAGAGGCACCAGCTAAAATGCATTCAGTGCTGGGGGATGACTTACTCCCCTCTTCAATATTTGAGAGTCAAACTTATGAAGATAGATATGTTGACTCCTTAGCTAATTTATCAGCTTTTAATCACGAATATACCTGTTACCGTGTGCGGGAAAGTTGGCAGAGTAGTTAATTTTCTGCTTCATACTGTACATTAAACTGCTGAATCCTTAAACCACCCAGAGAATACAAACCAGCCTGTTAGAAAGATGCTTAATAACAATGTTTATGGAGATAAAAAGAACAATAAAAGGAAAGAGGAATATGCTGCCCTTTTGGGTACCAATACCCATGGTACTATGGATGTGATGAGCGCGTTAGCCTGCAATAGGTGGTGCTGCATATCAGCCAGGGGAGCAGCACGGTGGCGTTTCTGCATGGTGTGGATGGATGTGAGCAATAAGAAGGTGTGATGCTGAGCTCTCCTGCTGTCTGGTGGCTGTCCCCATGGTACCCTGCTCTTTGCAGATAGGGTCATGCAGCTGCTCCTGTCTCAGTACCACAGCACAGGCTCTTCCTTCCAGCATCTTGGTGTCTGCACAGCCAGGGCTTCTTGCTGAGAAGCAAAGAGAGGTGATTTCCTGAAGGCTGCAAACAGGGCTGTTGATGGCTGTGGGTGTTTGGGTGCTTGTTTATTCCTTCTGGTCTATTTCACTGTAAATGTTTATCAGGGATGGGGTGGGATATGGCTTCAAAAGAAGTTGTAGCTCTTGAAGGACAATGTTTGTGCGTTCCAAGACTGTGGTTGTCAAAACAGGGTAATTACAGGAAAATCTGCCCTGCCCAGGTGACCGTCCCAAGCTCCCGCCTGTAATGTGGGGTGAAAATGGTCCTTTGGCCAGTTCTAGCTTGTTCCTGGCAGGAGCCACCATATCCAGTGGCCGTTGCTCTGGAAAAGCAGTTTGTGTAGCCAGAAACAGGCTTTATTTTTAATAAGTGTTAGCTGACAATGTAAGCTCCGATTGCCAAAGAAAATAGTCAGAGGTCTCCAGATTGGACTCTCCCTGCTAAAAAGAGATCACGAATCTCCATGGCGTCCAAACAGATGTGTGCACACACAGGTACTTAGGCTGCCAGCTCACATGGAAGGTGCGCATCTGCTTTTGGATCTGTGATGTCTTCTAGAGCACCTCCTGCTTCCCAAGGGCCTGGCTGAGGATTGCACTGAGCTGACACAGGTTAGAGAAAAAACACCTCAAGTGTTCAGTGCAGAAGGATTGGTGTTTGGGATAAATTCAGCTGTGGTGGCAATTGTGTTCTCTCCAGATACCATGGAAATGGTCAGTGGAAGTGGTAGCAAATAAAAATAGTTCATCCCTTCTGTGGATGTGACTCTTGAGCATCTGTCCTTTCCATACAATCACAGAATACTTTGGGTCCTTCAAAAGTCACGTAGTCCAGCTCCCTGCAGTGAGCAGCAACATCTTCTACCAGAGCTGGTTGCCCAGAGCCTGTCCAGCCTGACCTGGAATCTTTCCAGGGATGGGCTTCTACCATCTTTCTGGACAGCCTGTGCCTGTGTTTCACCAGCTTTATTATATTTTTTCCCCCTTCTCTCTAAACCCCTGAATCTCACCTCTTTTAGGTTTTTCAAACCATTGCTTTTTGTCCTGTCACTACAGACTCTGCTAAAAACTCTCTCCATATTTTCTAGTGGCCCCTGTCTTTAAGTTCTGGAAATCTCCAATAAGGTCTCCACCGTCTTGTGTTCTCCAAGTAGAGCGATCACAGGTCCTCAGCCTGTCTTCGCATCAGAGAGGTTCTTCAGTCCCCTGAACATTTTTGTAGCCTTCTCTGGGTCCTCTCCAACAGGTTCACATCCTCCTTGTGCTAAGGACTCCAGAGCTGGATGGGTTGCAACATTTCAGATGAGGTCTCATGAGAGCAGAGTGGCAGAATCACCTTCTTGATGCTGCTGGTCACATTTCTTCTGATACAGCACAGGATACCAGCGGGTTTCTGGATTGTGAGTGCTGTGGTTGGGTTTTGAAGCTCTTCTAGCTCTTCTTACCTTGCCAAACACACAAAGGCAGTGAGCATTGCTCAGCAGTGGTAATGTTCCATAGGAATGGGTGGATGAAAGGATAGCTCAGCAAGACCTTCTCCACAAGTTCTATTCTTCTGACCTCTGCTCTCCCTCTACCTTCTGCATCCATTGTTGTGCCATGGATATGTGGCTGGGTGGCCAGAAGGTGCGTTTGGCAGCCAGTCTTCCATGTTCCTGTCAAATACACAAATGTAAGGTGTAATTAAGTGAGAATTTTTATTATGAACCTGCTGGGCCTCTAGAAACTGGACTCGAGGATTAAGGTACTGATAAAGTGTGAAGGATGGAGAGATAATTGTATTTGGGCTTTTGTTGGCTTTAGAAATGAATCTCTGTGTTATGTTCTCTGCCATCCTGCGGGCAGGACACTCTCCTGTGAGGGAGCTGTGTGTCACCGGGCAGCAGGAACTGGCAATGTGTCCTGGGGGGGTGTTGGTGGTTGTGGCACCTCCCCTGTGATCCAGAGACTCTCTCAAACAGAAGGTCAGCACCCACTCACTGCCTGGCAAACAGGTGAGGGTCTGGGGTGGTTCGGTGCTGCTTCCTCCTTGGTGGGCTGTTGGGAAAAGTTAAAGTCATCCTAATAAGGGTGGGAAACCAGGAGCCTCTTCTGATCCAGGCTGGAAAACTTATTCAGCAGGATAAACATATCACTTTCTGTCTGACACTGCTCGTTTGGGAGCAGACCTGTCTTGTCTTCCCTCGATTAAGTGTCGAGAGACAGAGTCCATGATTTTCCTCTTAAAAGTTCCAGAATAAAAATCAAGCTAATAGGTAAGCTCTTATTTCCCCTGCCTGCCCTGGGGGATGTGTTCAGAAAACTTTGGTAGTGTATGTGTAAGCTGCTTTCCAGCTCCCTGGTAAATGATTTCAGCTTGCTAGCCCTCAGATTTTATGAAATTGAAATTCTTGTTCTCCTTTCACTCCATAAAAGTGCAAAAGACTGCTTTGAAACTATAACCCTTTCTGGCAGACTTTAAATAACTGATATCCAATCCCTATTAGGTTAAAAATAAAATAATCTGATTTACAGATGTGAATTAGGACTCCTCAGTTTAGGAAAATGTCGAGTGGCAGGAGGCTATGGCATGAGTTGTGGGATACTAATTCTGTAAAAATATATAGAAATATATTTCAAGTTAAATATTTAGTGATCCTGTGGATCCTACAGCTTGATCAGCACTGTGAGCTCCGCTCTGTGAATGAAGAGTTAGTGCTAATAGCTGGGGTAAACCAAGATGTTTCCAGCTC
Organism: Upupa epops; assembly: GCA_013397515.1. Lineage (NCBI taxonomy): Eukaryota > Metazoa > Chordata > Aves > Bucerotiformes > Upupidae > Upupa > Upupa epops. The sequence continues at coordinate 72,459 of VZRI01000437.1, forward strand.
TGCTTTTTTCACCAGCCAAGTGAAAATGCTCCTGATGTTTTATTACTGCAAGGGCTGTAAGACGCTTGTTCTTTCTTTCTCGTTAGATTTCTGTGCCGTTTCCGCCCTCTCCCCCAGTGGCAATGTTGAACCTTGTTTCAGAAGAGAAGGATCATTACATGTAATCAAGCAATTTAAACAAACGATCTCTCAGCTCATGGAGACTTGTGCTACAGTGTAAACTTGCTGCATTGAAAAGCTGCTGCTCCAAACACCTCACCCTGTAGTTTTGAGTTATTAAAAGGTTTAGTAAATGGCCCTGGCTGCTGGGAGTTTGGAGATTTTCCCTGATCACTGACCTGTTGGCTGGTTCTTTGATGATAGCACAACAGCCATGAGGATGGGGTAGGGTTTGCAAGGTTTATCTGCCCTGTCTCCAGTTAAACGGTGGTAACTAGGTGCCTTTGAATAATGCTGTACTGCAACCCCAGCCCTAGCCATGGGGGAAACTCCTGCAGCTAATGACACTTCCCAGGGTGTCCTTGCCTACAGAGGCAGCGGTGGGGATGGAGACACTCAAGGCACAGGGAAGATAGCTCTTCACTGCTGAAGCAAAGGTGTTTCTGATAAGTTATCGTGTTTGGAAGCATGAGAGGTTGGTTTCTTTACATGTACTTGTTTGAGAGGTAAGAACCAAAGTGTTTGCAGATGTGTTTCGCATGGACAGTATGTGGCCAACACCAGCCATTCATTCCTGCACTTGTCTGCTGGACTCTGGTGGGGAAGGAAGGGTGAAGATGGAAAGATGGAGAGTTGTGAGTGAGCTAGTCTACCTCCTGCCAGTCCTGGAGTCACTTACCAAATTCTCCCCTCCCCACCTCAGTCTTTTCAGAGTGCCAGTTACACTTCCATGGGTACCCAGTATTCCAAGGGTAGCCCAGTACAGCCTTTGGGCTGTGCATCATTACCCTGATGCTGCTTTTATGGTCTCATGACTTCCGTGTTGGTAAGTGATGAGTGTGGTTAGAAGAGGCAGCTTCACTCCAGATTCCATCGACTCCAGTAGCCCAGAAACACATTTTAAGATGTCCTGGTTCAGCTGAGTGGGTGGGAGTGTGGAATTTTAGGAGGCTGATGTGTGGTTTGAACAGCATCTGTCAGAGCAGCACAGATGTGCAAAAGATTTTAAAACAATTATTCAGCAGTACATTGTTGGAAATGCAGCTGACTTCACTTTTTTAATCAATGTCTGTAGATCATTCTTTTAAAAGACCAGATTTTATTTTTTTTAAGTCAAGGTTTAAGGAATTGGATCAAGCACCAGCTCTTCCAGGGGCTCTGCACTCTGGAAAGATGAACTAAAATATCCAAGCCTAAGCACGGTGCTTGCTCTGGTTCCTGCCTCAGCAGGAGTCGCTTACACATCTTATTCTTGGAAGTTGGTTTCCAAAAACATAAAACGTGACTTCTAAGCATGGCTTAAGGTGCCCTATAGTGTTGAATTCCTTAAGGGCTCAAGGTTTCTGGTTTTTCATACGTTGGGGCTGTTGGTGAGCAGACGTGAAGGCTGTGTTACTGGTCTTTTGCCTTGGGGTCAGGACGTTTTGGGTGATCAAGTGAGAAGTGGGTAAGAGCAATATTGCTCATATTACAAGTAAACAGTCTCAGATAATCTGAAGAAATGTGGGAGAATGTATCCCATTCCCCTGCGTTTGATTCAGAGATGTGATTTTTAGTAGTCTGCACCACCCAGAGCCAGTGTGGTGAGTAAAGCCAGGGCAAGGAGCTGGCCACAAGGTACCAGCACTAACTGATGGCCAGTGGTAGCTAATGCTGAAGGGTTGACATTGGGCATCCTAGGAGCTCAGGAGCAAGTTGAGGTCTTTCCAAGTAGAGTAGAATTATAATGACTTGCCTGTTTTTAGAAAGAACATTTGTGTCTGCCACTTCCCAGACAGACCAGCACAAAACCTTGTCCTCACAAAAAGAACGAGTTCACATTTGTAGACAAATTGCTGGATGATGGAGCAGAAAGGATGTCTGCGCTGTATCGATTCCAGGGCTGGCTTTGTGATCAATAAGAAGTTTTACATCCACTGGAGTGACGCTTGCTTTAACAGCCCATCCTCGAAACCAGTCAGCACTAATATGCATGGGTGGTTTCCCAGAACACGGTAGTGTCCGTAACTCGTGCAGAAGGGCTGTTGGCAGTCGATGCCCTATCTGCTGTTCTGCTCTTTAGGCAGTGCCTTTGTCAGTATGACTTGGGTTTGGTTCTGTGCATGGCCAAAGCACCTACATGGAAGCATGTGGGCGTGGAGTAACCCCTGACGTAGCCTCTAATTACTACAGGATTTTCACAAGGTTATGTAATTGTTATCAGGCAATCAAGGAAACAACAGTGAAATCTCATTAATGGGGTAAAATACAAACGTGGATAGGAAATCTATTCAGATGTCATAAAAATTTGTAGAGGAACTCCACTTTGCTGACTCATTGGCTATGGATGAATTTGCCTGTGAAAAAACATCAGTTCAGCTCAGTTAACCCTATTTACCTTGACTGTAAATTAATTATCTGAGCATTTTTATAGCCATTAGGCTGGAAGAAGCTTTATTTGGAAAGGTAGGCGCCTCTGTGCATTTTTTTTTGTCTCAGTTTAGCTCTAAGGAAGAGTTTTGGTGATGATAAGGAGCTGTTACAGAAAACTTTCAAACTTGGGGAACTTGTACCACAAATAGCAAAACTACCAGCAGTTTGTGCGTGAGTGACCTCACGTCTGCATGTGGTTCTGCTGTGGGAAGTCTATTCTGAATGCCTGTTCGTAACACTTATTATGGAACCTTTCACTGAAGAATGTGGAGCTCTTTTCATTCTCTTTTCAAGTCCTGTTTCTTTAGCTCACTGAGATTTAAGTGCAAGACTTAGAGAAATACAACTCACATGAAGTAAACTCCTGTCAGTGTGTTGGCTCGAGCCCTGCGTGGAAATCCCTGTTTCCCATGCTCAGCAATACTTGCAGGAGACAGGACTTAGGGTTTTGGCAGTCTTCCTGCCAAAGAAGATGCCATAAGACCAGAAATCAAAACAAGCAGATAAATATGACAAGGAAATGTTGCAGAACACAAAGCACTGACAGAAGCACTTGTCAGAGAGGAGCAGACACAATATCATTTGCTTCCAAGTAAAGATGGTTTGAGCTCATGTTATTCCCTGTGCTCTCTGCCTGTAGAACAGGGATTTTTAACAGTGCTGGAAGCCAAGGCAGAAGGGACCAGTGGCCTCACAAAGGGGAATGGGGTGTTCACTTGTGTTCTCTTTGTTTCTACAGACACAGAGTTTCCATCCCAAACAGTGCATTTTACTCTTAACCTGGGCTCTTCCTTTCCAGTCACAGCCAAACATGTGAACTGGTTCATTCCAGTTCATTCCAACTGGTTCATTCCAACTGGTTCATTCCCTTCTGGCTCTGAAATACTTGTAAAAATTAGCACGAACGACCCTACCTCAGTGTGCTCAGCTGACACCACAGCTGTATTTCTGCCCAGCAGCTGAAGGTGTGTGCATCCCCCTCAGTGCTGCAGGTGCTGTCCTTGAGCAACCAAGTCCAATGAGACTTGTTGCTGCCCGTGGCAGGGGCGTTGGAGTAGTTGATCTCTGTGGTTCCTTCCAACCTGAGCCAGTCTATGTGCACCTTTGCATGAGGGTGCAGGCACTGGGCACTTGGAGAAGGAACCCAGCTGTACAGTACAACCAGCTGCAAGCCTATGTAGTTGCGTGGAGAAGTCCATGGGCTCCTAGAGGAGAGGTTTGCTCAGGCTGTGCTTTAGTTTTGCCTTGGTTGCAGCCTGCCTGAATATTCACTGCTGGTGAAGAGCAGATAAGAATGTGTCCCTTCAGCATTTTATGAAACAAAGTAATGCAGATATCTATAAGTGAGACATGACATGAAGCGTACAGATAGTAACTTTGGAATAGTTCTGGGAGTTAAGCATTTACATGTCTTTATTAATTATTAGATGTTATTAGTGAGTGACTAAGGAACTGGGAAGCTCTAAGCGTTCTTTTGAAGTAGTGTACCCAAATTAGGCGAAATAAATAAATAAGCTGGGAAATGTCGGGGAATGTCTGCTCTAATGAATTTTCTAAATACACAAATCACACTTATTAAATCAGTGGATCTTTTAGCTGTAAAAATATTATTACTGTTACACTAGGGAAATCCATTCAGAATTATAAAATATTTGGAAACTCTGTGTTTCATTTCAGTGGAAAGGTTGTAAATGCAACGGGAATAAATAAGAAAAGTCGGCTTTGGGATCAGTTTTAAAAGGCAGCTTTCCTCCTTTCTTTGAGCTCGTGCCAATTTGCAGTAAGAACTGTTTTCCCCTTTTAGTCCTGGATAAAATAAACTCCATGGATAACGAGATGCTGAGATGTATTTATGGTATGTTAGCACTAAGGATGGGCAGTTAAGGGCTCATAAAAAACACTAGTTTCCACTTTATGGTGGCCAAGGTTTTGTGTTTTTTTTTCCTGCAAATTAAATTTGACACTGCGAAGGGATAGATGTAATTTAGACAACTTGCTCTCCTCATTGTAATTTCTTTGCCCTTCCTGCAGCCAGTGAAACCTGTCTTTCCAGTAGGAAGACGCTCATCTGGAGAATTTCCCTTACCCTGTGCATGGAAATCCAGCAGCAGGAGGGTGTGGGGCAGCTGCATTTGGGGAGTGTGGAGCATCTACTCACTGGCTCACTCTGTGTGGCCAAAGAAACTCTTCTTGTGGCAGAGGAGGCAGGATGAGGGGCCATAGTCTTCATGTCTTATCATCTGCCTTTATCTGCCCTTCTGCTCATGATTCACTTTATTTTATACCTCTACCTGTATCTCCATGAAAAAAGTCAGATTTACGTACAACTAAGAGGGACTTCCTTGTCAGTATTTAAGAGGCAGTCCAGAAGAGCATATTGTTCTATTATTAAAACACAATTTATGAACCAGAAATGATCAGAGATGCAAATTGATACTTTGCATATTTTTTCTTAGTAAGAATATGTATATCTTCATCTAGGGAGAAAGCAGCATTAAAATGAGCGAGCCTGGGGAGCATACACACACACAGAGACACACACACACACACATACACACACACACACACGTTTGCATGCACAAAAGAGCCTCACGGAGCGACTTGAGAAACTCCAGTGAACAGCCCTGAAAGCCTACCCGTGCTCGAGAAACCTGAAATCAACTCCTTTGGCCATCAAGGGCCTGATCCCCTGCAACCACCAACTGAGTGCTTGTGCTTTTGGAAATTTAGGTCTTTCTGATCACAGAATCATCAAATTATTGAAGCTGGAAAAGCCCTCTGAGCTCATCCAGCCCAGCCCATGACCTAACGTCACCACATCAGACAGACCAGGGCACTAAGGGCCACAGCCAGTCTGTCCTTAAACACCTCCAGGGATGGGGACTCCACCACTGCCCTGAGCAGTCCATTCCGGTGCCTGATTGGCACCAGCATCTCAAGAGGTAGGGGAAGGGATAAATAACTCCACTCACCAGATGGGTTTTTCCAAGTCCTCATAACTCTAATTAAAATGGCCTCTTCTCTTTTCCTTTTGCAGTGCTATCTATGCTCAGCAGTGAAAAAATTAATGACTTTGAAGGATTAGCTGTAAAAATCAGTAGGGTTGCTTTTTTAAGGTGAGGTGTAGCAATCTAGTAGATTATTTGATTTTTTAAAAAAAATTGGCAAAGGGTTCAGTCCAGCAGCTCTGCTCCTGCTGAAGCTTGCTGTAGTAGGGATGAGCAGTAAAACCTGCTTTAGAGAATTATGAAGAGACTTCAGTGTGTTGAAAAGTAGAGTTGCTGTGAGCTTTACCACTTCATCATTGGACCCCTAGTAATTCTCCGTTATTTCAATTCCATTTGCAAGGCTGAAATTTTTCATGGGCATAAACTCTGCTCCTTGAGCCTGTCTGAAAATTGTGGTCCCCCAGCCACTGGGACAGCTTGGGAGGCTGACAAACCCTCCATGCTTGAGTCATGCGAAATGGGAGATGTTGCCTCTGCTTCTGCTAGGTCTGGGTCTCTTTGTGCAAGAGGTAGTGTAAGGAGTTATGGCTACCCACATGCAGATCCTGGCTGTCTACTGCAACCTGTCTACCTGGTTACCTGACTGGGTTCCTGTTTCTGCATGAGAGTCTTTCCAGAACATACCCCTTTCTTTGTGCCATTAGTCCATGGTAGACATTCGCCTTCCAGCATCCTCATTAGCTGTCTCAAGACAGGGCCAGCATAGGTAAATAATTTCATTCACTGCCCTGCCTGTAGAGAAATGTTATAGTCCTAATGTAAAATAGTGCTCTTTCCCATCTCTCTAGTGCTTGCTTTTTTCTTTCCTCTGGAGAAGCAAAAGATGCAATAAATCTGACTTTGTGCATCCTCTCTGCAAAGCCCAGAGTTGGGACTTCATGGTGGTTTAGCTTCATTCTGAAGTGTCATTCTTTTGTAGCCATTTGTTTACATTGAGATGATGACAAAGACCTTTCCGCCATCCGTTTGGCCTGTACCACCTCCTGGCTGAGCTCTGCCATGTGCATCCTGTCCCGTGTGTCTGCCCATAGGGTATTAGGTGATGCCTGAGATGTGTGTACCTTCACTTGCCAGCTCCCTGTGCTCAGCAGGGCACAGGGTGGGAGCAGAGCCCTCACCAGTACAACATCTGCACCCAGAGTCTGGAGGAAGGAGTAAGAAATTGCTCCTCAAATACTTGCAGCTTGGTGCCTTGTGCTTGCTGACCCACTTCAGGTCTCTCCCCTTTCATAGGGCTCTCCATTGGTGTCTTGTCTCTGGGTGGCTTCAACTTTGGGCGTTTCAGCAGTGCAAGGGGTTGCTTCAGAAGTGGCAAACCCTACCCATGGGATTGAAGTCCTGCCTGGGAATAGTAGGTGTGTTAATCACCCCTCTTGCTACTTCCCTTGGTGGGGTTTGTTTGGGTTTCAACCTGTAAGTGTTTCTGACGTCCAGGAGCCTCCCAGTAGGAGCAAGAGCACTGAAAGTTTGGCTGCTGAGGTAAAACAGAATTTTGAGCAATGTGGGGAACACCAGATTCATCTGTTTGGTTTCACTTGAGCTTTAAAGAGCCTGTTTACTCATAGAAGATCTATTTTGGAAAGAAGGAGCAGACACTATGGTGACAGTTGCCTTAGAAATGCATATGAGAATGCAGGGAGGAGCACACCCACAGGCAGATGGTGCTCCCAGCCTCAATCCCTGCCCCCAGGAGCTGGTCACCCTGTACCTCATGGCTTTGTGCACCTCCACTTGGTAGAATTATAGAGTTGGAAGGGACCTCCAAAGGTCATGTAGTCGAAGCCTGCTGCAACAAGCAGGGACATCACTTCTCTTTGCTCTCCACTCTGTGCCTGTGCTCTCACCCCATCAGAGCTGGGCTGGGCTCAGCCTAACCCAGGTTGGTGAGGGTAGGGACACAGGGTGCTTCCATCCCTTTCCAGTGGAGCTTGTTGCATTATGTCAGTAGGAGCTTTATGCCAGGTGTGAATGGGCTGTGGGTGGGACAGGTCCCTTGGACTGGGGGGAGGGGTGTACCTCGCCAGTCTCATGCCAGGCAACTCCAGACAGCAAAAGTAGAAGGATTGCTGAGTTCCAGTCCTCTCCCTGCATTTCCAAGATGGAAACAATTAGAAACAATCAATGTTGAAAGAGGTTTTTGTTCAGAAAGGCCAAGGTGGCTCTGGAGACATCCTGGGGGTGCAGGAAGGTGCCACAGGGCAGAGCAGGGATGGACAACAGACCCAGCAGAGTGGACTGCATTTCCATGGCCATAGTGCTTCCTGATGAAACACAGCGAACCTAAAACTGGAGTTCCCAGTGTCAGCCACTGCTGGGAGAATGTTTCTCATGCAGGTCTGAGCTGCTGCTGCTGTGGATTCTGCACTTAGTATTGAAACACAGAATCATTCAGGTTGGAAGAGACCTACAAGTTCATCCAGTTCAACCATCAACCCATCCCCACCCTGCTTGCTAAACTCTGTCCCCCAGGGCCACATGCACATGGTTTTTGAACCCCTCCAGGGATGGTTACTTCATCTCCTCCCTGAGCAGTCTGTTCCAACCCCTGACTGCTGTGCCAGGGAAGAAATTTTTCCTGATGTCCAACCTAACTCTCCCCTGGCACAGTTTGAGGCCACTTCCTCTTGTTCTGTGGCTAGTGACTTGGGAGAAGAGAGCAACCCCCATCTTTCTACAACCTCCTTTCATGTAGTTTTAAAAAGCAACAAGGTTTCCTCTCAACTTCCTTTCCTTGCTCCCGTCCCTTTTCCAGAGCAATCTCTAAATTTCTAAACGTTTCCCAGATTAAAGACCAAGTATTGCAAATCAAAGTTAACAAAGCCCCACTCTGCCCTCTGGGGATTAACCAGTAAGAGCATTGATCCCAGATCTATCATGTGAAGTATGGAAATGCGGTGTCTGAAAGCCCACGTTAAAAACTATAACCTTGATGTATCATGAGTGTAAGTTGTTGATCCTGAGAGCAACCCAAAGCATGGCAAACAATGATACAGAAATAAATATCCGTGCACGGTGTAATAATGGGATTTGGTGGGAAGCACCAGTTTCTGGTGAAGTCTGCTTTAGTAGCACAGAAGCTAAACATGAGCGTGGGGCATAAACATGACTGTGGGAAGGGCAGTGATTAGCTGTTTTAGTGATTAGTCTTCCTCATCATACAGAGCTGGTGTTTTGACTTACACCCTCCCTTCTGCCCTGGCAGGTACACTGGCTTTGGCTGCAGAATGGGAGGAGTGTGTGAGCTGCCCCCAGATTTATGGTGCCAGTTTAAGCTAATGGGTACTTATCAGGGAGGCTGTATTTGGTGATCGTCCATCATTTGCTCATTAAACAGTGTATCTAAGTGATTCTCATTTCCTCCCTGCCATGTCTGCAAAGGAGGAAACTAGACACATTACAATGGAATATTAATGTCCTGGAGGATTTAGCCACCCATAATTAGATCTCCTTTGCATAAACCTGCTAGTGCTACCTTATTTTGTTGTTTGTCGCCTTCTCCATAATCACCTTCACATCTTTTTCTGTTCCTAACTGGGGTTTTTTACAGCCTTCCTTTGTAATTCTGCCCCATTTGTCTCATCCTCCTTTCTTTTCTTTCTTGTTTCCCCTTTCTTCTTTCCTCTGACCTAGAGAACACAGCAGTCTGGGTTTCCCCGCTCCTCCCTCCTTCACACAAAAAGGCTGACTTTGCCAGCAAAACCCATGGCCTCTGCCAAGCCCTCTCCCTGACTTTGGAGCAAAGCAGCTCGAGAACTCATGCAAATGCAGGCTCCGCGCTGGCTAAATAAGCCGTGTCAGTAAACCTGCTTGTCATAGTCCCTGGCCTGCTGGCCGGTGAAAGGGCTGATATATAACGGTACTATTTAAGGAGGAAAAAACCCCTCCTGGCCGAGGGCCACCAATGGCTGAGGGAGCTGAGCTCTGGGGAGAGAGAACAGGGAGGTGGCTCTGGAGCTCCGAGCGATTGTGCCCAAGACCATGCACGGTTCCCGGGGGGGGGCCCAGGGTTAGGGATACATTGGCACCCCTCTAGGGTTGCCCTGGTGTCCCAGAGCTCCTTTCCACCAACCACCAGGGAAAAAAGCAGCAGTGTTGCTGAAGCTGAATGGAAATGATCAGGCAAACAAGAAAACACCTAGTAAACACGGGGACACCCGGCAGGAATCCTCTTGCAGAGCTGGTTTTCCTAAGCAAATGGATGGTGTAAAGCACATGGAGCTGCTTCTGCCCACTACCTGTTTGCTTCCCAGAATGTTGATGCAGAGGGGGGTGGGGGGGCTTCCCTTCGCCTCTAGCCTCAGGATACAGTAACTGCCCGGGGAAGCACTCCCAGGCCCTCTGTTTTCAGCGTGCTGGCAAAACCCTGCAAAACTTTCCCTTTTCCTGCTGAGCGTGAAGGTTTCCCTCTGCACACTGGTGAGGAGAAGCCCCAGCCTGTTAGCAAAGCAGGGCAGGTGGGATCATGGTGGGTGGCACAGCCTGGCTGGGACCGGCTCTGCACCATGCCCTGCTCCTGGCTGGGGACTGCAGCTCTGCTGCAGCGATGCTTCCTTTAAAACCCAAACGCGACCAATTTTTCATGCTGCTGCTTTCTGTAGCAGCTCTTGTGCAGCTTTTAGTGCTTTATGGACTTGTCATGCTGATATTGAGGGGTGGACAGTCTAGCAAGGAATAGGGAGAGCCTTGCACCCAGCCAGGACCTGGCCAGAACAAAGGGGCCTCTCTGGTTTCTGCCCAGAGTAGCCATTTCCAACCCTTTTGTCTTCCTTTCGCAACCGGCCACTGCCGGTTGTGGTAACAGCTCCCAGTGCCGTGCAGGACTGGACTCCTTGGCATGGTGTGCTGGGGGATGGCAAAGGTGTTCTCCTCTCCCTTCAGCCTTAGGAGCAAGTGCAACCACAGCTCTTGGAAGGATGAACTCTAGATGTGGTCTTATTCGAAAGCTTTGAGCATCCTTGGCTCCAAACCCCAGGCTGAGGGTGCTGTGGGATGATTGATGGTCGGATGGGGCTGTTCTGTGCCCAGTGCTAATTCTGGAGCATGAGATTCCTTGTGATGGGAAGGATGGAGCAAAGGCTGGGCAGGACAGCATGGAGACGGGCATCTGAGAGGAAGCAAAAATCTTGAAGATCACAGAGCCTCTGCCTGTGAGTCCCTACAGCTAGTTCAGGGAAACACAAGTATTGTGTGTGAGTGGCTTATGCTGCAGGTTGGTGCTAGACTAGTTCTGTAGAGGGAAAGCTGTGAGTCTTCCTGTGTATGTTACAGTTCATAACACAGGCATCAGTGAGATTGCCCCAGGTTTCTCTGAGAGGGTTCTGTCACCACCAGAATCTGACAAATTCTCCAAAAAATGAGTAATCAGCAATAAGACTGGGAAAGGGACTGGAGGGAAAATCTGACAAGGAGAGGCTGAGGAAGCTGGGGGTGTTTAACCCAGAGAAGAGGAGACAGACCTTCTGTCTACAACTCCCTGAAGGGAAGTTGTAGTAAGGTGGGGATCAGGCTCTTCTCTCAGGCAACAAGCGCCAGAATGAGAGGGCAGGGCCTGAAGCTTCCAGGGAAGGGTTAGGTTGGATGTTAGGGAGCCCTTACTCACAGAAAGGGTGATCAGACCCTGGAACTGGCTGCCCAGGGTAATGGTGGAGTCTCCATGGCTGGAGGTGTTGAAGGACAGACTGGCTGTGGTCCTCAGGGCTACTGTCTGGCTGATGTGGTGATGTTAGGTCATAGGTTGGGCTTGATGAGCTCAGAGGACTTTTCCAGCCTCGATGATTCTGTGAGTGGTGTTTTCAAAGGTTACTGATGGGTGAGGGAGTGGCTCTGATCCTGAATGCAGCTCTTGGTAACAGCCCTGATTCAGAAAAAGCTTTCTCCATCAGCTGGGGGATTTGTAACCCACGATACTCCTCGGCAGTTTCTCAAGCTGTCACAGTCTCTGACACTTCAGTGAGCATACTACGCGGTTTTTACATTATGGGAGGTGTTAAACGGGTCCATGTAGTCCTTGCAGCCTGTGTGATAGGATAAGGGAGCACACACAAGCAGTCTGAATTACTGAGGGGCTGGTGCTCACTTGTGAAGCCTGATTGCATCTAGAAATCAACATTTGGTTCAGAAACATCTTACTTTGATAAGGTTAACTTCTTTCCTGGGAGTGATAAAGTGTTAAATAAGCGTCGTGACTGTGAATAGAGTTCAGGTAATGGTAGCCCCATAAATAGATGTTCTCACTCTTAGGGGAATGGATGCGGAATCCTTTCAGAAGTTACTCTGAGCACAAAAAACCAAAATCTGTGAGCCTGCAGCACTTGTAACTTAGCAATTAAAGAAGCTTCCTTGGAGAACATCGGAGATGAGTGGGCAAAAGGCAAATATTTGGCATGTGTTGGAGCTGTGTTGGGAAGCTGCTGGTGCCCACAGTTCCTCCTCTCATTGGCTCTGTCCTTGTTCTGGCTCTTACATTTGGACCCTACAACGAGTGGGAGCACAGCAGTGGTCTTCTCCAGGCATGACAGCAGTGAGCCCTCCTCTGCTGGGACAGAGTGGGGAGTGGAAACAGATGAGTCTTTCTCCTGCTGGCAATGTCCTCCCTGCCCCAGGCCATGGCTAGGCAGTGCAGGCTGACCCATCTTGGCTAGCTGCGCTGTCACATCAAGAGTATTTTCAAGTCGAACCCAGCTTTTCTGAAGGGTTTCAGCTTCATAGCTGCCCCCTGATCTCACCAAAGGCATGGCTCTTATAGCAGGCAGCTGCTTATAGGCAGCACTCTGAAGGATACAACTGAACTTCTTGTGTTTTTATTTCCAGTGTTTTGTCTATGATGACAGATGCTGTTGACTGTTTATAGAAGATAAAAAGGCTACTGCTTTAAACACAGAAACATAATGCTGTGAGTGGTGATGTTAAGGTTTAGTACTCATCTTTGAAACTGTTACTTGCCTCTTTTCTAAAGAATTGCATAGTGAATTTGGCACAGGGAGACTGCGTGTACCCTCTCTACTGGTGCACTGTGCAGCCCTCAGGGTGCCTTTTTGCCAGGTATATGGGGAGTGGAGTGGGACTGAACTTAAGGAATCACAGAATCATTAAGGTTGGAAGAGACCTACAAGATCACCAAGTCAAACCATCCACCCAAACCCATCCTGTCCACTAAATTCTCTTCCCCAGAGCCATCTACTTTTTTTTGAAGCCTCCAGGAACGGTGACTCCACCCTGCCCTGGGCAACCTGTTCTGACCCCTGATCTTTTGTTCTGTCACTAGTGACTTGGGAGAAGAGACCAAGCCCCACCACTCTACGACTTCCAGGTAGTTTTAAAGAGCAATATAGGTCTCCCCTCAGCCTCCTTTTCTCCAGACTAAACAGCCCCAGCTCCCTCACCACTGCTTCTCATCAGACCTGTCCTCCAGGCCCTTCACCAGCCTCATAGCTCTTTTTTTGGACCTGCTCCTGCATCAAGAAGTCCTTCTTGTATTGAGGTGCCCAAAACTCACCTCAGTACTCAAGATGAGGCCTCACTAGTGCTGTGTACAGGAGGAACGTCTCTTCTCTTGCTGTGCTGTCTTTGTGTTACTAAAGGAGTAAAACCATCTTTTCCAAAGCAATGATTGCTCAGATGGGTAGAGCAGGTAGAGACAGGAAGCTAAGTGTAAGCACTGAGCAACCATGTGTGGTTGCAACCATGACACAATGTTGTTTGGGGAGGACATTTGCTGAGTTTCCAATGGAAAATGTATCTAACAAAAAATATGTGAGGTGCACTTGGGAACACCCTGCCCAAAACGTAACACCACTGGTTTTGAGTGTCTTCCTTCTCACTGCCTAGTATGAAACATCTAGGACATTTCTGAGCCGAGGGTGAGCTTTAGCTGCAACTGCTTGGGTGTCAGAGTTGACTTTGGAAGGAAGAAACCCATTACTTTCCTATCTGATTTCCGTGGCTTTTGCTCATTGCTGAGGCTGAGCTAAAGTCAGCAGCGACTGCACTGCAAATGCCAACTCGTAAAGCAGTGATTTGCGTCCACAACAGCAAGGTGGCCACAGAGGATCCTTGCACCTTTTTGGTTTTATGCCTGTTACGGAGAAGGGAGCAGAAGTACAGTGGAGTTGTCTCCATGATCACCTGTTGTTTTGCTTAATCCTCGCACACACCTTTCCCCTCCAAACCTCTGGGGCTTCTCAGTTACACTGGTGGATTCTCTTCTCTGAGCCCACTGCCTAGCTTAGTGGGTAGATGGGAAGGCAGTTTGGGTTCAGGTGCTTGGCTCTGGGCTCTCAACTGGCTGTCACTGTAATGATCCCCTAATGCTGGTCCTGAGTAGTGCCAGACTGGCCTTGCACAGTGGTTTGGGTGCCCAACCAGGTTGGCCAAGGCAGTTTAGGGTCCTGGCTCCCCTCTTGCCTTGTTCTCACTGGCCATGGGGACAATCTGACATGCTGCTCTGCTCAAGAGACACCAGCCCAATACAGCACTTCCTCTTGGGGTAGGCTTGGCTGTTAGCAGCTGCAGGAGCAGTGTCTGTGTCCGAGCTCAGGAGGCTCAATCCCACTGACCCCTTCGTTGCAGGGAGGTACAGCACTGCTGACTCTTTGGGGGGTCAGTGCAAACAGAGGTGAGAACGTGGAACACTGCTGCAAGAATATAAAGTGAATTTCTGTGCCATCATCTTTACATGTATGTTCTGTCCCCTTTTTAGTCATTAGGGAGCAAAGCAAATTAATGCCAACAGAGGCTGACTCTAACCTTTGCCCTCATTTAAGGGATTCCAAAACCTGCGATCTTGTTACATGCTGGAGCCAGTGCCCTACAGCAGCTCAAGGACTCAAGCGGTCTCAGGTGTTTAACCAACGTGAAAGACAGTGCGTTGCTAAAATTGCCGATGACCAGTGCTGATATACTTCTACCTGAGTGGGGCTGAATTTATTGCCTTTGTGTATTTTTAACACACTGATTTATTTTTCTTCCCTTTCCAAGATAAAATGTAAAGAAATAAAACTCCCTCATCCTAAAAGTAGTAATACAAAAAACCCCTGCCTAAGCAAGGTACTAAAAGAAGCAGTCAAGGATAAAATAAAATTAAAACATTGCACTGGTCTCTTTTGAGTGAGGAGCATCAATTGCCAACTTGGCTGATTGACTTCTGGAGCGGAAACCTCCAGAATGTAGATAGATCTTGGTTTTGAGTGTGTTTGTGTATGAGGGAAATTCTGTTTAGGATACTTATGTCCAGAGTCTTTCTGTGAAGAGGTGGGTCATGCTGGGAACAAGCTAGTGGTTTACGAAACACCAACTGGTAGGTGAGCCCCTAGGAGTGAGGATGTGCCAACCAAGCCTGCTCTGCCAGTGCCAGGGAATGGTACTCAGAAGAGCTTCAGGAAACCCTTAACTTTGTGTCTTGGTTTTCTCTGTCATTCTGGAATTCAGTATTACACAACATGGCCTTTATGCTAACCGAAGCTTTTTGGGGAAAGTATGTGTCTCGAGTATGCCATAGCTGAACTCCGTGCTCCTCTGTCAGTAAATCTGCAGACTAGCAAGGGCAGGGCTGTGCCTTTCCTTGGAGCACACGTTTGGTGATGGTCTGAACAGAAACCCCACGTTTCAGGGAATCATAAAATGGTTTAGGTTGGAAGGGACCTCAGAGATCATCTTGTTCCAACCCCCTGCCATGGGCAGGGACTCCTCTCACCAGATCAGGTTGCTCAAAGCTCATCACTGCTTCGCCTATGTAAATTATCTTCTCTGTTCTTAATGCTGCATGCTGCACTGACATAAACCTAATAGACAAACTTATGGGATGCCAGAGATCCTTACTGGATTGAGGAAAAGGGGAGGAAAGCATGAAATCATGGAATCCTTAGGGATCAGAAGGGACCTGGAAAGATCATCCAGTCCAATCCCCCTGCCACAGCAGGATCTCCAAGACCAAGTCGCATGGGAAACGGAACTCTTCAGTGTCAGTAATCACTGAAGCAGGTTCCCATCCACTGTCAGACCCCATCTTGTCAATAGGGGCTGTGCCTGTGGCTTTGCCATGTACTGTGCATTTCAGTTTTTGTGGAATTATGTAGAATGTGTATTAGAATCCAACATGATTTCACTAGAAGGGTTACAGATTGCTCAGTAATGGGTAAATGCCTTTTTAATCAACAAAAGGTGTCACAGAGAGAGAGCAGGCAGGTGAAAGGTGATCAGCTTTTGCAACCAAAAGGAAGAATTTCCACACTGGGCACTTCCAAATGCCCCAAATTGTCACTGATTTCAGTAACAGCAGGATCAGGCTCCTTTTCCCCCTGCTTGTTGTCGGCTAATCATGGATGGTTTTAAGAATGTAAGAATCAAATGGCATGTCACAGTTTTGGCCAGGCAGAAGGTTATGGATATGAAGGTTATCGATAAGTGCTGAGCACCTACCTCTGACAGCTTTCGCATCAGCAAACCTTGAATGTGGTTATTTAGCTACTGGAATCTTCCAGGACACAGTTGCATGCTACAATAGCGTTTATTTTTCATTCTGAACTTACAAGAATTGTATCTATAGTTATATCTAATGGCACAGGTATTGGTTGTGTATATATGCGTATTAAAATATAGTACTGTTTACTTTTTATTCTGAGAAACTGTAAGGTACCTCTTGGCTCTCAATGTGGCTCATATGTTGGAGCGTTAAGTTGACTCAAGTCTGGCAAATAGGGCAGTTATTTCCCAAGACCTTTCACAGCATTAAAAATGGCCTTTCATTTACAATGGCAATTTTGCATGCACGGTTTGTTGTGAAACTGTAGGACTCAGATGCAAATACTTAGCGGCCAGCGTTGTTTAAACTTCTGTCGTACCTGTTCAGAAGGACACTGCGGATGGAAACACTAAATTTATGTTTAAAAAGTAAGGGAAACTCTCTAAATTTCCACCTACTGAATTATTTTGGAGAAAGCAGTCAGTTCTTTCTCACCAGCGCAGAAGTCTGGTTTAATACTTAATGCCACAGTGAACATAGTTTTCATATGGCTGTGCTTTTTAGTTAGTTCGCTTTAGCAATCACAACTTCTGTTTTGTTCTTTTTCAGTTGAAGAGGGTGAATCTTCAGATTTTGCCTTGACCTGGGATTCATCAGTGACTCAATCAGGTAAATATTTTAGGTTCTTCAGTTTGCAAAAACTGCCAGAAAGCTGCCAGGCTTTTTGCAGGAACTGTATTTTGTATGTCACATTCCTGTCTCAACTCCAAGACTACCCACTGCAACACAATTTTTATATCAGTTCCATATGGTCAATAAAATCTATTACATACAGAGTCTAATATACTCTTATTCTCCGGAGAGCCGTTCTTTCTTCTTGTGGGCATACTGAAACGGGCTGTGATTTCTCCAGTACAGCCACTTTGAAGTTTTCTACAATGGGCACTGTTGCACATTCATTCCAATCTAATTACATAAAAGCTGCTTTAATTGGAATTTTAAACCTCAGTCTCAACTGGAATGTGTGTGTTTCTCCTCTCGGAGGAAATTGGGAAGTGCTGTCAGGGCTGGAGAATTAACAGTGGCCCAACACCATGGCAGGAAGATTTAACAGCTGAACCAGCTTTTGGTCTGCATGATGCTACTGACACTTGTGATAACTTCAATATAGAGAGGATCAGGACACTGAAGTGGATAAAGCAAGTTTGTCTGTATTTTCATAATGTTATTGATAGTGCAAATACGGAGGTTAATCAGTTTGCGTTTGAAGTGACTGGAACATCTCAGTCACTGTTGGTGCCCGTGTGATGTGATTTTATTGTCTGTCATGTCTTCAACTCTTAGGAAATTCTCAGAATACTTTTGATTTTGAAAGCAGTGCCTATTTCTGTGCTCTCTTCACCCTGGCCTGAGCAATGGTTTTCTCTTAGGAGCTCAGCAGTGACATGAAAACAGCTCAGAAACGGAGCAGTAATATGAAAATTAGCAATGGTGCTGCATTCCTGCTTCACATGGGTTTACGAGAGTTAAGTGGAGATGGACTCACAGGAGGCTTTTCCTACTGAAGTCAGTAACCAGCTGCTCCAGAAGGCACAGACTGCCTTTGCGGGGTACTCTGGCACATCACTCGATATCCAGCGCGCTCGCGGTTGTGCCGGGTGTCTCTTCTCTGGATGCTGGGGCTGTTTGGAGCAGTTTGTGTTTTCTCTGGTCTTTGATAGCAAATATTGCTGCTGCTGCTGCTGCAAACCCCCAGCTGTGATGTCGAAGGCCCCTTTGTGCCTGGAGCTAACGGCGCATGAAAAGAGCTCGTGCCAGCTCTCGTGCTTGACCTTCGTCTCCAGCAGCAGTGGAGTGGAGTTACCGGTGGTGTCTGTCACGAGTCTGGAATTGTATTAAATTTAACAGAGGCTGAGGTTCGAAACGTCGGTAGCAACAACAAGAGCAATCGTTTCTGTGTTAACTTGGGATTTCTGGATGGTCCTGGTGGCTGCAGTGTAAGCGAAAGACAGGCTGTGAAAGGCTTTTCCTAAACTCCTCGAGTCTCCCCCCATTTTTCTTCATTTACACCCGTAATTACAGCCCTGATTCCAGATGCCGGATGTGGGATAACACGCGTAGTAGATGTGATTTATGGCAGAGTAAGGAAAATGTGTGCTAATTGCGGGATTTTCCTCTTAACATGTTTAGTAGCTGCAGATGTCAATCTTGCACGTGTGTTGAGATGCAGATGCTCTGGACAGAGTGCATGGGGCTGAGGCTGGGCGGTGACTGAGGAACTACATAGAAAAAGCCTACAAAGCCCGGTGGTGGTGGCATGGCTGTATGGAGTCGCTGTGTCACTCTTGTGTGGTGTGTCTCCAAGGCTATATTCAGTAACTGAAACCAGTCCCTCAGTCCCAGTATGCAAGACTTTCATTATGTTCTTTTATGATCTTCCTGTTTGCATTAGCTCCAGTAGTGTGATGTTGAAGTTCAATAAAGGGTGAAAAAACACACTTCAACTTCTTGTTTCATGCCCCTTCCTTCCCCAGCCCAAAAGTGACAGAATTGCCTCCCTTTCCTTAACCAGCAGCAAAAAACAAACCCCAAATGGCCAAACTGGGGACTTGTTAACTCAGGAACACAGGCCAGATGTTTCAAATTAACATATTTCTCTCCCTTCTTCTCCTGTATGTGTTTGTACATCTCTGTATGTGTGTGTGTGTGCGCGAACACATACGGAGTGACTGCTGGAAAACTCTGTTTGCACTTTACACAGCTGCTGTGGGGCATGGGAAGGGGGGTTCCAGTTTGGATGGGGATGGATAGGCACCACGAGCAGGTAGAATGGAGTTTCACACTTTTTTTTTCAACATTAGCAAAATATTTACATAGGTGCAGCCACTGGGAAGAGAAGGTGCTTTTGATGCTCTATGCTTTGTTCATTAAACCAGTAGAAGCTCTAACCTTGTTCAGCCTAAGGAAGAAAAGACCCTGGGGACACCTAGCTGCCTTCTAGCACCTGAAGGGAACCTACAGGAAGGCTGGAGAGGGACTATTCCCAAGGGGATCTAGTGATAGGACAAGGGCAAGTGGCTTGAAACTGAAGGAGAGGAGGTTCAGACCAGATCTTAGGAAGAAATTCTTCAGTCCGAAGGAGGAGAGATTCTGAAACTGATTGCCTGGAGAGGTGTTCAAGGCCAGGTTGGATAAGACCTTGAGCAAGCAAGTCTAGTTGAGAGGCATAGCTGCAGGAGGGTTGGAGTAGATGATCTCTGAGGTCCCTTCCAACCTAAACTAGTCTGTGATTCTGTATCAGAAACTTTGTGTGAGTACAAGCTGGATCTGCATTTGTGGGGCTTGTTCAGGAGGCTGTGACAGCCATCTGTCCCAGGTTGGGGCAACAAGCATTTGTCAGTACAGGGCAAGACTTGTCAAACACTGGAGTCCAAGTTCCGTGTCTCATGGTGGGTTTCTCTGCTGATGGATTGTGCTGGAGGTGCGGGGTTAGTGTGGGCCTGACTGGACCTTGGCACTGGGCAGGGGCTACTTGTGGAACACTGTGCAGCAGACACACTGGCAGCAGAAATCCTGCCTGTGGATAGGTCTGTTCAGTGATGGCTTAGCACATGACACCACTCTTTCTCCTATTGTAGAGTTTGGGCACAAGTTGCTGTCTGCTCTGGCTAAACCCTTGGCACAGTTGCACTGAGGAATTTCTTCAGATACTTTAAATGAAATTAGAAATAGCGGTATGATTTGTTTTTGTTAATGACCACAATTTCAAGGCTTAACGTATTGAATGAGAGAACCAGGAAAATTTATAAGGAGGCAGACTTCCCTCACACCAGGGTGAGTAATCTGGGTGTTCACCCAGCCCAACTTAACAATGGGCATATAGCAAATTTCCTTCCTCTCAACCTCCTGTAAACATATTTTTCCTTAATGTAAAAGGAAGGAAAAAAAGCTTTTCCTTCCCCTCCGAGTCTGGTGCTGGTAAACAGCGTATTGGGTGTGTTTTGCTGGGTGAAATTGCAGACATGTTCTGTCCAGAGCAAGAGCACAGCTCAATGCTCCTTCACCCTGCTTTTCCCACTCAGTAGCATGCGCAGCCTGGAAGCCCTCCTCTGTCTCACCCCAAAAGGGCTGGGCAAGGCTGCCAGGGCCCGGCAAGTACTTTGCTAAAGGGTTTTTGGCTGCTTCAAAGCCACAGGAAAGATAAAATTCATTATTTGCAAAGCAACGGTCCGGCCAGCCAGCGCTGCATTGCTGCTGTAATACATCACCAGAGTACTCTCCTGAGGAGCAGCAAGGGACATTTTAAAGAAGGAAAAAGTATTACTAAATATACAGAGAATTTCAGGCATTTTAAAGACCTAGGGAAGTGTTTTGCATGGGGGGTTGCTGGGGAGTTTCTCATTAGCCTGACTGGGAGGCCCCGGGGAATCTTGGCTGAATTGTCAGGGGCAGCCAGAGCAGATTGCAGCCTCCTAAGGAGACGACAGAGACTTAAAAGCCTGGGTTTTTTGGGTGTCTGCTTTTGAGGTAACCAAAGGTACCTTAATTTTTATGCAGCTAAGAGTTGTGATACTGATTGAGAACAAGTGTGAGAAATCAGGGACAGTGGATCCGTAGCCTGAGGAGATGTCCCTGTGCCTCTGTGTTTAATGAATGCAGAGGGGCATCTTGGCAGTGACTGAAAGAACCTCTCCATCACCAGTGCTCAACCACCCTTGAGCACCCAACGCCGGGACCACACAGTCCTGACATTCCAGAAATAAATAGCATAAACACCGGGTTGGTATTCCCCCTGTCCCCGCTAGCTCCAGATTTCTGTCCCTGCCATGGAGCTCCCTCCAGCAGCTGGGCACTGTGTGTGTGTGTGTGTGTGTGTATGTGAGGGATGTGTTAACAACATGGGGTGAAAAAAACCCCACCATGCTGTGGGACACAGGCATTTGATGTTTTGCCATCAAGAGCTGTGTTTGTTTTATCCAATACGCTACTTTAGGTTTTTAATTGCCTTCTGCAAGTTCTTTTCAAGTTTCCCTCTTTTAAGGAGGAAAAAAAAAAAAAGAAAAGAAAAAGGGGAAGCAGCAGCTTTTGAGAAATGAACCACAAAATAAAAGAAAACCAGTCTGTGGTCACTTCCTTTCTCTTACACTTTGCTTGGCGTCTCTGGGCTTTGTAAATCACAGTTTTCACTGGGTAACTTCAGAGGAGGAACATCTTCACGTGGTTTGAAGACTTACTTTCACTCCTGGCTGTCTGAGACCATGCCAGTGTGTTTTTAACTCCATCTCTACCACCCAGAGCCCCTTCCCTCCTGCCTGGACCCTCTGCTTTCTTCCACTGCCCATCTTCTCATTCTGCTGTCTGCCCCCCAAGTGCTGAGGTTTTCTGTTCTCTGTTTTGTAGGTTTGGGGTTGGTTTTGGCTGCCAAAGATGCAAAGCAGGTGAGAGCTACGGTCTCATGGGTCTGATGGACACTTGCCCCTGCATTCATGCCTTAACTTTCCCGTGTCTGGTTATTCAGATAAGCTGCAGAAAATGTCTCCTTCACCCTTCCCCATTTGGAGGACTGCTTTGGCCACACAAAGTTACTGTCCTCTCAGCTTTTTCCCAGCATGGCCCAGCACAGTCCAGTGCCCGTCAAGGGCACCATCCTTGCAGGACCCCATCCCCATGGTCTCACAGCATCCATGGCTGACGCTTTATTCACGCCCCCCAGGCAGCTCCAGCAGAACCACTGCTGGTCCTTCAACCACATAACCCTCCGGCCATGGGCTATGTCAGGAGTAAATTGGGAAGGGCAGGATGACTTTTGTCCTCCCCAGGGCACTAAGCTCTGTTTCTCTATTTCTTCATCTGTTTTTTTTTTGGTCTTATTTAACTAATTAAACTTGTAAGTGTCAGAACATGGGGAAGAGCTCTCCTGAACCCCCTAAATCCATGAAATTCTGGTATCTCTGCTACAGAGCACTGAAAAGGTCCATCACGATTCAGTGGGCATTAGGAACTTGTTATCATGCAAGGACTGAAATCCCCTGTCCCGAGTGCCTTTACAAGCTCAGGCTTCTCCTAAAAGCTGATTTCATTAGCAAATCAATGTGAGAAGATGTGTAAGGATTTGCAGAGAAATAAACCTTTGAACTTGGCAACAAACATAAAGAGACTTTGATAGCTTTCTTAGCTGAATATTTTTTCAATATACAGTGAGATGTTTGATCTCAACTGGTTGCCATTCTTCTGTGGGTTTTAAAGCCAGCATCCTTGTACCTGCAGCTGGCAGCCCAGTCAGGCTGAGGGTCTCAACATTTTAAATAGGTGGTTTGGAAGCAGCCAAACCTCAACAAAACACAAACTAGAGATAAAGCTGAGGAGGTTTGCAGCTCTGCTTTCTGCATTCTTCATATATTCTAAGTCAGACTTTTTTCTTTCCTTAGTAATTTGTGGAGTTTTGTGGTGTAACAGAGCTCTGTGTCCTTTCAGCAGAGGGAGAAAATCATTCTCATGTTTTATTATAACATTTAATTTTTACCTTCCATCTTTTACTTATAAATAGGAATGGATCTGGGTTAAAATTTTTATTTTTAAAGTACACTTGATAGTGTTGCCTCAAGGAGAAGGGGAAGTGATCGAGAGTACACGAGATTCTGATAATCTGGTGGTAGGTGAACAATCCAAGACAAATGTAAGATTTTGTGAGC
Organism: Upupa epops; assembly: GCA_013397515.1. NCBI lineage: Eukaryota > Metazoa > Chordata > Aves > Bucerotiformes > Upupidae > Upupa > Upupa epops. Next base: position 95,189 of record VZRI01000437.1, read on the forward strand.
CAAAAAAATCCCCCAACAATAAAATCCAATAACATTAATAAAAGCAATAAATAAATAATAAAAACCCCAATACCAGTAATTACAGGCCCTTCCCACATTACTCTGTTTGTAGGAGCTCATGGCACAAACTTCATATCTGCAGGCACGATGCCTTCCCGTCCCAGGTCTTTGCTCCAAGCAGCCCCAGGATGGCGGGAAGAGAGACATGGTGCTGCCAGAGGAAGCACCATCTTGGATGGAGTGACAGGAGCTCCCAGGAGTCCCTGATGTCTGGCGGACATCCCATGGCTGTAGTACCTTCAGGGAAAAGAGAAGTGTGAAAAAATTGGCTTCCTCAGCACGTGTGGCACAGCGCAGCACTGACACATGGGTTTGTCATGGGAACAGCCCTGTGAACCCGCTGGGGCACTGCTGTGGGTGCTCCCCTCTTGCTTGGGGAGGGAATCTCTGGCAAGAAGGAACGATCTTCAGATGTGAGCACAGCATGGGTGTCAGCACTGCAATTAGAAGCACACACCTTTGTGTTACGGCATTTCCTCAAAAATGCTCAACTAGTAGAAATGTTAATTGGGAAAATTATAGTGATAGCACAGAGGAGAATTAATTTCCATGGTAAAAGAGGTGAGGAAAGCAAAGCTCCTGTCAGAGCTTTGCTACTGAGCTACTCGGAGTGAGCTACTGAGTACTGCCCCTACCCATCACCCACTCCCAGGCTTTTTACCCATAGGCTGTGGAGAAACCAGTCTGCTTCAGGGTAGCAGAGCAAGTGTGGTGCATCACTGTGTGAGATTGGTGTTGCTGAGCTTCACAGCACCTACAGCCAGCCCCCTCATTAGCTCTACAAGCAACACTCCCAAAGGAGAGGAGACTCAATGGGGACCTTCTCCCTCTCTACAACTCCCTGAAGGGAGGTTGTAGTCAGGTTGAGGTTGGGCTCTTCTCCCAGGCAACCAGTGACAGGATGAGAGGGCAGAGTCCTCAGAGCCTGAAGCTGCACCAAGTGGGGTTTAGGTTGGATGTTAGGAAGCCCTTCCTCATCTAGAGTGCTCAGACACTGGAATGGACTGCCCAGGACAGTGATGGGGTCCCCATCCCTGGATATGTTTAAGAAAAGACTGGCTGTGGCACTTAGTACCATGGTCTAGATTGTGTGACGTTAGGTCATGGGCTGGACTCAGTGATCTCAGAGATCTTTTCCAGTCTCAATAATTCTGTGATTTCTGCAGGCTGTGAGGTCTCAGGCTTTGCCTGGTGAGGGGCTGGGGACTTGCATTCACTGGGATTAGGGCAGTGCATTTGGGCTGGTGATTGTCAGCAAGGTTTCGGTGAAATCTGTGAGTATCTCTGGGTCATCAAGCTGACCTCATGCAAAGCCTTGGTGCATCTTCTGTCTTGGGGCCACTATAGCTTAAAAGATGTTCCCATAGGGTCTTTTGTCAGGTGTTTCTTGCCTGAAGTGCAAATACTCCATGATGAACAGTTGCAGTCGTGAGCGTGTCCTTCTGAGGCTGGCAGAGGACATCCTCAGTGGTGTCGTGCCCCTGTCCCATCAGCAGTGTAGTGTTTCCCAGTGACAAATCTGTGTTGTGCTTGGAGGTGTGTCTGTTGGCACTGTATCTGCTGCGAGGCTGTAATGCTGCGTTCCATTTGCTTGCACTGAGTGAAGGAAGTCGTTCATCTTCATGGGATGGACCCTCAGACACAGCTGTTCTGGCTCTCCATCCCTTGCTTGTGTTCCCGTCTCCCATGGGTGTGAACATCCCAGTGAAGGACACTGCCGTTGAGCTGGAGAGCGCAGCAAAGGAGCAGGGAATGTCACCTGGCTGCCTTCTTCCTTCCTGTATCTCTTTCCAGAGATGCTGCCTTGTCCTTGGTGCCCGAGTAAAGGGTTGTGATTAGATGAACATTTTCTGTGGTTTCAGATGAAAATTATATCTGTTGTTTACAATGGCCTTCAGGGCTGTAACCAGCACTAATGGGCTAAAGTAAAGCAAGAGAGACGCTAGGCTGAGTACCCGGAAACATTTCCCAGTGGTGGCATCTAATAGACTCTGGTATTATCTCCCATCATTTCAGTCATTTGTCCAGTCAAACCTGGACAAAGAGGTAGAAAATACACTGCAGGAGTGGTCTGACATTAGCAGGGAGATGGATAAATCACCTGATAAATTCCCCTCATCTCTCATTTATCCAGTTCTGCACACTGTGAACTTGCTAATCTGCAGATTTGATGCCAGAAGCAGACTGAATGCTCAGGCAGGTTGTGCTTTCCAGAGCTTATTTCATAAATATTTGTACGTAGGATGTCAAAACACTTTACAAATGCTAAGTAACTCTCTCAGCCTAGCAGAAAGTTTTCCTCAAGCCCTGCATTTGTGCTACTTTTTCTGTGCATTGTGCAACTTCAGGACTGGTGGCATTGGCCAGCCTGTCTTGCTTTGAGTTGTTTCTGCAGGTCAGTGGCTTTGATATTCCAGGTCTGCTTGGGTTCTCTGGTAGGGGCGAGGGAAGCTGAAGCCATAACCATCTGCTGTAGGAAGCAATTGTGGTAGGTTTTACCTTTGTGGAATCTGAAAGCTGAAGGGTTGTAGGCAGCTGTCCCAGTGAAGAGGTTCTTTAGTTTTCATAGAAGCTCCTGCAGTTGTAACTGGTAGCTCAAAGCTCCCAGGCTGAGTAAATGTAAACCAGAAAGAACAGAATATGTTACACTGACCTGTTGTTTAAACAACAAAAAGCAACTAAAAACAATGCCACAGTGCTGGATCGCAGTAACCTTTCCTCTTGGGGAAGCACCCAGTGGTGCCAGTCTTGAGGATGGGGTTTTATAAGCAAGGTGGGAAAAGAAAAACAAAGGAAATGACCAAGTTCTGCTGCTTTGTGCTCTGCTCTGAGCAGGGATGTTGATATGAAACTCTGCAGTGAAGAACTGTGTGACATTTATGATGCTCAGCCCAAATAATCTTTGCTTATTCAGTGCAGAAAACAGAATCATTTGGGTTGGAAGGGACCTCTAGTGGGTCTTACTCAACATTGACCTGACTTGTAAAAGTTTTTGTAACCGTTACTGCCAGAAATTTGGTTAAATTGTCTTGGACTCTTCAGCTTGTCATAGACCGAGAGTACATGTGTGATTACTGTAGCTTCAGAATGCATAGAAAACAGAAATTCAGGCCAAACACTGATGAAGAAAGGGATTTTTTTAGAAGTTAATAGCCTAAAATTTCCTACAATAGAAGATAAATTTGTGTTTCTGTCACTCAGTGCCTAAACCAGCCTTTTCTTGGTCTCTCTATGAGGAATTACAATGGCAATGTCAAAACAAACTGCTCATCTCATAATCTGCATTTGTTGTGTATAAATTCAAATGAGAAAACTGTTAAATGGGACCATCTATAATGAGATTGGAGATACCCTATGGCTCTCACTTGGAGACAAGTGACCTTTGTCCTTTTTGGGGCCAAGTAACCGTGCAATGAAGATTTAATAGATGTGTGCAGAGACCTGCCACTGCACTGGGGGGTGTGTGGAAGGTGCTTGATGTGTCTTTGGCATATTGCTGAATCGCTCACGCTGGCACTGCGTTGCCTGCCCATTTGCCTGTTTTTTTACTGGCCATGTCTTGTTCTCTCTCGGATGGTGTTGGCATTTGCTAGAAGAAATTATTAGACAGTCACAAAACACTAACAAAAAGGCGAAAAACCCAACCCACAGGCACTTTGCTTGGAAGCATTGTCTGTGTTGCATAAAGCTCTGACAAGATCAAGCCTCTAATTAAATTATCTGGCACGTGGACAATTCTGTTCTGAGATCTGCTGAGCTAATGTGGAGCCATTAGCTCATAGAGCCACCAAATCAGAAGTACCAAAGAGACAATTTACATAGGCCACAGCGTGTTTTAAAAAATTCTGGTGAGTTGTGAAGCCTGTAATGTTAATTGCCAGTTAGCACATTGTAATTGCTGTAATTATTTGCAAGTAAAATGATGTAAGGGACTTAACATTGTACTTTCCTTAACACTTCACATGTTGGTGATCCACTAAATCTCCCACTTAAGCGTTTCGCTGGTTATTTTAAGAGCTTGACAGCCTCTTGCCGGAGTCTGATCTCATCGGTGAGCTTGTCGTCCTGCCTGGTGTCTTTAACGCTGAGTGGTGGCTCTCTAAAGTCTTTATTAAATGCAATAAAATAATAAATGCGAATGTCTGCCGCTGACCAGTGAGAGCAGAGCCAGCTCTGCAGCCGTCCGCTCCGGAGCCCAGCTGGGAGAGAGCCCTCAGCACAAATTGCCAGCCTATTGCCTCCCACTGCCACGCCGCGGAAGTGGGCCAAAAGCTCCTCCGTATGGGATTCAAGGGATGTGTAATAGATTAAAGATCAAAAATGTTAATTAAGAAATGGTCTTTTCTAATAAGATGCCTTCAAGGGCACGCTACCAAAAATGAAGCAATATCTCATTTTGGCAACAGTGCTGGGGTTGTAATGAAGCTGGAGCACAGGGGTAAGGGGAGAAGGAAGGGACACCTCCTGTTCAAGACATCTCCTTCTGAAGGGGCAAATCAATTAGCAATGAAAATACAAACATGTAAGGCAGAACGGTGTTCCCGTGTATGCTGCTGAGCATCCTGTGCCTGGGGATGTAGGTGGTTTAGTTTGGTGTTTCCTTGAGTATAAATTGCCAGTTTGGCAGTGAGAAAAGAAAGGGCTCTTCAGCTTAGAGTGTTTAGGCACCAGTGTGGTCATTTGGCTGAAAATAACCCGTCTTTTGGAAGCTGTGGTGTATTTAAAGGGTGTCTGAGCAATACATTTTGCTGACAGGATTTTCTACAAACGGGAAGTTGAGCACCTTTGTTGCTGGACTGAAGCTTGTGGGGCCGAAGTTTGGGGAAAGGCTCATCCCTCCACATTACTCACTGGAGTCCTGTGTCCAGTTCTGGAGCCCCCAACACAAAAAGGATGTGGACTTGTTGAAGCAAAAATGCTCAGAGCATGGAGCCTCTCTCTTATGGGGACAGGCCGATTGAGTTGGATTTGCTCAGTCTGAAGAGAAGGCTTTGGGGGCACCTTATAGTGACCTTCCAATTCCTGTTCAAGCCCCTGTCAGAAGGCTGGGGAAGGCTGTTCACAAGGGCAAGGAACCATAGGATGAGGGGCCGTGGTTTGAAGATGGAGAAGGGGAGATTGAGGCTGGACATGAAGAAAAAGCTCTGTAATCTGAGGGTGGGGGATCCTTGGGTCAGGCTGCCCAGAGAGGCAGTGGAGGCACCATCCCTGGAGCCATTCAAGGTCAGGGTGGATGGAGCTCTGGGCAATCTTGTCCGATGAGTGATGGCCCTGCTTGTTGTCGGGGTGTTGGACTGGATGACTTTTGGAGGTCCCTTCCAACCCAATAGATTCCATGATTCTATGAGTACCTTCAGAACGGGGAAGAGGCACAAAGCTGAGCTGTCGTATTCTAGTATCCTGCCGCAGGAAGAAGTGTACAAGTTCAAAATAAACTGATACTCAAGTGCTACTTTTGAGTTTCAAACCCAAAGGGTGCTTTCAAAGCTGTGAAATTTTACCCAAGGAATACATCCTTTTTCTTAATCTTGTGTTTTGGTTGTGACTCCGCTATTACATTTCCTTAGCAAACTCATCAGAACTCCAAAAGGAAAACTTGAGTGTCTGACAGCACTTTTCCTTGTAATGGGATAATGGGATTTCACATCCCACTTGATGCCACACTTCCCCCTCTGAACACTGCAGTATTTCTAAAGTGAGGTATTTCCCAGCATAAATGGAAGGACCCTGTGGGCAGATTTCTTCCCTCTTGGTTGAAAGCTTTTGCTTGGATAAAGAAAACCGCTGGCATGGTGAGGCCTTCTGCACAACACGTGTGTGTTTTAGGGCTCTGGCTTTTGTTTGAACCAAAGCTAGAGAGAATTTTCTGTTTGAAGGAGGTGTGGTGGGAAGGTGTTCACTGGTCCCCTGTTTCCGTATGTTTGGGGAGCTGGGGCTGAAAGGAGCAGCAGAAAAAGGTCCTCTGACAGTGATCTGAAATGTAGATTTTGTTGCTCTAGCTGTATACATTTAATCTAGATTATATTTGATATAATTTTAACATTAAGACTATAACATTAGATTATTATTGTTTTATATTAGTAGATTAAGTATTACAATAATATTTATTATATAGTGTTTAATATAGATATATATATATTTTTAATCTACTGTGTGAGTCTTCAGGAGCAAAAGAAGGAGTAAAAGATGATGGCTCTTCTCTATCTGCTTATTTTTCCGCAAACAAAGGGGAAGAGTGGTGTACAGTGTCCCCATCCTTGAGAGGAGGACTAATGGGGGGGAATCTTGTTTAACTGAGAGGAGGGTTGGAAGCCCTTGGAGCTGGGCATGTTGTAGACTTGTTCTTAATGCTAATATTTAGCCTGGGCAGGCCTATAGGTGACTTAAATTAAATGTCGCTACATTCCTGTGTCCCAGTTTTGTCAGGTAAGTGAACACAACTAGAGCAAATGGTTGTTTCCGTCCAAAGAAAGAAATATGGGAACTGTTTTTAGTTCAAAGGCTCAGACGTTTCATAGTTCATAGTTGTGTCATTGTGGTGGACTGATTAGTTCCAGCCTGACTTGATTTCACTAATGGGTTTTGTTAGGAGAGACTTGATTTCACTGATGGGTTTTGTTAGGAGACATGTGTAACTTGGACTCGAATTAGCCTTCCCCCAAGATATTCTTGCTGACACATCAAGGAGGTACAACTCTAGCAGCGGGAAGATTATTGCCTTGTTTTATGGAGTTGGTTTAGCTGTACTGGGCAGTTTTGAAGTCAGTGTTTTGAATTGGAGTTTTCCTCTGTGTAGTTTTGACAGTATTAAAAAAAGATATATATAGCCTGGTGTTGTTCTTTCAACAACAATAGGAAGACTTCAGTTTTGCATTGTTGGTTTACTCAAGTCAGTTTGTACTGCTGTCATTAATTAGTACAGAATGTATGTCCCATATAGAAACTGGGAATCTTGAATTTAGGCTTTGTGTGTAGTTCACTGTGGAGCTCTTTGCATTCAGCTCACGCATCCAGATGACCATTTCGCCTGCTAAATGAATGAGAAATGTTCTGTGTAAAAAGCATTTGGCTTCTCTTCTTGATCATATTAAAGAAAATACATCCATTGCCAAATTTCCACAGTAACATCCAGGAAACATACAAAATCAGCAGGGTTAGCCAGGTAGAACTGAGAACAGTGTTTGGTTTATAATTTTATGAGCAATAAAAGGATGCAGAGTAAAAATGTCCTTTTTCTGATCAAGGTGGATTCCAAGCTTGCACGAGTTAGTTGATTGCTAAAAAATGTTCGGGACAGGATGTTGCAGAAATGCACATTTTTGTCTTTATTTTTTCCTGTGTACATTGTGCTGCAGACAGCTGCAGAGTTGAAGACTTGAGGGCTATCACTTCTGCAAATGCTTTTTGCATCTGTGTTGTGACAAAGCAGCACCAATGTTACGGCATGACAGAAACTCTTACATTTTTCACTTTTACTTCAAGGCAGTGGTGGTCGGCATTTATGGTGTGTGGTATGTGAACCTGAAAAGGCAGTCGGTGTTGCTCTTCCTCCAAAATGCTTTACAGAACTGGTGAATTTTAGGGTTTTTTTATATATACTGGAGTTGTCACCCTGTTGTATTTTAAATGCCTTTCTGAGCTGCAAAGAAACCCATAGATACCCCCTAGACACTGGGGGCAGGGCCAGAGCCATCCCTGAACTATTCAGTGAGGAAACACTTTGTAAGAGTTCAGTGAGTTTTAGCTCAATAGAGTAATGAAATATTTTAAAACCCTATCTGTTTCATGAACATTGTGGCCAGGCTACATAACTGGCTAAGGATGTAGGAAGGGGAAAAGCTTTAAAAATATATTCCTAGCTGGGATAGCTGCAAATTGGGTAGGGGGCTCAGTAACCCCGCTGTCCACACCAGCCATGGGGCTGTGGGATGGGGCAGGCATGGGGCTGTGTGTGCAGTGACCATGGCCAGGTGAGATGCTGACAAAGCTGCTTGGCAGGATGAAGTTCTCACGTTCATGGTCTTCTTACTTGTCAGCAACTAAAATGCAGATTCAGTAATTTAAGGAAAAAAATTGGGACTTGGCCCCCACAAAGAAATGCACCTCTTAAAAATGGCTAATTCTATTGTTATTACTACTTTTTACCTGGTGCAAAGTACTCAGGGAATGGGGCTGCTAAAGAGCATATCAACTAAATTAGGGTTAATTAGAAGTTCTCCCAAATAGCTGATGCTTCATCAGCAACAGAGCAGCATGTAAATAAATCTAATTTCTCCTCAGCTATACTTTTCACAAGCTTAATTACAACAGCAACAATGTCTCTCCCTCCTCTCCCCTTTTTCATTAGAGGGAGCAGGTCATTATGAGCTGTATTTGGTGAGGGTTATCATGAGAGTCCAGAGCTGCACCTTTCACAGGTACCCTCTGAGGATGAGGAAGAAGAGGAGGAACTTTCAGCATATGTGGAAGAGACCAATTAAGGTAGTTCGTAAGAAACTTGAGAAGCAGAAAGCAGAAAGCACTGATCCTTTAAAAAATCCCACCACCACTGTATTCTGGAGAGACTTTTATTAATTACATGAAGTATTTCCACTATTTGGATTATTTCCCATTTAATTTCTTCCCCTTTATTACTTATTTGACGGCAAGGATTGGACTAAATGATCTTCCGAGGTCCCTTTTTTTCCACCATACATCATCCTCCTGGTAGACCCCTGATGCCAGGTACCCCACTGCTGTGTCCTGCTATGACAATAGGGACCTGCCTAATGAGAGAGACAAGACTTGAAGTCATTTCAGCTTTAACCCTTTTAAATGTCTTTTCACACTTTCATTACCACATAGGGCTGGAAGAAAAGCTGCACGGAGATGTTAGGAGGAAAAGCTTTATAGTTGCTAAAAGGATCACCATGCTACAGGACTGGTGCAGCCCATTTATTCCAGAGATAAAGAGCTGAAAACCTGTAGCCAGGGATTGGTTATGGTGGGGAGAATCCAAACCTGGGTGCAGGTTCCAGCTGGGTGCAGATGTGCTCTGCTGAAGGCTCATTCAGGGGGATTAACTTACTTCATTTGCTGCTTGATTCACTGTCCTCTGTGATTATTATGTGTTAATTTTGTAAAACTTCTGGTTCCCTATTACGTGGTGTCATGATTCAGCCGATCCCAAATTAATAATGGAGCAGCAGCAGAATAGCATGCAGCACAATTCTAGCAGCATGAGCCACGCAGAAGTATATTTCACTTAGCTCCAATTTAAAGACTCTGCTTTGCTCCATTTAATTATGGGGAATTACTGAATTAATGGCTTTGTCAAGCAAAATGTGTAGCACTTCAGAGTTTGGTATTAAGGGAAGAAATTAGAGGTACATTTTTGCATTGAAACACAAACTGAAACGTAACTGAGCCCACAGCCCAGAATCACAAGGTGCTTTACACCCAGTGAAAGAGAAATAGCAGAAAGTGGCAGGAAACTTTCTGGGCTGCTCTGCTAATTTAGTTTCCTCATCAACTCACGTTAAGCTCCTTGATGTCTGCACTGGGCAGCAGAAGTGGCCATGGGTACGTGGAGGGTGACACAACCATCTGATGGTCTCTGATAGCTTCGCCACCTGTTAAATGCTTTTTCCTGTGCAGCATTATGTGACTTGCTTCTCTTTTCTGCTTGTTGAAGTAGTTGCCTTGTCTCACATTCATTAACTGAATTTGTTCGCTGTGGTCTGAGTCCCTGCACCAAGACCTCATGGCCAGCCTGGTGCCGGTCACGCAGAGATGCATATGCAGAACGAGACCTTAGGGGAACAGTTCTGCAAGCTTGTCAGCCCTGCTTTTCTAAAGCCATTTAGTCATGTAGGTGCCTAACACTCATTAATTTCCAATTTCATGGGTTTTTGCTACAGTCTGTTGCCATTCGGTGGGTTTTGGGCTCCTAAATCACTTGGGCTGCCGGCAGATGTTCCTTCCAGCTCCAGCTGGAGCAGTGTAAGACACTGGTCTCCTCATTTCTGCTTGCTTTGCTGGCAGTGCCCAGCTTGGAGGGCTGCTGTACACCAGAGGCAGGAGCCTCTGCCAGCTGTAGCTGAGAGCAGGGAGACATGACTGTACATTTGGGGAAATGTGGCTTTTCCTCAGGTGTGTTTGAAAAACACTTTTCCCCAAAGCCAACCAGATTTGTAGAGAGCAAGTCATGGAGCTTTTGTCCTGCAAGAAGATGGTTGATATTTCATCAGACCATAAAACCCACAACTAGCTTATGGTCAGGTCCAACCCTGAGCTAAATCCTTGAATGTGCTGTGGATTTCAGGACCTTTGGATTAATCAAATGGAAAGGGTGGGTGTCAGGAGGAAGGAGCCAGGCTCTGCTCAGGGGCACCCAATGCTAGGACAAGGGGCACTGGGCGTCAGCTGGAACAGAGGAGGTTCCACATCAAGAGGAAAAGCATCTTCTTCCGAGTGAGGGTGCTAGAGCCCTGGAAGGGGCTGCCCAGAGGGGTTGTGGAGTCTTCTTCTCTGGAGGTGTTTAAACCCGCCTGGACTGTTCCTGTGCCACTGGATGTAAGGGCTCCTGCTGTGGCAGGGGGATTGGACTAAATGATCTTCCGAGGTCCCTTCCAATCCCTGACACTCTGTGATGCTGTGATGTGCCCATGCAGAAACCTCTCAGGTCTTTAATTGCAGTTTTGAAGCTTCCAGGCAGAGCTATGGCAGAAGTGGGTCCCTTCCCTGCTCCTTCAGCCACAAAAGGTGAATGAAGGTGCTACCTGTAGGATCCTGTAGTTTTGGGTTGCAAAGGGGATTCCTCTTCAGCAGTGTTAAATAAATCTGTATTCTGAGCATGGGAAAAGTGCATGGGGAGCAGAAATACATTCAGGGGTGTAAGGGAGTGTTTGGTATTGAATCTTGGCTCCACTTTCCTCATGCATCTCACTCCTGTGTGCTTAGAATCATAGGCGTGGGTTAGAAGGGACTGCCAAAGGTCATCTAATCCAACCCCCCTGCAGTGAGCAGGGACATCTTCAACAGGATCAGGTTTGCACCATAGGCTGTTACACAGTGAGGACAGGAACCTGCTGGGGACCAGAACTTCCCTGCAGAAATGGCAATTCAAATTCATGGCGCCAGATAGAGGAGCAATATAGGGGATTCAGACACTGAAATACAGTCCCATTTGTCACTCACTTTAAGTGACATCTGTAATATTCCTCTTTAAATATCAACAGGTTTGTTTTAATAAAGAGTTCTAGCAGTTGCTGTTCTGAGCAGAACCAGTCAATACCTTGGGTTTGCATTTGATGTGCAGCTGCAATAACAAGTCACATGTGAACTTTATTAAGCCTTCCGAATTTTCTCTCTGTTCAGGGAGCTATAGATTTAAGTTTTACAGATACCTGGCTTTGCCTCAAAGTTAAAATAAGAGAAAAATAGTTCACACCGTTTCCTTAAGAGAGACAGAAAGGGTTTTGTCATGCTGGTGAGTTAAAACATGATTAAGATGCCCCATGTTAGGCGTGAGTGGGATTCCATGGAACTGCTGGAAACAGGACACTTGTTTTCAACAGAGACTTGAAAAATAATAACCTCAGCTTCACAAAAACACCCCTACACCTAAATAAGGTGAGAGTGCCCTTTTTGTGCTGAAGATGGCTTTTTCTAGATTACGATGCTCAGTGTTATTTAATAGTTGCATAGCAAAGAGCACTCTTTATGAAGTGCACTTCATCCTCAAGCTAATACTTGCTGCATCCTAATTTCCTCGTGCATTTCAATACATTTTAGATTGGTTTTGATTTGAACGTCATTATTAGGATAGAAGGTAGAGTTACTTCCATTCAGGTGCACTTTAAGAAGCTGGAAGGGGCCTATCTCATATCCTGAGGTATGTAATCCACTGCACAACTATTACCTGTCCTGACTAAGTGGCTGAGAGTTCTCTGTGATGACAGCAGAGAAGTTTGAATATAGCTGTGTGCAAACACACTGTTTGGTTTGAGAGCCACAGAGATCTAGAAAGTGAATTGCTATTTGATGGGGGAAGAAGTTTGGGGTGTTGATATTGTGAAAACACGGAGGGAACTGCTGTCTGCACTCAGGTGTGGAGCATCCCTGACAGCAAACAGCAGAAATGAGCAATGGTAGGATGGGAGATGTCCTGCCTGCTCTGGGACAGGCTGTGCTTTGCAGATCAGGGCTCACAGGAGAGAGAGGAGCCTTCCTCCTTTGCTGGACCTGGGTGCTGTGTTGGTAACCAAACTTGTGGCACTCTCTGCTCTGCTCTGGCTTTACTGTGTTCTCTCAAATCCACCTGCAGTGCTTTTTGTGGTGGGTCAGTGTTCATGTCCTGGGTTTACACTGGTTGCTGAGCACTGAAGAGCTGGTAAACACTCTGTGGTGTAACACTGCAAAGTACAATCCCACTGCTGCCTGCAACCAAATAAACAGTAACAGCAACATAGCTTTGTGGTTGCTTTTTGATGTATAAATGAGTTTTCCATAACACCTAAATAGTTTTTTAGCAAAGGCACTAGAAAGGCTGAATTATCACCTGCAGGGACAATTAAGAGGAAACGTTACTGTTTGGTGGTGATTTTGTGATTTCCTTACCTGATTCTTTAAAAAAAACCCACAGTTTTGAAGTGATGTGATGGTTAGTCACTATTTTTATATCACTATTTGAACAACTTTTAATGTCACAGAGTCCTTCCTAAGGACTGAGGGATTAGCCTGTAGGCTAAAAGTTACTGTGAAACATTCATTAAGTCTTTCCTTGCAGCCACTGCAGACACAGATATCTCTGTAATGTGCCTGATCAGCTTGGAGGCCACTCTTTTTGTTACTCCCCATAAATCATTAGCAAGTATTTTCACTGTCACCAGTGAAAGGTTAATAGAAGCCTATAATTTTCAGATAGATCGTTTTGATTAGCTGCTCAGAAATCCCCTTTAAAAAAGCGGAGTGTGTGTGTGTGGTATAAATTGTTCCACGCCGAAAACCTGAGCCTGCGTCCAATTTGTGCATAAATTGCAATTGTCTTTCTAATAGACTCTCTGGAAGGTGCGGGGTTGCCTTCAAAGTAATGATTTAAACATAAACTGACCCTTGATGAGGGAGCTGGAGCTTCGGCTTAATGCGATTCTGCACTTTTCCTTCGCCTTCAGTGCCTTCAGATTGCGCACAAATAATTCCTTCATAACAAGTGCCTTTTCAGAAGATGTGTGCTGCTGACAGTTAATATAAAATTATTGCCCCTGAATGCATCTTTGTAATTACTTCCCAGAGAACTGTCTTTGTGTTGGAAGACATTTCACACTTTAGTAACGTAAGTGTTTGGGGAGAACATGAGTAATAATTACAAGCAGTCTTTCAGTGAAAATAAACCTAAAAATTATAACAAAAAAAAAGGAAAAAGCTAATGTTAAAGTTGGTTGGAGACAGCGAGGAATTTATTTAGCACGTTACAGCTGTCTGTGTGTTTTCCAAGTTTAATAACCCTTCAGTAACTAAACTTAAAAAAAAAAAAAAGCAATAAAGAGCTGCGAAACTGCTTTCTAATTTTTAAGCAATAATGAAACTAAAAATTGATTAAAAGTGACGTGCTGCTAGAGACAGACTAAAGGAACTTAATCTGAAAGCTCCTATAGGAGATTTGTGCTATAATGGAAAATGAAATCGCTCACAGTTTGATCAATAAAAAAATTAGCAGCATTTAATAAAAGGTGTCGCTAGCACGTTGAATAAAGGATACTGCAGAAATCTTGAAATCCCAAAAAAACCTGGGTTGTAGGGTGAGTTAGTGTACTTGAATGAAAGCCACTGGCAGGACAGATGCTGGATGTAAATAGTTGTTGGCGTGGAGAGTGTGCAGCCTGTGCTGTCCCTATAAACATACCTACATTTTGGTAGCTACTGTGCTCATGCACAGGGGTTTGCATGGAGGCAGAAGGTAAAGCCTGGTGATACCAGGGTGGTTATACCGTGCCTAGGTACACACAGTGTCTGTGTGGTGCATTTGTCTATCATATATAGGTGGGGTCAGGTGGGAGCAAGACACCACGAGACAAGAAGTTACCAGTTATTCGTTCTAGGTGTGATGCTGTGACTGTGCTACAGCCAAGGAAGGTGTTACGAACAGTCAGGCCTCCACCACATGTTTCTATCTGCTTTAAAGTCAAGGTAGACACTAAAGATTTTCTTAAACATTGCAGCTGCCAGTTCAGTGAAGGAAGACGAACATTTTATCTATGAAATGGTGTAAGTTAACAGAAGGAAGTCAAGGGTAGGATGCTGGGGGTGTGCAGAGCTGCCATTAGCAATTCTGTGAGCACAGCCGTGCTGGCAGGAACAGGCACCAGCAGCAGTTAGCTGGTTATTACTGGGCATTTAGCTTGGAACCACCTTCTCTGAAAGTGTGAGTACAAGCGGATGTAGAAGGAGGGAGGTGGAGTACACTAGCAAAATAGCTTTTCCTCGCTAAGTTAAAGAAGAGCACCGAGAAATGTCCTCCTACTCAGAAATTACTATGATTTAGTACATACTGGCTGGAGTGAGACTGTGACACGTTACAGTGTGAGCTTCCTGAACTCGCTGACTTTGTATGTTTTATTGTTATCGCCCTTCACAGAAAACCATTTTATTAGTAGTTAATCTGGGTTGTTATCCCGTAGGCTATTACCTGGAGATACCTAGCCCCGAGCACTCTTTTCTTGCCTTTCCAAAAGCGTCTCACAGCCACCACTGCCGCTTGTCGGTGCAGTCTGCTGTCAGAGCCAGACAAATGACAGCTTGGAGAGGCTGCAGCGGCCAGAGCCCTAGGAGGGCACGAGGAGGTAACAATATACAATTTTCATGGTTCAAGGGTAGCCTTATCCTACTGTTCTTCATTACAGTACTGCAGCGAGATCAATTTTATTAAGTTGTAAGTCTTAGGAGGCCAACACCATTAACTACATGCTGGATCAAATAATTTTTTTGGTATTATGATTGTTTTTTCCCCTCTTGTTGAGGGAAGGCAGGGTATGCTGCCTGGATCTCTTCAGCCTGTGAGGAGTGGTACACGGCAACAGTGCATTGGCAGGACCCTGTAGCAGCTGGAGCTTCCCTCACTGTGCTCCGTTGTGTAGGCACATTGCAGGAACATACTGTGGTGTTCCATGCATTATGTTTTCAGGCTCTTTGTCAGCCAGACACCCTTTTTTGCCCACTGTGGATTGGTGCTATGTGAAAGACTTGCAATGTATGTGATAGAGCATCAAACTTGCCTGGGTTTGAAGCACAGACCTAGTGTCCAGGGTGATACCTGGTCCTGCTGTCTGCTCTCTCTGTCCCAAAATTGGCTCAAGTGAGTTTTTGGCTGCTTTGTGTGGGTTTGGTGGCAGCAGCTCACCCTACTCCCCATGCCCATTGAGGAGTAGTGCTGGGACATACCTGTGTGGGAGATGCAAGTGTTTTGGACTTGGGCTTCAAGACAAGGATGTGTTTTGAAATGTTGAGGAGGCACAGGATAGGGGTTAATCAGCAAAGCCAGGACTTTTCATCCCATGGGAAGATTTCAGCTGGGATTGGTTTGTGTTGCAATTACTGAAACACTTAGTGGCTGTTTTGCCTCTCTTGGTTCTTCTTCAACCCCAAATGGCAGAGAACATTGGATTCTCTTGCTGTGTGGCAGTTCTGGAGACAACAGTAAAGTATGATCCTGCTCTGGGCCAGGGGTGGACTAGGTGATCTTTCGAGATCCCTTCCAACTCCTAACTTTCTGTGATTCTGTGTAACCAACCTCATTGAGATGGAGAGCTCACACACACTGATTTGCACAGAGCAAAATGCTTACTAATGAACATTTAGATTAGGCTTTTCCTTCAACTTATTAATTTCTTTTGTTCTCACTTCCTAACTGTAGATGAAATTTCCTTTCCTTTTGTCTTGCTGAGTTGCTGGTCGGGAGCTCCTCACAGGAAGGCTGCATCCCTGGGCGGCGGCACCCCTGGTCAGGACCTTGGGGCTCTGCTGGGCCCCAGGATGTGTGTCAGCTCCTGTCATCCATCCAGCAATCAACTTTTATTTCTCTTTTTTATTGACATTTACTTTTATCATTCTGGAAAATGTCTAGGAATTATTTGCAAGGCCTTTCACTGTTTTTAGTTTGGACCAAGGCAGAGGAATTAAGAGATCCCTTTTAACCTTATTCATTTTGGCTCTTGTATTCTGACTCTCAGACCTTGGTTCTGTCCGTACATGTGTGCGTAAGGGCTTTAGGAGTGATCTGCACAGCACAACTTGGTGCACTCTGCCAGCTGGAGCTCTGAGTGACAGAGCTGCTGGGATAGGAAGCACTGCCTAGCACTGACTCAGTGTAAAGAAACTGCTCTTGATGACACATGCTCTTGTCACAACTGTCACAGAATGACTTAGGTTAGGAAAGACCTCTAAGATGATTAAGTCCAACCATATATGTGACTCTACTAAGTCCACTGTCAGATCCACCACTAAACCATGGTCCTCAACACCATGTCTATGTCTGTGTGCCTTTTGAACATGTCCAGGGTTGGTGACTCAACCACCTCCCCAAGCCTGTTCCAAGGCCTGATGCCCCTTTCGGTGAAAAATGTTTTCCTAATGTGCAATGTAAACTTCCCCTGGTGCAGCTTGAGGCCATTCCCTCTCGTTCTGTCACCAGTCACTTGTGAGAAGAGACCAGCACCCACCTCTCCACAATGTCCCTTCAGGTGGTTGTAGAGAGTGGTAAGATCTCCAATTAGCCTCCTCTTTTCCAGGCTAAACAGTTCCCTCTTCACAGGACCTGTGCTCCAGACCCTTCACCAGTCTAGCTGTCCATCTCTGAACCTGCTCCAGCACCTCGATCTCTGTCTTGTACTGTGGTGCACAAAACTGAACCCAGTACTTGAGGTGGGGCCTCACCAATGCCAAGTACAGAAGAATAAGCATCTCCCTGGTCCTGCTGTCCACAAGTGAACATCTTAAAAGCTAGATATGGCCCTGCACTAAACAGTATGTTCCCAAGAACAGTCATAGATTTAAAATAAATCCCAGCTTAAAAATGTCCTCAGGCTTAAAGAAAACCCACAAATTAAAGAAAAGCCCCAGAAAACTTACTGTCACAAAGACATTGAGATTTCCCTGCCTGGTGTTGTGCTGACGAGATTACAAGTTTAAATTGTCCATGTTTGATTCATGAACAAATAAGCTAAGATCTGTTCCTTTTTTATTTTCTCTGCCCTATGTTCTGCACAGTGCTACTCATTTCCACATCTCACTGGAAATGGTAGGTAGGCATCAGCATCACTTCCCGTATGGCTCTGACCCTGCTGTGTTTTCAGTCCTATACCAGTGACCCAAGTCCCCAAAGCAGTTTTCTGGGCTGGCTCTGCCAGACATGGCTCCAAGCATTGCCCTGCCGGTGGGTCCCATACAGCCCCATCCCACTGCAGCCAGTGGAAATTTTCTGTTGCCTTCAGTGAGGGTAGAGCTGGCCATGGCACATGAGCTCTGCAGGAGCATTCTTCCTGTAACAGGGCTGTTTGGAACGTGGCATTCCTACTGACTGCAGCTTTTCCTTTGGGAATTCATTTTTCCAGCTTTGCCAAGTTTGCCACATTCCTTGGACCACCGGGTCAGGCAGGAACACTCCCCCTTCTTGCTGTGTCCCCTTTGAAATCCAGACTTTGCTGAGCATATGCTGGCTTTGACAGACAAACCAGGAGTCATTAACATTAACTTTAGTGGCAATTAGACTAACATAATCTTGACTCTTGGCCAGATTGTTTAGGTCATAGGGTAAAATGTTCTCCTTGTGTAAAGTTCTACAGGCTTTCCCCGGCATGATAGGGGGAAAGGAAGAAAAAAAAGGTAAGAAAAGTCCCTCAACCCTGTTTCATGCCATTTCGTGTTGAGAGAGTAGGCTTTGAAGGCTGATCGCTCAAATTGTCTTCTCTTATAAGATTGTGAAGGCCATCAGGACTGATGGAAGGTTCATGTAGAAATGACTGGTAAGTTGGAAGAAGCTCTTTAATCTGAGGGTAGGGGATCCCTGGAACAGGCTGCCCAGAGAGGTGGTAGAGGCCCCATCCCTGGAGCCACTCAAGGTCAAGCTGGATGGGGCTCTGGGCAATCTGGTCTGGTGAGTGATGGCCCTGCTTGCTGGGAGGAGGGGATGTGGTGGGTTTAGACTAGATGAGTTTTGGAGCCCCTTCCATGATTCTGTGATAATGATGCCTTTGTGAAGTGCAAGGACATTCCTCTGCCCCCTTTTAGAATTAATCAGTGTTCCTTTATTCTAAACCTCAGTGCCAGCAGCTCCAGTGTTCTGGTGTTTGCCTCTACTCTTGTCCTGTGCCCTGACAGTCCCACTGGTGTCTAGGAGCTGGTGCCCATGTTTCTGTGCCACTTCCACAGAGCCAGTCCCTGCACACTTCTCACAACTCATTATTGCTGGTTTCCTTTAACAATATAGGTAGAAACTCCTTAATAATGAATTACATTCACTAAAATCTAAGATCATCTTAAAATCTAGTTAAATAGTCGGTAAATACTTGAGGCTACAAGTAAATACTTGAGGCTACAGATAAATACTTGAGGTTACAAGGTAGCTGCTGATCTTTGGAGACTTCAGAATCTACCACTGGTTTTGGCACCCAATAGGCCCTTTCATATGGCAGCGTGTCCCCTCAGAGCCAGGTCCATACCCTGAGCCACCCCTGTTGCTGGTGCCAGTAGTGCAGTGGCCTCCTGTGGGGACCCGGAGCCCTTTGTCAGTGAGCCGGTGCCCATAAGACCTCATCCTACCCAGCTGTGCTAGGGTGGGTTGTTCCTGCAGTTATTACCAGCAGGAAAATTTTGGGTTAAACTTGTGACCTGCTGCAGCAAAACCCCTCAGAAAGGAGCTCCTGAGGAACATTTGTGGCCTGCTGTCCTCATCAGGGAACTGAGCTCACCACAGGAGCAGCTGGGCTGTGTTTAAAGCTTTTCATTGCTGGATGGACCACCCATTCCCATCGCTGCCCTGGTGCTTGCTGGCTGTTTTGCTCCCCCAGGCAAGCAGATCATGTCTCCCTGGGGCTGTCCGCACCCTGTACACCCTGCTGGCAGCTCATGGTCAAAATAGTGGAGATGAAGGTCAAAAACCCAAGGAACACCCCAGATTTTTCTTGGCGGTGTTTGGTTTCTACAAGGCAAGCCCCAAGCTTGCAGCTTGGCAGAGGAATCTGAGGACCGTGTTATCCAAAGGACAGTAATGCTGAGGCGTGGCAGACATGTACAATTCCTTCAGCTCACTGAAAACAGGGGAAAGAAGCCATCTAATTTTCAAGTAATGTTGCATTTGCTAAATAATTTCTGCAAGATTCACTGTTGTGTTAGTTGACACACAACTCTGTCAGGCAACGGTGCTTTTGAAAAGTTGCCTAGAGGATCAGATTTCCCATTCAATAGGGAATTCAGAAATGTTTCTGGAATTTTGCTTTGCAGTCGGGAATCTATTTTCTTATCTCACATTGTACAATTTATTTTTCCTAAAGCAGTGTGCTAAATTATTTGTTATTGTTGGACTCGGTCGAGCAGCTTTATCCCTGGTGTAGTCACGAAGCATTGGACTAAAACCAAGGATGAATTTGTCACAGCGTATTCACCACATCAGCTGCTCTTTAGTTTAATTGTCAGAAGACCTCAATTTCTGCTAAAAATATTAGTGAAGGTTCCTTAAAGCTCCCTGAAGTTGCCTAAAAACTTTCTGCTTCAGGTTGCAGCAAAGTCAGTTCAGAAGTGCTTCCCCAAGGTCTTTGCCGGCGGGCGGCGTGGAGGCAGGTGGCAGATCTTTAGGTTAGATTTATACACTTGGACTGGTTTTATAGGTTTCTGTCTTATAAAACCAGAGAGCTGACATTCTGATTTATTAACTACCAAGTCTGCAGGACATACAGGCTTTAAAAAAAAATGGAAGGAGCCAAAATGTTTGTGATTGCAGTCTGGGAAGAGAGGCTGCTGAAAGGTGCTCCAAGCCAACATGACAGAACGGGAGTGATAATTTGAATATGTGCATTAAATGATGTGTGAAGCAAAGCAAAGCTAGCACGGCTTTGCATGTGCCTTGTGATTTGGTGAAGTAGTAATGTGAAAAGAACCAGAATCGTGGGGATTTTGTCATGACAATATGTTTTTTTTCTTCAAGGAAGAGCCTGTAAAGCATGAGGCTCCGCGAGCAGCCTTTGATTGAATAAACATGGTGCAATGATGACTTACAATCTGGAGAGCTTAGCGAGTGATACTTTTATAACCAAGTCCTTCTATTCATTACTGCAGTGCGACATCTCTGATTTGTTGAGATGAACAGTATATCTAGCTCTTAATGGAAAACGCTGTAATATAATGTGGGATGTATAATTTTAAAAGTGAAAGAACTCAAAAACGTGTGGATCAGTTAATTGCTAAGAGGGATGCTGTGAGGCACCATAAGCAGGGCATTGATTTTTAATATTTCCATTGCAGTTGGAAGGGAATGTCATGTTACGGCTGCTCCCCGGCAGTCTGCAGAGTGTTGTACATTGCTTGATTTATGTGCAGGAGATGGTGTAAAATGTGCCCTGGCTGGCTAATGGTAGCACGGCCCTGCTAACGGATGTGCCTGGATTGCGGTGCTTGTGGTAACCTGGTTTCATCTTTAATAAATTTTATTTTTCAGGTTTGTTTCATGTTCCCAGCATTGGTTGTCCTTAATCTTTTTGGCACTGATCTAATTTTAGAAACAATTCATCTCTGTTTGCTGGCGTTCCCTTAATGGCTTAAAACCCAAACCGTGCCCCGAGCCAACAAGGTGGCACCTATCTGCTGCCTGTCTGAAAGTAGCTCCTGGGGTCAGCTGGTGTGTGTGGGTCTTTTCTCCTGGAAGAGACTGGTTCCATCTCACCTGGCCAGACCATCTCTCTTATGAAGACAGGCTGAGAGAATTGGATTTGTTCAGCCTGAAGAGGTGAAGACTTCAGGGTACCTTATAGTGAACTTCCAATCTCAGAAAAGGACTTGTCGGAGGGCTGTGCAAGACTGTTCACAAGGGCAGAGAATGATAGGATGAGGGGTCATGGTTTGAAGCTGGAAAAGGGTTGATTTAGGCTGGACTTGAGGAAAAAGTTCTTTAATTTGAGGGTGGGGGTTCCTTGGAACAGGCTGCCCAGAGGTGGTGGAGGCCCCATCCCTGGAACCAGGCTGGATGGGGCTCTGGGAAATCTAGTCCTGCTTGTTGTAGGGGAGCTGGAATAGATGACCTTTGGAGGTCTCTTCCAACCCAATGCATTCTGTCATTCTATGACTTCTTAAATGTTCCTGTCTTACCAAAAGGGTTTATGCAGAGTGTGAGGGCTCAGAGAGTCAGGTGAAATGGTATAGATGCAGCACCTGCAGCCATATCACCTGTAGTGATGGGTTGTGTGTAAGAGGTGTGAGTATTTTCATTTCAGCTGCTCACCAAAGCCTGGGCAGTGTGGCCAGTGTTTCTCATGGGGACTGTCCCTGGTGATGGGACAGCAGAGACTTAGAAGGGCTTTTTCACAAGCAGCTTTGGGCATATTTGGGAATTCACTACGGTCCAAGGGCCTGACCTGGAGTCACAAAGATGTGGCTGCAAGCCACAGGACAGCCTATGGAGCACCTGCTGGTGGGGACTGACTATGGGTGGCTGCCCCTGCCTCCCATCCCACTGCCAGTGGAGATCCAGCTGCCCTGTGTGTGGAGCTACCCCTGCACTGGGGCGTTTCTGGAACTCAGTCTCCCTGTATACTGCTGCATGAAAACCTGTGGGGTTTTTGGCAAAGATGTTTGTGCTAGCCCACGCTCCTATCACAGATGAAGATAAATAATATCTGAGAGACCTGAAGGTTATATGCAGTGCAGTTGGCTCCGGGCTAGGTTGGAATAACTCAAGCCTCACATCCCCAGCAAAATGCCTCTCGTTAGTTCAGCGGCACCTCTCATGTCCTAGGCTATATGTGTGTGTTGGGGTCTCAGCTAGAGAATTTTTCTTCTTGTTGTTACCAACATCGGGGCTTAGAGGTGGCAGGGAGAGGAGAGCATTGAGAATTAAAATTCAGCACATGCCTTTTCTTTGCAGGCTGTAATTAATCTTGCCAATTTTTAAAGCTTTGAGAATCTGGTTAAGTGATAAAACACTAACAACTTTATATGACAGAGAGTTAGAGGCTCCTGCTATCCACCCACCAGAGCAGATTAGGAGAGAGTGTTTGCAGGATTCGCACTAAGCAGCAGAGAATCCAGTTGAGAATTGTTGCACCGCATGATATAAAAACCGCATTAATATAATGAAAGGTGTCGGGAATAATGTGAGAGCAGCTGTAATTAAATGTATCTTAATAAGTGCAACATCCTTCTTAAAGCTCTTCTTTTCCTCTCAAACTTAGAGGATGTTTTTTTCTGTTGGCAGGTGGCCTGGGAGGAGAACTGGAGAGCGAAGCGAAGGACAGCCGGGCCCTGGAAGAGAGGAACAGTGTGACGAGCCAGGAAGAGAGAAATGAGGAAGATGAAGACATGGAGGATGAGTCAATTTACACCTGCGATAACTGTCAGCAGGACTTCGATTCACTGGCAGACCTGACTGAACACAGGGCACACAACTGTCCTGGAGGTAATGTTAAACTAGCTTTACAGTTCTGACAGGTGGTTAGCTGGGTAATTGGACATAGCAACAGCTTGAGGCCTCAAGTGAGATTAAAGAATTAATAATGTAATTTTACAGTTAATGTAATTTTATTGTGGTGCCTTGGGTAGCCTTTGTTCACTCCTTTAATAAAATTAAAATAAAAGCAACAGCTTTCCAATTGGAAGCTGTCAGTAATTACGTTAGACAAAAATGTTGTGGGGTTTGGGTTTTTTTAACGCTGAAAAGTTTCAGGCAGTGTATTTTTTTTCCCCTCCTTCTCTCTAGATTTAGGAAGATTAAAAACAAACATTAAATTACTGAAGTGTGCAAAACTCCCAGGAAAAAAAAGGGTTTCTGAGCCCTATAAAAGAGCATGATGATTTCAGAGATGGAAATCCATAGGGAGAGTTTCATCATCCCAACTTAAAAACTCATTGTGCTCCTGGGGTTGGTATTGTGGTGCCTTTTGAATTTTGTAGAAGTGAGGATGGCATCAGCCAACACTGCTCTTGATTTTACTTTCCATAATGTAAGAGCAAGCTCAGGGTGTTGGGATGAACAATTAAAGTGGCTCCTGCTTTTGCAGAAGAATATGTTTGCAGAATACGTTTGTGTATATTTAAATGAGAGATTCTCATCCTCCACCTTCCTGCAATTGAATGCTCTGCCATTGCTTTCCTTCACATTTGTCTGAAATGTTTGTAGGCAGTTGATGTTATGGCAGATGGGCAGGTTGAGGGTGGCAGAGGGCATAAGAGTTAGCAGCAGTATCCCATCCTCTTTCCCTCAGGATATGTTCCTCCCTGGCCACTTAATTTGTTTGGCAGTTAGTCCATGTTTGCTGTTCTTCTTTTTGGGCATAAGTAAAATGATGCTCAGTGAAGAAAAAATACAGGAAACAGCAAAGGAGGGAGGGTCAGGAAGGGGAGCTTTGGCTTGCTCTGACCCCCAACCTGAGATCTTCCCGCTCTGTCTTCCTCTGCTCTGCAGAGGATGGGACGCTCTGCTCATGGTTCCTCTCTACTTGTTGTAAAGACAGACAGAGGGACACTGGGGCTTTTCCCTAGTTGCAGGTGGACAGGGGTTGCAGTCCTGCAGCTGCTTGGTGCTCTTGTTTAAACCCTACATAGTCTGCAAACTTGAAAGTGTGTGAAATTGAAAGACTACTTCTTGCAGGATAATTCCTTGGCTGGCTGGCAGCCATGGCGTTGGCCTAAGACTTGTGCAAATGCCACTTGTACGTTACTGCAGGGTAGAGAGCAAGAAAATGCCACAGTCATATCTATACTGCCAGTGTTTTCACACACCAGTTTTTTTTAACCTCAACATGATATCGTGCCAGTAAAACTAAGAAAGAGCAATTCTCTTACCAAAATAATTTCTTAGTGTCCCTATTGCTAATTTTTGATTGTCCCAGAATTTAATCTTCTTTTACCATCGTCACTTGCGCTGATGACTTCCAAAGACATTTTTGCCATAAAAAGACACCACATAATTCTCTCCATAGCTATGAAGTAGGTGCTAATCCTTTCCATGTGAGGATAACCCTGCTCCAGAACAAGAGATTCTGTTTGCTGTTTAGTTTAGTGTCCTGAAGTGATTTAAATAGGAAGATTGCAATCAAATATATATATTCTGGAATGAGAATGCTTCCATAAAGACAATCTGGAATGCTTCTTGGTATTTGCACATCTTACCTTGAGGGGAAAACCCCCAAACTCTTTCAGATCCACCAGTTTGTTCCATAGCCATGAGAATTTTTGTTGCAAGCATACAGAACACCTGTCTTTGTTCAGTTCCTCTGAAAAGACTTCTGCACCACCTGGGTGAAAATCCAGGAGTGTAGGTGGTGTGTTTAAAGATTTTACCCCACAAAACAAGCTCTGTGGCTGCATCCTTAGTCCCCTGCCTGACATATCGGAGGTTGTAATGCACTTCCTGACCTCTTGGCGAGCTGAGTTTTCATGTCTTGATCTGAAGCAGGGTTTTCAGTCCTGTCTACATGGCTCCAGATCAATACAGGTAATATTTGTAGTGATAATACCACCAGGCTGATAATACAACAGACCTAATGACTTCCTCTGGGATACTGGAGGTAGGAAGGTATCGTAGCTCAGGAGTATTGCAGCATTACACAAGATCACTCCAAAGAGTAGGATAAACCATCTATTTCACCGGAATCCCACAGAAATTCATTACGGTGCACTGAAGTTATAATACAGTTTGAACGCAGCTGCTTTGACATGTAAGGAGGTAACAATCAGCCATTTCCCCCCATGCTTTTTCATGTATTTCACACATGTTTCTTTGAGGACAAACCACTGCTGAAATCTCGGCAGCTCTGGTAGAAGTGCGTGGCATTTCTTTTGATGTCAGCGTACTAGAGATGTTCTCCTTCTGACAGAATTAGGTGCCTTTTATACCTTTTGCTCATGAGTGATGTCTGTGATTGCAGGGTGTAGATTTCCAGTGTCTACAGGGATTTGAAAAGGGTCTAAATGGGGGCAGCTTGTACTGAAAGAACATCACATTTCCTTACCAGCTCATGTCTTGCCTTGTCTCCCAGCTTGCCCCCACAAATGAGCTCCTGCAGCAGTATTGGAATCAGTACCTTAAACAGCTAGCAAGCAGCTTGAAAAATACTCTGAGTAAATAAAAACACCCCGTGTATACACTGGTGAATTAAGCTTTTAAAATTAATTCAAAACTCACTGGCATCCCACATCCCCTTTACTAGAGAAACACTAATTGTCACCAGCATCACGCGTAGCCTTTTTTCATACATTTTTTGCACACTCCTGCTACAGTGTCAGTGTTGTAGCATCATAGTACCTGGTAGTGTTAGTGATAAGTAAAGAATCACATGTGAATTTACAAATAGCTGGGTCCTCCAGCCATCACCAGAGACTGCATCCATCAGAGGACTGTTCTGCCATACAGCACTGTCAGGTGGTTAATGCCAAATTGTATGTCGTCTGATGCAAAGTGCCCAAAAAACCATGAGCTTTGCCATTTTGCTGGTGTGTTTCAATCCATCTGGGTTTAGCTCCAGTATTTTATTGTGCTAGTTTTGCTTCCTTCCCTCATGTCACCCCTTTCCCTGCCTCGTGGGTCAGAATAGCCTGGGGTAAGATTTTTTCCCCCCTCCCCTTTTTTCAAGTGAATGTAGAGTGTTTTAAAGCAAATCAATGAAGCGGACAGAAGTAGGTTTTGGTGGGGTCTCTGAGCATTTCATGAGGTCCTCTTCTGTTGTTGATAACTTTACAGGTTGTCTGTTTCAAACAGCAGCAGAGCTATATATGGATATTGCCAGCTTGGAAGCGGCTGATTTTTCTAAGCTACTGTACGGTAGGAACTAGTTTATAATTAAAGTCTTGCAGTTGCTCCTTTTAAATGCCCTGTAACTTGTACACTAGGCTTACATCTGAAATGAGGTATTGTCACTGTTTCACACTAGTGTATAATTTTGCAGTTTCTTGTGTTTCACCTGCTACGAGAATTCCAATTGCCACGCAACCGCGGATGCGGGATGCTCCTCCACAAATCCACACATGAGAGCTCGTCAGTGAGCTGTGACGTCTCCTGAATGGTTTTGTCAGGTGGCACTTTGTACTTCCCACTGACAAAGAGAGACTTCTGACATTATTTCCAAAATTAGCCCCTGTGNGTCCTCCACAAAAGAAGCTGAAACACAGTTGTGGAAAAGCAGTGTGGAAACTTAATTATACACCTAGTTTATACAGCTGTGTCTCTAATGACCTACTGGCCCTAATTACTGTGTTGTGGCTCAGTCTGAGTGCTCTTGTCCTTGCCAGAATTCTGCTCCTTTCTCTTAACCTGACTAGTGTTTCAAGCTAAAAAAATAACAAGTTTCCTTTTTTTGTTCTTTCCTACATTGTCGTGCTGAAATGCAGTTTTCCTTCTTTCCAGAGGTCATAGCAGGGTTTTCAAATTGGCACTAGAAAAGCTCAGTATTATCACAAACTGTAAAAACATGGGTTTTCCCCAGAGCCCTCACTTGTTGCTGTCTAGATGTGAATGTGGGCACCGGGGCAGTGTTTCTATTGTCTATCACTTGGAGGGCTCTGAGCACAGGTTCCTGGCCCCAGTCTGTCCCAGGTGCAGGTACTTAGGGCTTCCAAGGGCTCGGGCAGCCACTTTGGCCTTTTGTCTTCCCACAGTCAGTATTTGAGCCCAAGAGCTCCAAATCCCCAGATTACTGTAGGGGTGTGCTTGGCGGGGTGGTTTTGGGGTCCATCTCCCCTAACTGCTGTCACCACATGGCTGATGTTAACTGGAGGTTCCCATCCAGCCTGCGAGGAGGCTCTTTGCAGGACTTCTACCTACCCAGACCAGCAAATGTGCTGATCAGGTGCTGCCCTGTGCAGACGCTCAGTGAAAGATGTGTGTATCACATAGAATGTAAAGCATATCGTAAAGATATCATCATAAAGAACAATTTCCAGTACCTGCATTTGGATTTGAAGTCAAACAGAAGCACAGATGTAAATTTTCTGACAAACAAGGTGTAGGGTCATGAGTCCCACTCTGTGGTTCTGCAGTGTTTCCTGCGCAATGTGTTTCCTGAGCTGCCAGCACTGGCTCTGCCCTGTGCCGGGGGTTGGCATGAGAGCGGGGGCTGCCTGTGAGGTGCTTTTAGAGTAGTGCTCCATGTATTGCATCCATTTGTGAAAGCTGTGCAAAGTGTTATGCTCCCCAACAGCACTGCTCATCCGGCAGATCGGCGGGTCATCCATCAGGTGAAGGTAGGTGAGACCCCCCCACACCCTGGGCTTCTCTGCTGTGGTGGGGACATGCAGTGAGGCACTGACTGGGACTTAGCTCCGGTGATTGATTCACAGGATCTCTCTTGGATGTTGCAGGCATGCTGGTGCCTGTAAAGAATAGCAGTGGTGGGGGACACACACAGTGGGGAAGGATGTGAATGTCAGACAATGCTTGCTTGCCACAAACACCCAGCTTGGGATGAGCTTGGCGGCCTCACGGCGGGTCTTGGGCACAGCGGGGAGCTCGCGGCACGTCCCCAGCTGGACGCTTGGAGCTGGGCAGTGCACTCGCCGATAAGAGCTTGCCAGAGCACCCGGTGCCTCCCCCTGCCAATTGCTGAAGCCACCTTTGTGCTGGGTCCCTGTGGAGATGGTGGCAAGGGAGGCAGCACCAAGTGCTGTGTGTGCAGATAGGAGCAGTGCCAGCAGGGCTGTGGCCCATTTGCTTGCGCAGAACCAAAACCCCTGCTAGGAGGGGAGGTAAGGAGCTACCTCTACCCCTTGCTTGGGCTCCTTGTAGCCCACAGGCATCATGGAAGGCACCTATCTACTTTCTGAGGCAGCACAAGTCCTTCTTGGTCATAATGATGTCTTTCCTCAAGCAGCATATGTTGTTCATACAGGAAGAGCATTGCTCTGTCATTATAAACCTATAGCCCAGTATACGGCACAGTAGCAGCTGAGGATTACAAGCTAACATGGTAACTTGGGGTGAAACAAGGGACTGCTTCATCCTTGCTGCTGTAGTTGAGGTCTTTTGTCTGCTTTTATCGGGGGCAAAACGCCTGTGAAACGAGCACAGGGGTACATGAAAATAAGCAGGAGACAAGTGGGTGCTATGTTAAAGGAGGCTTCTGATGGAACTCCTGTGTCCTTTGAAAGTCTGAGCAGTTTGGCCCTTGGCTGTTCCAACAGCCACTCTCACCATTGCTGCCTCAGAAATGACCCAAGCACCCCAAGTGCTGGGAAGCCAGAGCCAGCTGCTGGATGGGGGCTGGAAGAGCTCCCATTGGCAGCAGGACCTGCCTTTGGGAGCTGCAATCTGTTCAGCTTCACCCCACAGCCCCCAGATCTCAAGCAGCCCTTTGGGGATACTAGGGGTGCCCCAACTCCATCTGCCCTTCTCCCCCTGCTTCAGATTTCTGTTTGCAGAGGATGATCTGTTGGCACATCGCAGCAGAGGGAGCGTTGTGGGGGTCTGCATAGGGCAGGTTTGTAAGTAAATAAGTAAATAATATATGGTTTTGGAAAAGGAGGAGGGAGGGATTGCAGTGGAGGTTCCTTGCAGGGCTGGAGTCTGCAGGGGCAGCTATGCCTGCAGGAAGGAGGATTGCCACTGCCTTGAGCAGGCCCTGGTATTACAGGAGCTGTAGACAAAGCCCATTGTGTGAAACTTGATTCAGAAATGCAGTGAGGTTAGCCTGGAGACTGCAGCAGATGCATGCTTATTATAAGGTGGCCTTTAATAATGCCTTGGAGAGCTTAGGGGAGGATGTTGTGGTGTTGTCCTGTGTTAGATGGACAAGAATGCTGATTGTTTGGGGCTAGGGCATTGCTGAAGGGCACATGTGGCCTTCCTGTATGTTGTTTAGCCATATCAATGGCCTGAGTGGATGCAGCTATTGAGATCAAGACTGCAGATGTGAACAGTGAGCAAGACATGCACTGAAAAGATGCTTTTTTGCCTGATTTCTTCCCCTGTGCCTTAGCAGACCCTTGGGCAAGTAGACTTTACACAAGGATGGTTGCACTGAACCAGTCCAGTGGTCCCACAGCACTATTTACCTCTAATGTTCTCCTAACAGAGAACAACCTTACTTGGGTACTTCTTGGTGCTTTTTATTTAAATTCCTCAGGTGATCACATAGAATCATAGGGTTGAAAGGGACCTCCAAAGGTCATCTACTTCCCTACAAAAAGCAGGGCCATCACTCACCAGACCAGTTTGCCCAGAGCCCCATCCAGCCTGACCTTGAATGGCTGCAAGAATGAGGCCTCCACCCCCTCTCTGAGCAGCCTGTTCCAGGGATCCCCCACCTTCAGATTAAAGAACTTTTTCCTCATGTCCAGCCTAAATCTCCCCTTTTCCAGCTTTGACCCATGATCCTTCATCCTTTTGTTTCCTGCCCTTGTGAACAGTCTTCCCCAGCCTTCTGACAGGGGCTTGAACAGGAATTGGAAGGTCGCCACATGGTCCCTGGAGCCTTCTCCTCTTCAGGCAGAATTCTTCTTCCATTGATTTCCATTTGGAAGTTGGTTGTTGAATAATTGTACACGTATAGCATTTCTCATGGTGAGAACCCCAAGTCAGTTACACAATGGGGTAAAGGAGCCCCTTTTGTTCATCTTTGTCACCTGCCTTCATTTGATACCCTTCAGTTCTTCTGGGAGAGGAGATAGTGAGTGATTGCCCCTTTTTGTTTGCTCCTCCACCCACTCATGCCTGAGCAGACTCCCTTTGCTGCCCTCTCCTCTGTCTCCAAATCCATAGCTGCAGTCCTCCTGCTGACAGCTCCTGTATCTTGACCCAGAGTGGGAGACTGGGGGATGTGGTAAAGCCCAGCTGACAGAACAGCAAATGAGTTAGGTACCTCCTGCATCACTAGTGCTAGGGACTTGCTTGCATTTGCTGTCTGCCCAGGTTCCCAAGCAGGAGGTGAGGGATTGTACTTGTCCTGATGTGAAGACCTGGCAGACAGAAAGATGGTATCTGGCTGGGTAAGGGAAAAACAATGAAGACTTCAGTGTTCATTAAAGAAAAAGTAACCAGTGGTGCATTTCAAGTACTCATCACACAACATAATTTTACTGTTGGAAGTTGTGGGATTGGACGAGTCTTTCTAATGATGATTTCTTCAAATTTGTAGAATATAAATGTGGGGATTTTTTTAAAATCTAAAACAATTAAATGGAGTGTGTGTACAAACATTGTCAAGGATTCCTATCTTTCTTTTTTTTAAAACAAACCATAGAAAAAAATCCCCCCAGAAGTTCTGTAGTGCATATTTGAATGCTTTTGTTGTAGGCTCATTAAACTTGGCTTGTCTGCAGATACAGCTGGCATGTTATTAACTGTGCTCCAGGCTTGGGGAAGCCAGAAAGCAGCCTCCACCCCCCGGTGCCGGCTGGCTTTAGGGAAACGTGCCAGCATGGGTTGGTCCTCTTCAGCTGGCTGGCTTCAGGAGCACTCGCTGGAGCATCTCTGCATGGCCTCTGAGTCCAGCAGCCCAGGGCTCAGCCTACCTCACACGCTGACTCGAAGGAGAGCTGTGTGGGGTCCCTCGTGCCGGCTGGAAGCCAGCACCCACCCAGCACATGAGCTCCTGGTGAGCAGGATGGATCTACCAAGGTACGTGGCCTCCCGTGGACAACCTGAAATGGGCATCGCGTTCTCCGCAGGGGTTCTGCCTTTCTTTACAGCAGGCTGGAAAGAGACAAATTTAGGGATCATTTGACAAATGGTTCATCTGTTCTGACCACACTTGTTATTGGACTGAACCAGTCAAATACATTCAATAAGGGAAATATTTTTCCCTGAACCTGCTGGAGAGGCTGTGGCTCTCCAGGGTAGGTTTGCACACCAGACCTCCACTGGAGGTCTAAGCAACTTCTGACTTTCTCCAAAGCTTTGGCAACACATATATGCATTCTGAATGCCATTTCACTTTGATGGTTTTAATGCTAAGGTGAATTTTAAAATAGATATTTTATTTCATATTCAATTTAAAACTGTTGAAAACTTATATTCAGTAGAAATGTGAGTTAAACTTTGTGTATTAAATATAGATAATGGGATTCAGACTTTGGGTGAATCACAACCACCTTTCATTGTCTTAGCTACTGAAAAAATAGATTTGGAGTTTCTGAGCTGCTTGGTCTGTTCATGTTAAATAGTTCTTGGGGCATATGAGCAATTATTTAATCTTTAAACATTTAGACTAGTGATAACTTCTCACCCAGGGAAGTACTATTCTGATTTTTACCATTGTGAAATTAAGAAGCCATTGCTCTAATTTAGTTTGACTGTTACTGAAAAGAGTAGTCTTTCTTCAGTCTCTTACCTTATGCTGACACAAGGTTTGTGTTGTCTTTGGCAGCCAGCTTCACTGACAAAAAGAGTAATTTTTAGTCAGTACAGCTCCTAGATTTAGTGCCTTATAAAGCAGCCCAAGCCTTATGTCAACATGGGGGAAATAAGAGGTCAGGGTTTGGGGTGGAATTCAAGACCTTCCTCATTTAGCAGTCGGAGTTATTTTGGATGAAAATAACTGGCTTCACCCATTTGCCTAATGATGTGTGTGAAACTGGTAGAAGAACCAAGCTCTTCAGTCCGGGTGGGTTTTGTAGCTGATAACACCTGCGACTGTGATGATGAGCCTCATCTTGAAGATACCATTTTTTTGACATGTTGGTCCATCTCATCTTTAGGCTTTCTTGGACATTTCTTAGTGTAATGATGAAAGACTTTGTGGCTCCTCCTTTTGTTGCTACTCAATTACTGTTACCCTTGCTGGGGAGGATGTAAGGAAAGGCTGAAGAAGCCCATTGCTTTGCTCTTCTCCAGGGAATCTGTTACATTAAACATTTGAATAGATTTTTGAACATAATTCCCAGTCATTTCCTCTACAGTGAACTCAGTTCACTCATGCAGACTTTGTACTTAATGATATCTCTTAAAATAAATGAGATTTGATATAATTTATATTAAACGGTCATTTTAGAAATCTACAACTACTAATTATTCATTAAAAATTCGTAAAGACAGAAGTAGAATAAATTCCCTTTATGACCTCGCAGGATACAGAAATATAAATATACACCAGCGTTCACTCTTGCTGAGTGAAACTGAACACAGGTGATTCACTGGGCTCCAAGAGCGGTCTGAGCAAATCCAAATTACATTGGACCAACCAAGCCAAACCCAGCCAACAATGTAACACACCTCCAGGGTGGATATTTAACATTGCTGGTAATACTCAGCTTGTGGTCTGTCTCTGCTTGACCTGGGATTTTGCTTTTGTGAGCTCTGGTTGTCTCCTTGGAGTGACTCCCTTCTCTCTCCTGTGTTGGTGCCCCTTTGGGCTCCCTCTCTCCCCCTGTCAAAGGCTTTTGCTCTTTTCTGGACTGCCACCATTTGGCATCTTGCTCACAGCAGTCTTGACCCTGTTGCTGCACTGATATTTGCCCTTTTCTGGCCCTGCATGGACCTGAGTCACTTTACATTTCATATGTTCTTCTTGAGTGACTGCTTTCTCCTCTACTCTCAAGTGCAATTTGTCCCGTTTCCTTTGTTCCTTGTCACAGAACCAGCTCTTCCTCAGGTCTGTGTACATGTGCAGTGCCTTCCCTGAACCATTTCATGGGATCCCATTCTGCAAATCTCCTTGAGGTGCTGTGAGAGTGCAGCCTGCTCCATGGTCCAAGCCTGAGTTGGATGAGCTGAAGTCCTGTGCTAGTCAAATCTGTGCTCACAAAACCTAGCAA
Source organism: Upupa epops (assembly GCA_013397515.1). Lineage (NCBI taxonomy): Eukaryota > Metazoa > Chordata > Aves > Bucerotiformes > Upupidae > Upupa > Upupa epops. The sequence continues at coordinate 128,174 of VZRI01000437.1, forward strand.
ATTAGTTAATTTGCATTCAGACCACATCCCAGATCCAACCTGGGTATAGCTGCTTGGTCTCACCTTACAGCTCTCCTCCACTCCTTCCTCTCTTGCAGGCACTTGCTGTGGTTTGTTTTACAAGAGCTGTTTCATGTAGGAATTGAGTAATCCAAAATAACCCAAAATTAAATCAAAAGGAAATGAAAGCCACTAGGATTTCCTTGTTCCACAGCTTAGGTGAGAGAACACTGAGTTGTCTAGGTACCAGTTTCAACTCTGAAAATGCAGATGTCAGGAGGGAAGATGCTTTATCTCTTGATCACTAGGTACACAGACAGGTATCTGTGCAGTACAGAATGCTTCATTTGATGTTACTCATTTCAGTTTTGAAGACTTGGCTAGCAAAAATCAGCTGTAGGAAAGTAACAACATTACTTTGTCTTAGTCAAAAGCAAAATGAAGATAGCCAGGACTTACAGCAAGCTGGGGGAGTGATTTTGGTGAGTGGTGTGGGTATTGGGAAAAGTGCAATCTGGGTTGGCAAGACCATCTGCTTTCCCAGTGGCTACTCCAGTAATTGTTCATGCATGTCTCCATCACCCAGTGACAGGCTTAGCAGTATGAGTGCTTGGCCACCTTGAGCAAGGGTGAGAAGGAGGGAGGGGAGGGAAGGAGGATGGAGAGGAAAAACCAGTTTGTGAATTTGCCCCTCCTGAGCTAGCAAACACTCTTCCCCATGTCCAGAATCATGGCAGCTGCACCCCACTCTTTTTGTGCTGTCAGCGAATGTCACTGCACAAACCTCAGTAGTTTCAAGGAGCTGCTATTTGTTCACAGGGATTAGAGGCAACTCATGGCTTGAAATGTGGCATGTGGGCTGTGCTGGATTTTACTCTGAGGAAGATGATCTCCACAACTGTTTTTGATTAGTGCATCCTTGATAATGGGGTTGGTATGGAGCACAACCAAAATTTTCGGGGGGGTGGGGGTGGGGAAGTGGCTCTGTTAAAGCAGACATGAAAAAAATGAAGGACTTAACTTTTGTCCTGAGGGTGATAAAACAGCACCACACAGCTGAAAATCAATCTGACCTTCACCCACGTGATGCTGTTGTCTCAGTCTGTCTTTCATTTCCTTTGGTTGAGTGAAGGCCATGGCATTCAGTAGGGAGAAAAGCCAGAGGGAGGTGGGGAGAGTTCTGTTTTCTCTGGAAAGGCTTCGGTGCTTGCATAAGTTGACTCCATAAAGAGAGTTGCTGTAAAACTTTGAATTCTTTCATTAAATTAAGACAAAAAAAAAAAAGAAGAATACTTTCTTCTCTAAATAGACAGCAATCACATTAAGGTAAAAAAAGGTGTATGCTGTTAAAAAAACCCAAACTTAAACAAAAAGGGTCTGTGATGTAAAATGTTCTGTTTTAATTAAACCTGGAATTAGTTGGTATTTTGAACTGAAGGCAGCATCAAGAAACCTGCACATGCATTTAAAAACAGAAATTTCTGCCCAAAGGGGAGAAAAGAAGGCCAATTATTTTTTCCAGAGATATTTTAACATCCTGTGTAGCAGCCTTTGCACAAACAAAAAGTAGGTACCCACATACACAGGCATTTACATGCACATCAATAAGTCAACAGTTAGGGCTTGTGTACAAGCAATAATATTGATTTTCAAAACAGAGGGACAGTTTCAATTGGGGAACTACCAATTTTGCTCAACGTCCTGCAGCAAGTGGTTCCCCACTTCAATTTCCCAGAGACAGAGAATGAACTAAATGAATGGGTAAAACTCTGCAGAATTTAATTCTGTTAAACAACAGCGGCAACAGAGGGGGAAGTTCTGGTGCATGTGCACATCTTGATAATCTTTTTAACATCTTGAAAGCAATTAAAAGTGCAATTCGTAGCTGCTCATCCAATCCCCTGCTTCTTCTTCCATCCTAGTTGAATTTAAATGTGATTCAGAACCAAGCAGTTGCCAGATATTTCTTTTGGAAAGCAGTTAAGTTTTCCACAGAGGTTTTGCAAAGCTAAGGTCACTGTAAGTTCTGTCTACCCTAAACTGCAGTTTATCTGATTAATCTTCTCACACGAGGATGGTGTCCTTTCACGTCATAGTCAAAATGCTCTGTTGCTTTATATTTCTGTGCTCTGGATACCCCAGCTAGTGAAGCTTGGAGAGAGTTGGGGGTATTCTGCTGTTGTCTGAGTTCAGTAAATTGTTGCCTGTTTTAAGAAGGTTGTAAAAAAAAGTCAACTTCTTGTTAAAAAGATGAAGACAGAGATTGGATTTAGCTGTAAAGATTAATCTCTGCTTCTTAAAGGTTAAACTATTCGTTAATCTATCTGGGATGATGGTGATTAATTGATTAGTTTTTTATTTGTGTGGTTCATCTGATGTCCCAGATGCTATTTTACCTAAAGCAGTGAATGTAAAAGGTGGTGGGACCTTCTCCGGGTGAGCTCTGCTACTCAGGTGTCGGTGTGAGATGCCAAAAAGCTATTTGCATAAATGTAGAATTTAGTAAGTTATCATTCTGATTAACGCCATTAACTGCTTAACTACTGTAGAAATTGGCTTCAAAGTTGCTTGATGGTAGCTGTTGCTCTCCACGTCATTCCATTTGCCGTCTCGCTGGGGATAATGGTATGCAAGGGAAAGCAAGAAGGTCAAGGATCTTTTTGTTTAGTCTCTTTGCACATTAAAAGTTCTATTATGTGTTTGTATTGCATGTGGTTTCCAGTCTGTTGGCTACGATGCTTTCAAAACCCATTGATGATGAGTTTGTGAAGCTAAATATATCTTGTGGGTTTATGACTACCAAGCTATCACTTTGTGTAGCAGTTGAGGCCAATATTTAACAAGTGTTTTTCAGAAGGAGGAATTTTGAAACTGAATCAAGTGATCTTACAAAAGGGTTAACAGAAATGCTAATGCAGAAGATGACAGCAAATGCCCGGTCCGGGGGGTGTTCAGAGCTGTGCTATGCCATTTGTGGGGAAGTGGTTCTCAGGTTGGGGGCTTTTATTCATTTTACTGTGGTTAGGGGAGGGCTGGGGTATTGTTGTGAATGACACAAAGCTGAATGGGGTTGGAAAAAGTAGTGTCCTCTACAGTCATCCCTTTCTTTGCCCCAGCAACAAGTAGGTGCAGCGTGCTGTGGTGGGGGCATGCGAGGGGGCTCTCCCCATGGCTCCCTGCTGCCCCGTTGTCCTCCCCTGCAGCAGCGGAGCCGCCCACCACCTCCTCCCCCCTCTGGCTGGCAGGGCAGTCCGGCTCCACAGAGACCTCACTGCTGCTTCTTGCCCGACATTTAAGGGAATGCAAAACCAGACTGCAGGATGCAGCCACATCCTAAGGGCTGGCACAGCCGCCTTGCTTGTTTTCACTCTCCAGCTAGTAGACTGACCTTTTGAAAAAACAGTTTCAGCTGCTATGAAGCCCTGACAATGGCTTTAATAGATTTCCTTTTGGTATTAAATAGCTACGGTTATGTTTTGATAATGCGAGCTCGCAGCCATGAGCGTGTTGTAGCTGGCTGGGTCAGGCCATGCACAAACTCGGGCAGATGTGGCTGCCTCCTCGCCAGGCGTTCGCACCAGATCCTCCTTCTTTTTCCAAATGAAAAGGGAGGGTTTTTTTTTTTGTTTTGAAGGCAATTTGTGCTCTGACTGCATGAGTACCTTCACACCTGTCAAGTGAATCCAGCATGCTCATTCCCGAGGGTAACCCGACATCTGGGAAATTCTGCCTCAGCCCAGGCTGATCCCCTTCGCAGCATCTCTGCTTTTGTGAATTGAAATGGAGCTATACCATCACACATCATCCTCTGCTTTACTCTGTTCTGCTCCAGTATATCCCTGCTTTTGTAACTCCAGGTTTAAATCCCATTCCCGGGCTGTGTTTGGAGCATTGCACTTATCTGTAAGCTCTCTTGCTTTTTGCTGTGGGACTGGTAAGCTCAAAAACATCTGCAGGCAGGACCAGTCCAGCTTACAAGTCTTCAGGGGATATTTACAGAGTTTCATAAGGCTTGGACCCATACCCACACCCATCCTAGATGCAGCGTCTACAGATTTATCCCCAAGAGCCTCTTACAAGCTTTGTTTGTATTGCTATCTAGAGCTATCCCACTGCAGAAATCCTCAGGAGGGAGAAGTGGTCAAGAGTACTTGGAAACATCTGTTAAAAATTCAGACAAACCCCACACTGTCGCTGGAAACAGTTGGGATGGGGTGAAGGAAATTTATCATGCAGTGCTCCAGGAAAAAGGGACATTATTTGTGTCCCTTCACCTTTCCTTAAAAATGGGCAGTTTAATGGGTAGATCTAGGAAAACGCCCCTGCAGAGTACACTTGGGGCGGAGAGCTGCCTTTTCCCAGTATCTTCAGCTCGCCTGAGCCAAGTCTTGCAGTCTCACAGGAGCCTTGTTTCCAGAGCTCTGGCGTTTACTTCAGCACACACTTTCTACTGGTTTCAAGAAACCCTGCAATAGTTGTGCAGATCTAGGAAGTGATGACATTAGGAGATAAGTGACTTTGCTGGGACTTTGCTTTTGCTTGCCAGGCAAAAGGGAATAAGTCACTGCAGCAACAAATCTAATGGATGAACTCTCCAGCTGGTTGCTGGTTTGTGTGTGGCTGCACACTGGACCCAGTGAGGACTTGAGAAATCTTGGTGTTTCTTAGGAAGTTACAGGCAGTTTGGCAGAAAAAGAGAGGGTTTTTTCATGTATGAGTCTGAACTTGCTATGATGATGTGTTTCTTCACCATAGTAGCCCATTCCCCATAGGGTTACTGTCATCTCCTTCCCCCATCCTCTGCCTCCAAGTGGGATGACCTGCAGCAGGAGCTATGCTGGGTGACTGGGTGGCACACATGTACCGTTTGCCTTGGAGGCCCAGAATGAGGATAAATGCTGACTCTTGTTCTTAGCCTTTCTCTCAGCAGAGACATGAACTAGGGTCTCTGTCCTATCCAATCAAAGGAGGTTCACCATCTTATAGAAACTCAATTTCTATCATGAAATTCAATTTCTCTTGGAGCCTTCTATCCCTGGTCCAGTGTGATTCAGAAGTTAATAGGAAGGGACAAACAGTTAAGACATATGACAGGCAAGATGATGACAGAAACCTTGTTTTCTTAGGATGCCAGGCTGCAAAAAATGAACACAAAGCTCCTGAGGATAAATGAGTCACTTCAGATTGAGACTTGATGGACAATGTTGGCTTTGTTATCACTCTGCAGGTAGCAAGGGGATAGGGGTTAGGGAGAATTCCAGAAAAGTATGAGAGTCGTTACTAGAAGGGTAAAACTTCCTCTGCCATGCGTCCCCTGTAGTGGACCCCGCATTACTCTGGTCCCTCCTCCTTTTAAGAGCCTTTTGAGGAAAAGTCTCCTATGACAGGAACATCTCTCAGGTCTTTTCATCTGTGAGCTGCCAGGTGAAAGAATGAGGCTAGAGAATAAAAGATGTTCAGACACTGCAGACAAGCTTTTGTAGGATCTGCCACGTCAGCTGTCTCTTGTAAGGTCTGCTGTATTTTCTGTTGATGGTGCTCTTCCCCCGAGGATTCCCCCACACCTGGGGACGCCTGCCATAACCCGCACTGATATTTCGCTCTGTGCCTTTCATTTCTGCATACAGATGGAGCTGAGATATCACACACTGTCCTTGCCCTTATTTTGTTCTGCTCCTTGGCAGTCCCAGCTTTCCTGGCTGGAGCTTTCATCCCACCTCCCTCTCAGCCTTTTCCAGAAGGGGCTTTGCAATTATTTATAAGCTAGCTTGTCCTGTTTTCTGACATCTCCAGTGTAGTTTCCAGAAGAGGAGTCAAGTGTATGAATTCTTGGGTTTTTCAGAAGGCAGAGAACTCTCTCTCCCCTTAACATCAGTGGTCTTCTGGGTGGAAGTCTTACCGGTCTGTTATGACTGCTGGTCATTGCTGTGTTTGGAGGTCCTGGAGGGCAGCCAGCTCACTGGCATGGTTGTCAGAGGAAGAAAGCTGTCCTGCTTATTCTGGGTTCTCACTCACCATCGTCACGTGGGTTTTCTCTCTCCTTCCTTCTACCATGTGTCACAATAAGAAGCACCCTGTTGTCTACCTCCTTCTCCTTCCACTTGTTGTGCTCTTGGGTTTGAGCGCGACAAAATGCATCATGGTAAGAGGCAAAGCTGCAGTGATTTGGGCCCCGCAGCTCCTCTGGAGTCATCTTTAGATTTTCTGAATGAAATAATCATCTCTTCAGGCTGTGGAGTAGCATTTTTTCATTCCGCTGCAGATAGGTGGGAGGAGTGACTAACTGATTCTCTGCAAGCAGTAAAGTGGATGAGCTTTACTGTCCAGTGCTGCCCAGTACTACAAGTTGGGTGATACACTTAGCATAGTCACCCCATTCTCCACATGGATGTTTGCTTGTCCTTACACACTGCATATGGATAAGAGTTGTAGGTCTCTCAGCTACTTTCTCTTCCAGAGATAACTCAGAGGACAGAGTCTCTTCTAAGGAGAGATGTATTCCCCCTGCAATGTCATGCATGGAATTCAGACTTCTTTTGCTGTTGACCAACCTTACATAAAAAACTGGTGGCTGCAGCTGAATCTCAG
>VZRI01000437.1:139761-204761 GCA_013397515.1 Upupa epops
ACTGTGTTAATCCAATGGTTTTAATTCCCCCGTCTCTGTCGAACTGTAAGCACTGTAGAAAGCAGATGCTCCTATCTTTCACTTAGAGGCATGAGTGATGCCTGTAGATATGCTTTAGTGGGGTGTTGGACTGAATGATCTCTAGAGATCCCTTCTGATGATTCTGTAATCATGTGAAATGATGCAGGTAGTGGAGACCCTCCCTTCTACCTCTCTCTCCAGTTTGACTGGAGACTGGAGTTTGACTCCAGCCTATTCCATGCACAATACTACCATAGGTGGGACATTTCCAAATCTCTTCCGTAAAAACTACATCATCTGTAGGAGCTGCACTCACTGGGAAGAAATGAAGAAATTACATCCTAACTCTGAGGCGTTTGTGCTTGCGTCTGGCTTTTTGCTCAGAGAGTTTTTTGCAATTATATATTTTTTAGCGAGCTTTTTGTGTTAACACCCCTCTTCCTTCTCTCTCTTGCTCTCTGCAGTGCAATGTTATGACCAAGCACTTCTCAAATTTAGCTTTTTTATAGACTATTTTAAAGACTTCCTGACACGGTGGTGCTTAAGGAGCCTTTTTTGCTTAGGGTGTGTGGCCAGTTTGTACCTCTGTCTCCTCTGCTCCTTGGTTGGGTGAAGGACAGCTTAGCAGAGAAATAAAAGGTCACTTGATATGCTTATAAGGAGCCCCCCTGTAGATGCATGATGATGATAGCTACGATGTGGACTTTGTGTAGTGAATGTGTAATAGGATGTTTGAAACTTTATTTAAACTCTCAATTACCTATTAAAAAGGTGCTTCTGTGTTTTATGTAGAAGACAGAAATGAGTTTATCATGCTGGAAGCACCAATCTGAGTTTTATATTGCCATTAGGGATGAGATCTTTGAGTCTTGCAGTAGGAGGAGCGTAATAGAAATCCTGGGGGAGAAGAAGGGGTGTGAAAACGATGAAATATTATTTATTTTTTGCCTGCAGTGATGTGTTGGATCGACGGCAGGTCTGTATTTGTATGGTGGGGATCTGGATGAGTGGTAAGAAGAGGGGACAGCCTTCCAGTCCTCACTGGACTCTCCCCACAGTGCCTGATCCGAAGTCTTTTTGCTCAGGTCTCACATGTGAGCAGATACATAGACACAATATCAGTGACAAGCTTTCTGCGTCAAAGTGTGGTCCTACCAGTGGGACAGCTCCTTAACCATGGCCATCGCCATGGCTCTGCTGTATTTGCTATTCTCTGTGGAAGTTGAGGGTTTTCTAAAGAAAAGACCAAACCATTTCCAACAGTGCCAGAGTGGGTGCCAGCAAGATTGTAGTTTAAAGCCACATGATTAAAAATAAGTTTCTTGAAAGCCCTGTATTCTGTTTATAAAAATAGATGGTGAACATACGGTACAACATAAAAATCCATGTGGTCCTGGAAAAAAAACAACCCAACCCCGTAGAAAACTCTTTAGTCTAAACCAGATGTGCGAAAGAGAGCTCCTAACCGTATTTTGTATTTGTGTGTGTTTGTGTATGTGGGAGATATTTTTGGTTCCTGCTAGGCTTCTTTGCAGCAAAGCCCCTTTCTAGAATTTACTTTCCTTTATTAGAGTTGCAGCTCGGCTTTGTGTGGGCCTCTGGGGGTTTTGGCCAGCCGTTGGCAATTTCTCTCAGACACCCAATTACCCCTGACGTCAATGCCGTCTCTCCCATCTCCCTTGGGTGCCCACATTTTTTCCTTTGTAACACTAATAGCTGACTAGCTAAGTGCCTGTTATTTCCTTGGCAGAAGATTTGATTGTGTTTTGGGCCGGATACTAAATCCAAAAACTATGTAAAAATGTCAATAGGTGAGTGCACATTGATTTCGGTTAGTCACAGTGATATTTGAGCCCCTTTGGGGGCTCTGTCTGGGGAAGTATTTTACAAGAAAGATAATATAACAGAAAATTACTGGAGCTGCACAGGTCTCTGGTGGGTTTCTTAGGGGCCTGCTAAGTTTCTGTAGAATCAACAAATGCTTTATTAATCTAAATTTGCGGTTTTGTTCCTGCCTCTCTTCAGACGGTTTGGGCTCGCTGGAGGAGGCTCGGCGGGAGTGGGGCGGCCGGCAGTAGAGCTCGGCCGGACCGGGGGCCGTCGGGGAGGCCGGGGGCGGCCGCGGACCCCCTCCTCGCCCGGCCGAGGTCTGCGGCGGCAGATAACGCGGGGGGACGAGAGGGTCCCTGACAGCTGCGCGGGGCCAGCGCTGACTGGGAGCGCCTGATAAGGGCCCCGAGCGGGAGCCAGCCGCTAGCGCCGGCCCGCCAACGCGCTGCGGGGCCGCGGTGACTGGCAAAGAAAGTTAAACACAACTGGTCCGGGGGCGGGAAGGGAGGGCTGCGCTGGAAGATAATGGTAATTGATTGAATCAAAGTCGCAGAGCAGCCTTGTGTGTTGGGGTTTTTGGGTTGTTTTTTTTTTTGCCTCGCAATTAATTTTTTTCTAATTTTCAGACCCAAGTATCCGAAGAGCTCAGGTTGCACCGAGCACACGCTGCACTAAAAGATAATAAGCACATGCCCTCTTCAGCTTTTTGGGGGAAATTCAGGCCAAGAAAAGGCACAATTAAATAAAACATCCCCCCCTTAAAGTTACGAGCGCCCGGCTCTGAGCTCGGTGAAGCATGCGTTTAAGGACCAGGAAAATCGATGGCTCTGTCAGGTCAGCGGGCTGTGTGCGGGCTGGCTGCCGGGACGAGAAGTCAATCCTGCCCACAAAGCCAGCGGACAGTGACACCGGAGAAGGGGATTGTCTGGGAACTCTGGTGCGTGGCGTTCGCGCCCTGGGGGGTTCTGCAGCTCTTCTTCCTCCCCTGCTCCCAGCCACCACCTCATACATGCTAGCACAAGATGTACAGAGAGCAAAGCAGAGATTCGTGCCACTGGTATTTTATATCAGTTCCTTTCCAGGTTTATTTTAGCCAGTTTGGATCTCTTTCGCTAGCAACGTCTCAGCCAGAATGGTTTTTCCCCCACTTTTTAAGAGGATTCCCCCAATATAGTATATAGTGTCCAGGAGCAGCAGCAGTTTGTGTGCTTTAAGTAAGTAAAACCTTTTACACTTTGTAGTCTTTGGCAGTTGCAGTAAAATCTGATGTCAGCACAGCATGAACGAGATGATCTTTAAGGTCCCTTCCAACCTGAACCATTCTATGCATCTATGTTGAGCGCAGGATACCTAATAACTAGTAAACCATTTAAAAAAAAGTCTTCTGTTTGATCAGACATGGTACTTAACACATAGTGCTGTATCCTGCCTATAATTAGTAATTAGTATTGAGAGGGGAAAAGCATCTCCCGGGGGCCATGACACCACAGACCTAAGCAGCCATGTTTTTTACGTGTTAGATTTTGTTTTAATTTAGTGGAGGGCATTTCTTTGCCTGTTTTAAAAATTATTCTCCAAGAATCAACAGAATGTATTGAAGATGTCGTCTATCTTAAATGAACCTTGCAAGCACTAACAGTGAATTCTTCCCATGTAGACCCTGTGTAGTACTGTATGAACCTTGCAAGTGTTAACAGTGAATTCTTCTTCCCATATGGACACTGTCTAAAACTGTAGAGTCAGAAGACCAGAAATCAAACATTGGGTAGGAGAAAAAACCCCCAAACCTGGGAAATAAATACTAACCCGGGATTCCTGCAAACCACTTTTGCCATGATTCTGTTGGTGCCCATCCTGGATCCGTGTGTGGATGTGCTGGTGAGGTGAATGGGCCTTACCAAGGTCCAAGGTAAGACTCTTGGGATTAATTTTATCATGAAGGAGCTGGGGGTTTCATTGGAGCTCTGTCATGGTTTTCCTAGAGTGGCAACAGAAGGGATTTTTTTTTTTTTTGTATGCTGAAGTTGTTAGGATTTTTCTCAATTATTGAAACTATGGAATGTGAGCTGGCTGTTTGAGCAGAAGGACATCCTGAATCCCTGGATGTTGTTAACAGGCAGACTAATGGGTCCCCCCTGCTAAAAGAGTTGGTAATCTGCCTTGTCATGGCCACTGGTTACAAACAGGGCAACTCAGCTGTGAAGAAAGATGACTTTCTTGAAGGCACCACCTAAAAACTTTGGCCTAATGCCAGCACTGACATTGCTGATCAGCTTAGGCAGAGATGTGGTTCAGATTAGAGGGTTCTGCTGTGAAAAGATTTATTTGTTTTCTTCTTATAGGCTTGAGAGCTGAATGGGTTACTGCTGCCAACCTCCTCTCTTTGCTGTTCCAGGTTCCAGTATAATTAAATCCACAAATGTGATGAGGTCTAGTCTGTTTGGCCACTGTTGTATGACTGACAGAGTGACACTGGTCTTCTCTACCTTAAAGACAATCGATGAACTCTCCTGGGCAAACAGATGTCTTACTAGAGCAGGGTTTGAGAGCACCCATTTCATCCTTCTCCAGCCTTTCCAAGTCTGGCCAGTGCTCTCAGCCGTTTAGCCTCAGAAGTGCTGACAGCAATGTGCCGAAGTGAAAAGCACTGTGAAGTTGTTTGGATAGAGAACTGTGAGTAAAATTCACAGATACAACTTGCACCCACTCACTGCCTGCCTGCCTTCATGATCCTCCATGCTAAGGCATGTTGCTGACATTGGTGTCACTGTTGAGGGGTACCCTGTGGGCTGCCAGCCCTGGCCAGGAGGAACATGGAAGAAGGACAGAATATGCTTCCACTGGAAACAGATTTAAAGAATGGTTCCTGTGCTCAGAGGTGATGCTGAGCCTTGTGGTGTGGGTCAGCCTATAGGGGACAGAGATCTGTCTGTCACAGGCAGATGAAGGAGCCTCTCATGAAGTCCTGTAAAGAACCTGAAAAGAAAAAGTCCTGATCAGGTTTCATTCAGCTTAAAACCAAAACAGAAAGCCCCATGGGCTGCACTGTCCCAGGCTACTATGTGGTGGTGGGTTCCCCTATGTCTCCTGATGCCCAGTGTGGGGCTGTGTCATGTCTTAGCCTCAGCAGAGCTATCACACATGATGTGACACCAAATCCCCATGCTGAGGTGGGACCCATGGTCTGGGAACTCATGTGGGTCATGGGGCTGTAGGTGGTGAGCACAGGTCTGGAACCCTCAGGGTAGAGGAGGTAGGAAAAAGGGAGTAGGCAGGAGCTGCATTGGTGCATGGCTGGACAGTGCCTCTGAGGAGAAGGTGGTTGTGAGCACTAAAATGTGAGTGCTGGCCTGGGCAGCAGCGGGGAAGTCTTCCTGTGCCCCTGTCCCAAATCCCTGTCCTGCAATCACACTGTGCCATGCAACCCTGCTTAGGGTGGCTGTAGGCTCCTGCCTGCTGGGGCTGCTGCAGGAGGAAGGTTTTGCTCAGCTCAGGAAGAAGCGGGCAGCACCTGCTCTTTGCTTGTGTTCTCCTTTCTCTTCAGGCTGAGTTCACCCTGACTTGCATCTACCAACTCCACCCCGGATGGCCTAAGCAGCTTCCTCAGGGGCTGCAGCTCCCCACCGCCCAGGGAACACAGACTCAGCTCCACATAGTCACCCTGGGCTGATGCTTGGTGGGTGTCCACACAGCAGTGACGTTGTCCCTCCTGCTGTCCCTGGGGCTGGGCTGGGCCTGGCACCTTGCCCCAAGTCCCAGGAGCCAAGAGCAAGCTGTTGTCCGCAGGCCACCACTGAAAGCCATTTAAAGTGGGGCTGTTAGTGCAGTGCTTTACTCCTGAGCTTCAATGGGGGCACCAGCTGATGAACAATCTCATCCAATGTTTGTTAAAGAAGTGACATCCATCTGGATTCCCGTCTCACTGCCTTTCTCAGAGGGAGCTCAAAGGACATGCTCTTGGTAGGGTAGTGGGTAAAGGAGGACTTCTCCCTCAGAACAGATGGCTGTATGCTATACCTTCCAGAAGAGAGCAGTTCACTGGTCAAGTCTTGTATACTTGTTTTACCACATCCTAGCTTTCAGAAGGACAGCAGGAGATAGAGAATGTACTAGGAGAAAAGCTGGGTGAATCCTGTAGCAGTGAAGGTGAGACGGAAGCAACAGGGGAGAAGCAGATAGGAGATGGCAGAGGATGGAAGGGAAATACTGGCAGGGAACAGAGAAGAAAATGGCAGAATGAAGAGGGAAACTCCACCAACATTGCTTCTGTCCCTCTGGTAAGAATTTTGGACATTTACAAGTGAAGCAACTTCTGCATTTCTTGGGGTATTTCTTTTCCCTTGCTTTGGCACAGGTCTGTGTGGCCTAGCAACCAGTGCCTCCTTCATACTTGCTAATCTTCTGCTCCTGCTAATCTGAAATTAGGGTTGTTCTTGCCATATAATTCACAGAGTTTCACTCCAGAACATTATATGTACCCCGGAGAATAGCGAGGAAATCCAGGTTATTTTCACTTGGTGCCGTGGAAGCCTGCAGAAATACATCCAAGTTAAACTCCAAGGGAAACAAGTGGTCATAGTGGATTGCAGGTTTCATCAGGTTTAGACTTGCATTACGAACCTCATGTAAGTCTTCAAAATGGTTTAGAATTAACAAATAGGCAGGTTTCGAGCAAGAATCGTTATGCAAACATGAACAGTTATGAGTATATGTCTCATATCAGTATGAGAGGGCAGGTTCACTAAGACTTTGCTTAAGTTATGCTTGAGATAGCCACGTGTGCCTGAACACTGTGTTCTAGCAGTGTAAATAGCAGTTAAAATCCCTCAGAGTTCTGCTTTGTCTTTTAGCTGTTTTCAGGAGAGTTGTGAAGTTGTTCTATTGACTCCTTTAGGGCTGAGTTGAAGAGTGTTGACTGAGCAACAACTTAGTCCTTTCTGGAGGATGTAATCTTTAATTTCCTAATTCCTAACCTAGGAATATGCATTGTATTCACCCAGGCCTTGTGATTTGGAGAGAGTGTCTTTTTTGTTTGCCTGGGTCTTCATTATGTTAGTAGCAGTCTCTCAGTTGCTGCCAAGCTCTCACCCTCTCTTTTATATTACTTTTATAGTCCCACATTTTCCTTGGTCTTGGATTCACAGAGCTAGTAGACAAAGCGGTTGGCAAGGAGAGCGAATGACTTCAGGGAGGAACAGACATATGCTCTGAGCACAGAGACAGCAAAAAGTAGAGGAGAAGATGGAAAAAGGGTGAGAATGGTCTAGAAATCCTGGAGGCTGATGGATTGTATGTCAGAGAAAGGTTAGAATAGCAGGACAAAGGATGTGAGACGGGATGGTAAGTGGCAAGAAGAAGATGAGAAATGTCAGAACAGCATGGGGAGGAAAGAAGGGGGAAAGACTGCTGAAAGGTAGAATGGATCCAGAAGCAGCAACTAAGTGAAATGAAAAGGCTATGATTATTGGCTTGGGTGAAGAAAAGAGACTTGTAAGATGAAATGAGTAACTTCTGCAGAAGAAAGTATCTTCCACAGTTGAAAATCAGAAACTTAGAAAGAAGCAATGTGTCTACTTCATTTAAGTTTCTGTGCTTTTGGCCAGACAGGTCTGTCAGCCACTGACTGCTGCTCTGCTTTCTTTTCCAACATTGATGTTAATTTTCCAACATTAACTCCGTACAACACCATCATAGAAAAGGACTTGAGGAAGTAAGGCAAGGTAGTATCTTCTCTGCTCAGTGATAGGTGGGTGCTTCCAGGAGCTAGTCTGTTAGAATAGTTTTTATTGTATGGTGTCCTCAAAATATAAAAAATAGTGATTACATTTTCTCTGACATGCCCTGTGACTTTTTTGTGGTGGCTTCAGACTGACTTTGAGAAACAGTTTTTACAGAGGTGATCTCAATATGTCCCTTCCAGACTAAATTATTCTTCAATTGATCCTTCTCAAAAAAAAAAAGAAATCTGTAGCGGGATGTGAAGGTGGAGTTTTGTTCCTGAGTGCAGTTTGAAAGGGCTTAATGAGCTCCTCTGCTCTAGCAAAGTTAAATGAGAATTAGCCAGGTGACTGACTTCCGCAGGCAAAATCAGAATTCCACAACTCCAACAGCAAATCTTGCTTGAGTTCCCTGGGTAAATAACTCAATTAGCTCTGTGAGATGCTCTTCTTCTGAGTTAGAGTCAGAGACCACTTTAGGACTTCTCTCCTTTTGCACTAACACCCATGGGTTTCCAGAAGGTGAGGCAGGAAAAGGCACACGTGCTCCTGATGACGGCAGCCTGAGCTCATTAGGGTTGATTTTTAGATATGCTGGCATTGTCTCAGCAGCCTGCTTTTGCATTTATGGCCTTTCCAGACCACTTATCAAAGGGAGAAGAGTGCTCTCATTTGTGCTTGGCCTTCTGAAGGAATGTATAAAGCCCAGAAAGTGCCATTGCTTGGGTAGACCCAGGACCTACTAGATGCAAAGGAAAAGCTCAAACCACAGAAGTAGCTCTCTCATGCAGTCGTGTTCAGTGCTCCCACTATCCTCGTGAGGTCTTCTGAACATATGTACAAGAAATAGCCAAGCTATTGGAAAATGACTGCTTCCCATGAATGAGCATATAGGTATTTTTCTCATGAGATTAAAAAATTAGTCTTACTCTGCACCATCCATATAAGTTTGCACTCCAGTTAATTCCTTCTTGTTAAGGAATCTTGGAATGTTTTTGAAGATTCCTTGGCATATCACAGTGTGTTTCATGGGACAGTCTATGAAAAGGACAGAACATTTGTTGAAAGGCCTTTACTGTCTTTCCCCCATCCCTTACAATTCCCTACTCAATGCTGAGGTTTCAAGAGTCTTTGAGCAAGCTGGTTGAACTTCCTTAAGAACCCATCATGGGTCTTTCTTTGCAGTTTATTTCCTTTAAAGTGTATTTCCTTCCTTATGGCAACCACCCTTTGCCAAGTGAGTAAGGCACTCCAGTTCTTCCTGGCTTTTGCCCCAGTTGCCACCTTCCAGAGAGATTGTGGTGGCTGTCTGATTGCATCTCAGCTTTTCCCTGGAGTGATCTCTGATTTCTTTTCAATCAGTTCATTTAATTGACCATGTTTATTTGCCTAGCTCTTGTGGCTCCCTGAGTGCGGCGGTTTGTCAGAAGCTGGATGTTAAGCATCCTTTTCATGTTTTACCTGGAGACTTTCTTAAACCATCTCATCTGTTCTTAGCATTTGGGGCTAAGCCCAAAAGGGAAGCTCTCTCAATCAAAAGGCTATCTAAATGGATAATGGGCTACTTTGAGACCTGTGACAAGGAGGCAAATGTCCCAGTCCCACAGCTCATGTGCTTATCCCACCAGAGCTCTGGTTGCTTTGAAGGCTTGCTTGGGCAAGGTTCCCAGTGCGGATGTTTGCTCGACAGCTAACTGGAACTTGGTACACGCACCTAGCGCATTGCTTAGATGCAGAGCCCAGGCATGATGCCCACTCTGGAAAGCAGCTTTGTAGTCTATATTTGCTTAATTTAGTCCTCAGCTGTCCTCCTGAGAATGGCTGCTCCCTGCATGTTGGTGTCCAAGAGCAGGAAACGATGGAAGCAACTTTCATCAGAGAGAAGATGAAGTAACTTGGCACTCATTCGACTTTGGAGGCTAAATTGCCTCTTAAAAGATCATCCTCACTGCTTGGCTAAGGACTTTCCAGTCTGTAAGTAGGATGGGAAAAAGGGATGCCTTTGTATCCCGTGTTCCCTTTTCCTAGATGTTGTCTTGGATGCTGCCTTCTTCAAAGTCTATAAAATTCTGTCTGAGTGCTTTTCATGCTCTGGGTTAGCGTACAGCAGACTTCCAGGCAAACTGACCTGAGACACGAATGCATTTTCCTCTTCAGCGACTTCTGTCTGTGTCCACCTCTGGCATCTATATTAGCCAGTACAATTTCTGGGGAATCCTGCAGCCATTCTTTTCCCAAATCTTCTTCAGAGTGGCTATCATTTCCTGGAAAGTTTAGTCAGCTTCTTGCTCATGGATTTTAACCATGGTCCTATTATTTGCCTCTGCTGCTTATTCTTTTTTTTACTGTTTTCTGAAGCCAAGCATAGGACAGAAGTACTTAGGAAGGAACGCATTACATTTGAAGGTAAACATGTCACTCCAGTATAGCCAAATTTTCATCTTGATGGCTGTGTTAAATAAAAAAAGGTCCTTCTAAATAACTTAACGTTCCCTTAATGATTCGTGAAAGGTAAATGTGAACATTTGACTTAGCGCAATAATACAGCTAGTTTAATTTTTGATTATTTTATGACAGCAGCATGCTGGAGGAAGGTATTTGCACTGTATTTTTAAAGTCCATATTGAAATATTAGCCATAACTGTCTGCTGTATATAAAAAGGTGGGGGGGAGGAGATGTTTGAAGTTTAATCATGCTTCTACTTAGGCTCAGTCCCAGAGCAATCCTTTTTTCTGCTGCTGAGCTCAAACAGCTAGTAGCCAGGTTTGATCTGCTGCCCCATGGAGCAGTGCCCTATGTGAATTTGAAGTTTTCTCAACCCGGGAGGCCGGCAAATAAAGACTAGCCTCAGGTAGCCACATCTCTCCTTCCCAAAGCAGCTCCCGGGGCGCTGCCTGGAGCAGTCCTCCTGAAATTGTTTCAGGCAATTGCTATAGACTATCTCCACCGCTGCCCCTCTCACCCCTCCTTCCCTCTCCTCCTCCTGGCATAAGGGAGGAGTTTTGGAGTCCAGGAGTCCTATTTGACTTTAATAAAATGAAAAAAGTAAAAAAAAATAAAAAGCAGAGCAGTTTGTAGGGAACTGGCACAGACTGTGGAAACAGGGGCCACAGCAAGACAAAACCCAGTGGCCTTCAAAACTTTTTTCCCCTTCTTTTTCACCACATGCCTTGGAGGATGTGGACAGTAATTAAAGGACCCCCTAGCTCCTCATTTTCTCTGCTTGGTCCTTTGATCTGGTTCACGTCGGGTAGCTATTTTCATTGTTCCTGTCTTTTCTTTTATTCTCACCCAGCCCCTTTGATGTGAGCAATGATGATCTTTAATTCCAAAATAGGAGATGGGCAGGATAGTGGCACTGGCCTTACATAATGCATCTTTCACATCTTATTTTTAAACTAGAGCATAATAGGTGTAAGTTGGAGCCTGGGGAGCATTAACCCTTTCACATAGGGAAACTGCTGAGGAGGTTAAGAGCCCGTCACTTTGGGTACTGTCAGTCAGGTTAATCTTCTGTAGATGCCGACGGATGCATTTTCAAAAAAGATTATTATTATTATTTTCCTGCAAATATGATGAATCTCTAAAGATAATCTGGAGGGAGTTTGTCCTAATTGTTCCCATGTGGGAGAAATGTGCTGAGAAAGAACAGTAAAGCTAATGCAGTTATTCTGACTGGCTTCACTTGGCAGCACAGTGGGAGCGAGGCGCTCTGTTTATTAGTGTATGTTAATAAACTATAAGGGACAAGCTGTGGGGGGCGGTTTATAAACTGTTAGCTCAGGTAGGATAGATGACAAGATGGAGGTTATTAGTTACATTAGCAGGAGAGAAGGGCTGGAGGTTCTTATTGTTGTCTCAAAATCACAGCAGACTGTTAAGTCTCTGTCACAGGACCCACAGGCAGAGTAGAAGCTCTCAGCTTCACCAAGCTGAGGAGGGTGGTCGGGGGTCACTCTTGGGAGGGTTGGAGCACCCTTCTGCCAGACCATCTGAGGTGGCATATGCAGGATCCCCTGTGCCACAACAACCTGGGGAGAACCCCATCCAGGCTGTCAAGGCTGGCACATGTGGTACCCTATCCCATATTTTTTGGTGTGGTGAAAATGCAGAGTGGGGTGGTTGCTGACACAGCCCCAGAGAAGCAGGTGGTGCTGGCAGAGCCCCAGCCCCAGAGTGTCCCCATGGAGGCCACTGGCTGGGGGTGGGAGTGAGGGGGTGGTGGTGCCCTGGGGAGGCATTAGTGCAGTCCCCATATGCCTTGGCTGCGCCTCCTCCCTCGGGGCCCCACCAACAATGGCTCTGCTTCTGCTGCCTGGGCCCTGCCTGAGTGGCCCGGTGACATCTGCAAGTTTCAGCCGTCACGGTTGGGAAATAGGCTGTAATTGTACACAGGGAGCCCAGAATCTTCCAACTTCAGGACTAGAGACAACTGCACTCAGTTAAACTCCAAATGCCATGAGTGAGGGCTCAGCTCTCCCCACTGCCTTTCATCTTGCAGGGTTTGTGACTATCTGGAAATTCAGAGAAGTCTGCTGCTCCATCACTTCAGCATTAACATGTTGTCACTACTTTCTGTGTTCAGAAGCTGATGTAAGTGGATGCAAATTTTAAAAAGTAACCAAAACATTGTCTCAGTTTTCCCGGGAGAATTAACTTGAGCCATAACACACGAAGTGCCAATGAGAAGTAGCAGGAAAGCAGTGAGGCCAGCAAAGGTTCAGGGTGCTGATGGGCAGAGGATCACGTGCTGCTCGATGCGTCCCATTATGTTTTAGTGTTTAGTGTTTTAGCCTGACTCTTTTTCGTCCACAAAAATCCATGCACACATCTCTCCGTCTGAAGCGATGCTAGTGTGGATTTATACTCTCATGATCCCAGCTCTTTGTGGGACATAAAATGTGTGGTGTTTGCCTTCTTCTTAGAAAAGCAGCTGTTTATTAGATAACTTTCAGGGAGTTTCTTAATTATATGTTATGGTCCTGCCTCAGCAAAGTACTTCAGCAGATGCCTGACTCCAGCACGTGGCGGGACACGGAGGCTTCTGAGCCTGCGCTTGCTTGAACCTGGGCATATGCTTAAATACTTTCCTGAATAGGGGCCAAGGCCAGATGTAGTGAAAACCTATAATTAACTTTGCTAACTGGCTCACAATATGCCGCTTGTTTCCGTGCACTTTTAAATTTCCCTCTTGATTAGGGCTGAACTTCTGTTTGTCCTTGTCTGCAGGTCTTCCGCTTTTCTTTTCAATTCCAGACACTTCCCTCAGAATATTTCTGAATTAGGAGTAAAAGAGGAAAAATTGTCTTCCAATTCTCCCTTTACTGCTGGTCTTTAGTACCAGTGGGTTTGTAGCTGTGGTGCTCCAAGCAAATACAGAAAGGAAAAGTTGTAGAGAGAAATGATTCACTGGAGTGGCTTCTAGAGTTGGAAAAAGCAGACATGCTTCTGTGATCTGGCAAAGGGATGTGGAACCTGTAATCTTGTCCACTTTTTCCAGCTGTATCAGCTAATAAAAGCTTGTAGGGCGATGTCATTTCTTTTTTTAGACAGAGCAAAACAAACATTGAAACTGGAAAGGGGAAAGTTGGCACCAACACATTTGTCAGTGAGTTGCAGAGCCTCTTCTTGACTTGGAAGGGGGGAAAAAATTCCTCTTTCTAAAGCCACCCTGTTCTTGGGGCTTGAGCACGCCCAGCCTGCCTCTCGTTAGGTTTGAGCAGTGTAATGATGGGCTGCCGGTTCTGCGATTTCCCTGCGATTTCCCTGCACATGGTCCCTGCCCGCCGTGATTGGCAGCCGGGCAGCAGACCTCTGCAGCTGTGACAATTTGCCTGAGGGAGGCTCTGAGTGTCTCATTGAAACTCGCATTGTAAAATCCTCCAAAATGCCTCCCGTAATATTAGGCACAGGAGAAAAACACAGGTGTGAAAAACTTTTCCACAGATCCCATGAGTTCAATGTCTCTTGGCAGCTTCGACGCGTTCGGTGTTCTAATATAAATTTTAAACTGGCGTTCATGAAAAAAAGAAGTTGTTCCGTCTTCTGTCACAAGAAGAAGTGGTGAGAGCAGGATGCTGAGGGCTGGTTCCCCGCCAGGGAAGCCTGTCTACCTGCCGTAACCAGGCAGCAGATTCCAGTGCAGAGAGGACCCAGGTGTCTCCACTGCTGAGGTATTTCTCTGGCACAGCAGTGTTTCGGGAGCTCATATCTTCCAAGCGAAGGCTTGCTCATACTGTCCTGAAATGAGCACTCTGTGATTGATGCTGCTTCTGCCGAAGGAGGGATTTGAAAACCTAAGTGGTGTCTCAGTGAAATCAGCCTTCCATATGTACGTAAGGTTTTATCGCTTTCTCTTCCGCTGTTTAAGTCGCTTAACGCCGCTCATTAGCACCAGCACATATGTGAGATGCAGCCCTGCCAGCGTTACTGGGAAAGGAGTCTTAGCTCTCAAAGCCTCATCTTTTTGCTGGTGTGTTTGTTTCTAACAGCGTCCCTGCTTCTTACAGCCAGCTTGTTTCTTATACTTGCCATAAAGGAATCTTGATGTGACCGTGGCCTTAAGATCTGCCGCTTCAGCTGTCTCAGAAGAGGCAACACAATAGCCAGGAACTAAAGTTGTGAAGAAATGCAGACAGTTAAATTTAGCCCCATGAAATGTGCCTGAGTGGAGTGAGCTGTGGGTTTGCTGATATGTGGAAGTTTCCCGGCCAGCCAGCCAGGCTTTAGTTGTTGCTTAAAGGGAGGAGGTTTCAGTTAAGTTGGAACATTTGATTTGCTTGCATGGATTGTTTTGATTAGTGACTGAGTGCAAGGTTAAGCTTTAATAACGTATCTGTTGTAATAAAGTCATGTTGCTGAGTGATACATGCGGCTAAAAAGATTTAGATTCGCTAGTCTGTTAAACAAATACAACTTGGAAGTGCTCTGGAAACAAACACACACGAAATAAGAACCAAAGGAAAATTTAAAGATTTTTTTAAAAAAAAATCTTTCTGGGGATAGGGTTTTGTGACTGGCAAGCTGGGTTAACCAGGCAACATGGCTGGAGCCTCAAGAAAAGAGAAGCTGTTCTGAATTTAGTAATGAAGAGTGTTAATGGTTGACTGAGTTTCTGTTGCGGTGAACTGGTGACAGTCCCAGTGACTAGTTAAAGCTGAGAATAACAAGTGTTATTTGTCCTTGTCACATCTCAAATTCTAAAATTATGTTCAGGAGTTTCATGAGAGACTTTTGGTACTCTTTACCTTTTCTCCTGAACTACAGCCTTTAGTTGGTTCAAGACAGATCAGTGGTGTTGCTGTAAAATGTAGATTTCTGTGGGCTGATATTTGCAGTGGGGCTGAGGTTGTTTTAGTTTCAGATTTTGCCAGGGTTTTCTAGTCTCAGAGCTTTCAAGAGCCTGTCCTAAGAACCACAAAGCTAGTGCTGATGTACAGTGATTTAACATGCCGTAAACTACACAAGAGCGCTCAGTTTCTGGAATGTGTAAAGCTTCTGTATGTCAGCTGAGAAGCTGAACTCAGAGTTGAGAGATACCAGTTGAAAGCTCAGCTTGAAATACATGTTTGTCAAGGCTGTGTCATGTCACAGCAACATTTTAAACAAACTTTGCAAAGCAGTTCAGTGCTATGATTGTTATTTCATGAATGGGGAAACTGAGGCTCAAGGCTATTGCATCCCTTAGCTCTCTAGTGCATTTGGGGAGCATTAGCAGAACATCTGGTGCTGGTGGTGTGTTACTGTTTCCCACTGCTCCTTGTCTAGCAGGGGAGCCTAGTTTGTCAAAGGGATGGGTTGTGTATCTTTGATGAGGATGAGAAAGGATTTGAATGGCAAGGAATGGGAAAACCATTGCTACCTTTTCAATGGCAGTGAACGTGTTGTCTCTGCTTACCAAAAAAATAAATGGAACTGTAAAGGAAATTATATTTTTGAAAAAAAAAAACCAAACCCAACCCTAACCAACAAAACACCCTGCTGTAGCCTAAAGCATCTGTTTTCTACTGTATTTTTGTCCCTGATCTCTTTGTATAATTGACATCCAAAACACAAAGTGACAGAATTTGGCAGAATCAGACCTGTACAGTAGGGCTTAATGGTCATGTAGCAGGGAATAATAAAACCTTTCAAGCCTGCTTAGTTGTCACCCCTGCACATGAATGGGCCTTGGTGAAAGGAGTGGGGTGTTTTTTTTGGAAAGGGACCTTTTTGCTTTCTCCCAGTCTGGCACCTGGAGGTCCAGTTGTGTTAGCTGGAGGCTGTTTGGAGTCCCACGCCTGGGGAAGGTGATGGACACATCCCTGCACCACTCAAAACATATGCCCATTTCTACAGGCAACATGAACAGCTGAATCTGGGAGCAGTGTCAGTGCACAACTGGAGGTGGAATTGCTCTTCAAACAATGATTTGCCAACAGTGCTATGGTTTGGGATGGTTTCTGTTGGGATCTGTGGAAAGATTGAGCAGCACATGGATTTTCCAGTGTTGCTGGCTAGTGCAGTGGCAGTGATGGAGCCGGTGCTCCTGCCATCGTTGCTTCCTGTCTCCATGAGCTGACTGTAAATTATTTTCCTGGGCTGAGCTCTGCAGATGGCCTGGAACTGTGTCACTCTGATTATGTTTGGCTTGGTCCTCTGCTAATTTATACCAGTTCTACTCCGGTGTGTTTCCATTGGCTTAACTTAATGGCAGTACTCCTAATTTGCTCAGGTAAAAGTAAGAGTATCAGGTTTATTACTCCTAACTGTATAGTTCTCTAGATTTGTTTGGTTTTTTTTTTCCGCAGTCACACAAATGTCAAGGTTAATTTGCTCTTAAACACTCGATTTTCTAGGACATAAACGTGACTCCATATTGAGAGAAGAAAATGGAGGGTGGTTTTATTCCACAAAGTACTCTCAGTTGGGGGCAGTGGTTTGTTGTTTTTTTTTTTGTTTGATTATGAAACTTTGAAACTGTTGTGGTTAACATTTGGGAACAGAGAGATTTCATTTCACCCCCACTGGTATTCTTGGATCTTCTGGATTCCTTAGCTGTGGTTTGTGAGCTGATGTGGGGTAGCCCATACTTGACCCAGAAAGTTTTGCTGTGACTTGATAAGAAGTGATTTTAATGGAGAACTTCTTAGAGCAGAGGAGAACCTGGAGATAGCTTCTGTGTCTTAACAGAGAGGCAATGTCTCCACAGTCTACATTAGTCAGTGAGTTAAATAAGCATCAACATTAAAACAGACATTATCCCCTGCAGAGTATTTTCTTAGCACTTTGTCCATTACTGCTCTCAAATGATGAGGTTTCTCGTCCTTTCTGTTGAAAACAGCTCTTTTTTAATGTTTATTGCAGGTGAATTCCTGGTGTCTAGTGTGAAATTTTGTTTTCTGATCTCCTCCTGCCCTTCCCAACATGCTCAATGGAATGCGCCCAGGGTGTTTACCATACGTGAACCTCCTGTAAGCAGCTCCTGTACCCTCCTTAGTTGTTCTTTAACAAAGATACATGTAATTAGACCTTTTAACCTTCGTTCATAAATCAGTCCACCCAGCCCATTAATCACTTCTGCTGTCCTCTTCTGAATTCCCTTCAATTTGTCATCGTCCTGTGGCTGGAGACTGCTCAGCGACCACGGCCCTGCGTAGAGGTTCAGTGCCAGCCTGCTGTACCCAAGGACAGGATTCATTTATTTTGTTCCTCTTTCCTTTTGCTTCACTCTCAAGTCAGAATATATCTCTTAGCTGCTCTACACGGTTGCTTCTTTCAAACATTTGTGGGGATAATTTGTGTTCTCTTAGACCGTCTGTCATTCTCTGATGACATGTTAGTAGTGGTGGAAAGGGAAAAGGATTGAATGTGACCATTTCACTGCTCTCTCACCCCAAAATAACACAACTCTCCATTTGGGGCAAACACTCGTGCTGGATGTGAGGGCAGAGGTAGCATCAGAATGGAAAAAAGATGCTGAAAATATAATTGCCTAATTGTGAATCCTAAGTAGCACAGGCAGCGGGGGCAGCCGTGACTGGAAAGAATCAGAGGATCACTAATTCACACTGCCAACATCCCAATTAGCTGTGCAAATGTAATGTTTGTATTGTTGGGGTTGGATTACAAAATCCATTGTAGAATGGAAAGAAAGAAATTAATTGTGTCAGTGGAGCTGTGTAGCAAACGCTCCTGCCACCCCATTAAACCATGAGGAGTAGCTTGTCTACTACAAAAAGTTTGTTTTCAGGCTGATGCGCAAGTCTAATTGGGTTTCCAAAGAAAGGAACATGTTTTAATTATTAATTAGAAATCAGAGGAGGAAAAGAGTGGAAATCTGCTTCAGCTGGAGGTTTTGCTCAATGCTGGATTTCTCCTTAATAAGCTGAAACATTCCAGGCCTGCCTTAGTTAGCGGTTGGGTGCAGTGCCTTTACTCGGGGGGTAGACATCTTAATGCTCATGTAATTATCATGTAATTATTTTGTAATGTGGGATCAAAATTTTGCATAGATGGCATTCTTTTGCTGAACTTGAAAAATATGTATATAAAAAAGTTGTGTTTATTAATGCAGGGATTCAGTCATTCTGGTTTCAGAAGGAGGGTTCCTTCACCCCCTCCCTACCTCTCTCTCTTGAACACACAAATGTTTTTAAAGAGTTTTAGAGATGGTGACTTCAAGAGAAATAGGATTATTGAATTTAGATTTTGTTGAATATTTATCAGGTTCCTTGTTGGCAATCCTGCCTTTCAACAGAGGTGTCAAGTGGGTGGCAATTACCATCAAAGCTGATAGGTGCAAATAAGTGATGCTCGCGTCTGCTATCACAGGGTGCGCAGGTTCATAAAGGGGGATTTCTGTGGAAGCCACTTTCTCGCTGTGAATTTTCCTCCCTGTTGCCATTGAACTTCTGGTATCAAAGTTATTCAAGACGGATAGGCTTTGTTAGAAGATGTGAAGTGGATCATGGCCCATCATAACAAATATTCCCAATGGAGTGGCAGGGCATGTTCTAATGAACAGAGAGTGCAGAGCTGCCTCTTTGCACTTGTTCTTTCTAATGCCTAGAAATATGCTTGAGCAGAGCTGACTTGTGTTTACAACTGCAGACAAAAACATTATTGGACAAGTGTGAGTGCCATAGCTCTCAACTTCTGGAAATGACTGTTAGACCGGATCCAAACTGAAACACAGGTTAAACCTGAGAAATTACAGGACACAGCAAGAACTGCTGGCTCTGGAGTTGCCAGATATTTGTAGATGCATGTGTATCTTTAGGGGAACTGCCCACTAAATGTCTCTGCTTTAGTAGGAAAGGGGACGGTAAAGAAGAGCACTCTGACTCCATATGGTTTGCCCAGAGCAGCAGTAAATCCTTGTGTTAGTGGGGTGCAAATATGAAGAAGTACAGAGCTGGCCCTTGATGTTGCTGTTTTGTAGTTAAAAAAACCAATCTGTGGGTGAGATGGGAGGCATATGGCTAATGTGAAATGGGTGGTGTCCTTTGGGGCCATAGCTTGCTTTAGTTGTAGGTGTAGCATTATGATCAACAGAATGTCTGGCTCAACAACTGCTAAGAAAACATTCAACTAGCGTTTTCTCATGTGTCCATGACAATTGCAATGTTTGGTTTGGAATCACAAAATAAGGTAAATATCCTTACTGGGGGCCACTTAGCACCTCAGGGGCAGAACCCTAAGAGTCAATGTATCTTCTTCCAAACTCTGCTTTAAAGAAGTTCATGGGAGAAGTTAGTTCCCTAGTTTTTCTTTATCAAAGAGCTGCACTGTACTGTCCTACCTCTTCTCTGTAGTTTATCCACATGCTGCTTAGTAAAGGAGGACTTACAAAGACAGGCTCTAATATCAAGAGCTGCTTGCAAAAGCCAATTCTGATGGTGTGGATTGTAAGGTGGCCCTGGACCCCATCCGTTCTTACCAGCAAAGTTTTGCCTATTATCATACCAAAACCAATCACCTTTAAGACTTGTGTCATCCCAGCAGAAGTCAGGTATGTACTCTAATGGAAGTAACAAGTAATAAGGAATAACAAGCAGTTGAGACTAAAAACGCAAACCCCCTCACTTTCAAGGGGCCATGTGATGGTAAAAGTGTTCCCCAGATGAACCAAGTAGGTGGTTGGAATGTGGGATCCCCTACACAACCTTGCTTTGGGAAGACCCTGTAATAATTCGTGACTTGACATGTTATTCCCGTTACCTTTACACTGCACAAGACTCCTCAACATGTTTGTAGGAGAACAAACATGTATCTCTGCAAACTCACTATCTTCCACTGAGTTTAAAAGAGAGATAGAGTTCATGATCATGTTGCCTCCCCTCTCTTGCTGCAAGTTGCAAAGTAGTTATGAGTATGGTTTTAAGAGCTGTTTTACAGAATGTTTGGCAAATGCTTCATAGACTCACAGAATGGTTCAGATTGGAAGGGAACTCAGAGATCATCAACTCCCTCCCGTGGGCAGTGACACCTCTCAACTTGTTTGCTCAAGGCCTCATCCAACCTGGTCTTGAACACCTCCAGGGAGGTGGCAGTCACAGCCTCTCCTCCCTTGTTCTGAAGAACTTATTCCTGAGGTCTATGTGTGAACCTCCTCTCCTTAATGTCAATCATCTTTTCCCTCTATGGGCAATGAAAACTCATCTCACGTAGGTGTTTGTTGGTGACGCTAAGAAGGCCAAGCATATAATCCATTTCAGTCTGGACTTCTCCTTTGATTAGAATAGTTTGATTAGTCTTTTATTTGGCAGAAGCTGCTTTATGTGAAAAAGAAAGTGCAAAGTGCTGCCATGGAGTGATAGAATAGATGTATAAGAAATCATAAACACTGTTTAATTAACTTCATCAGCTTCATGGAAACCCTGCCACAGGGTTTTATGCTGAGATGAGTTCAAGAAATTCTGATCTATTAGAAAGAGGCATCACAAGCCCTCATGTGTGAGTGTGTGGGTCAATGTGAAGGGATCACTGACATTTTGACTTCTCCAAAAGTCTTGAATTTATGTTTTTCTGTTGAGCATCCTGGCACAGCTTTAGAAAATAGCAGCTCCTCTTCAATGGACTCTTGAAAACCCTTCAGACCACTGGTTGCTGTGGCACCACAGATGCTGCTTCCTCATCTTTTGTAGGAAAAAAGTATGGTGGTTTCTCTTTCATTGATGCATTATGGATTTCAGAAAGTTGCAGCAACTTAGAAGCCCTTCTTGCCTTTGGCCCCCCATGCTTTGGCTCACACAGAAACATACCTTTGAATCAGTCTGGTTCATTTGCTGATCTGCTTGTTTGCATTCCAAGCCATCTGTGAGCAACTTGCTGCTCCCTTCTTCCAGGAAAAGATCCCACCCATCTCAGTGACTCCTCAGCACAGGTGAACCCCAGAGCAGACAAGATAATCATAGACTCTGTTAGATTGGAAGGCACCTCCAAAGTTCATCTAGTCCAACCTCCCCTATGACGAGCAGGGACATCTCTAACTAGAACAGACTGCCCAGAGCCCCATCACATCTAGCGTGCAGGCAGCAGTCACCTGATTGCTTAATGATGGAAACCAGAGCATCCAGTTTCCTTTTCACAAGTCCTTGCATTTTGAGAAACTTTTTTAATGGAACACATTCTCTGGTGCAAGCAGTAAATTCACAAACACAGAAGCACTGACTTAGGTATTGCTTAGCCTTTCCTGCTTTGGGGAGGCTTTTGCAGTCTACTGCATTGTGCAGGGTTAAACTTGGCTGGCTGTCACATGCCCACCCAGCTGCTCTCTCTCTCCCCTTCCTCAACAGGCAGAGAAGATAAGATGGAAAAGCTCCTGAGTCAAGACAAAGATGTGGAGATTGCTTAGCCACTGTTATGGGCAAAGCAGACTCAACTTGGGGAGAATATTAAATTAATTTTAATTTATGCCACAGTAGGGCTGGGAAACGGGGTGTTTGTGGTCAGCCCACTGATGGTCAGTCAGTGGTGGGTTTGGTGGTGTGGAGTCTGCTGTGTCTAGCACAGGGCAGCCCCTGACCTCTTCTCAGAGTATCTTCCCCAGTTCCCCTGTTCCCAAAGCCTGGCCCTGTACATCCCGTACAGACATATATTTGCATCCTGTGCTGTGCTGCGTGGCCCCAGCCAGCCTGACCCCTGGCCTCCAAGCAGATGTCTCCAACTTTTCTTGCCTGCTGTCAGGGTAAGTAGGTGATGGGCTCTCACCCGAATGTTGATTCTGAGCCTGAATTGTGGGGCCCCCCCTTTGATGTTTTGGCTTCTTGCCAGGGGGTCCAATTTTTAAAGCACTGGGGTAACAGTCAGATTATTACTATTATTATTATTATCATCCCTGCTTCAGAATTGGCTGCTCTGTGGACGCTGTCTGTGTTTCCTGTGCTCTCACTGGGTAGCTGGTGAGCATAGTGTCCTCGAGAAGGACGTGCCTTCACACACAGGGTCTGTTCTGCAATGCTGGGATGAAGCGCAGTCATACTGCAGGCAGCTGCCTGACTGTAGCTGCTCTTGGCTGCATTCTAAAGTTGGTCATTTCAGAGTGCTACGTGCAACCAAGTACAACGCACTTGGTGGGTGCAGAGAGCCTTTCTGATTGAGTTACAGATACCTAGCAGTGGTTAGTGATGTGTGTTGATGTCTCATGCACACTGTAATAAACTCAAAGTGGAATTCACCTCTGCCTGGAGTTTTCAATGAACTTAGGAAAGAAATTCAGCCTTAGGGATCCTTCTTTGTGCCTGTTTCTTCAGAACTAGGGATTGCCCAATTTATTAATCTGTCCTAAAAGAAGACAAAAATATATATCTGATGCATGGAATATCTGGTATTTTGGCAGATCAGGAAGGCAAAAAGCTGTCCTGAACACTTGCCTGGAATAGAACTCTTCAAATCTGAACATTTGATGTAGAAATAAGTTGGCAGAGCAACAAAGGTTGCCTATATTTAACATTCATGGCATTTTGCTGCTAGATACAAGGGGCTAACTCGGATGTCAAAAAAGAAGAGACTTCACAAAAGCTGCATTTTATTCATTTTGTGACACTGCTTCTAATGTTGCCCAAACCAGCATGGGCTGGTCTAATGGCTCTTCTGCATCTCCTTTTTTATAGCTCTGTAGCTGTTTGGAATTGGGAAATTCTCAATTACCTCGTGTACTCTAACATTTAAAAACTAAGCTGGAGCTGAAATGTATTTTGATGCTCTTGTTTGCTTTAAATGGCAGAAACCCGAATGTAAATATACTAGAATATATGTATTTATTATAACATTATATAGCATACATCAGAGTATATGTTTATGCTACTGTGTATTTATACTACCTCGTGTTAGTAGTTTGCTGACTTAAAAGGCGGCAGTTATTGTGGCACAGAAAGAGTTAATCCTGGACTTTAAGATCTCAGCTTAGTTTATTGAGCTTCTGGATGCACGTGTTAATTTTCTCAGATGAGGGATAATGGATGTCACTTGAGAAAACAGTACTGATTTGGGTTCTTTCATAGTTTGTGGGTTTATGTCCCACATGGTATAGAAGCAGGCTCTGGGAGATTGCCTGAAATATTCCTGGCCTCTTGGCTGCACTAAAAATAATTGCTGCTTCCCGTATTGCTACAAGTAATTCTGCAAACCTTATCAGCGCCTTGTTTAGGAAAAAGATTTCTCTTCAGCTTTCCGATAAGCACTCGGGGAATGGATTGTAGGGGGCACTGGTGTAGTTCCGAACCATCCCTCTGTAGAATGTACTGGTTGTTTAGTTTCTCTGGTTTTGTGTTCCTGCTTGGGTGACCTTTCTTTGAGAACACAGTTCACATTGGGTCTTGGCAAGATGAGTTTGATAGTCCTTGCTGTACTAAGCACTAGCACCTAGATGACAGTAATTCACCCTCTAATACCCCCACAAAACCTATTTCTGCACAACCTGACATGATTTGCAGTCTCTGGAAAGGAGTAACACAGGACTTAAGCAGTTCCAGGGATTCATTTTTTGACCTCCATTTCAGTTCCTGGCTGAAGTATTTGGCTCTTCAGGCAACTGAGCTGCTCTTGGTGTAAGCTGGCACTTAGCACCCCATAACAGAGTCACACCATCCATTCTGTGGCATTCAGGTGTCTGTTCTTATAATGCAAACAGGGAAAAATTACCAGGGAAATTGCAGTCCAGCATCACACAGTTTAAGGCTGCCAGTAAAATTGATCTTAGTAGCAATAATTGTTCAGTTGAAGCCAACACAATCACTACCTTTTTATTACTATTGGCCTATCACCATCCATTTTAGCTGTGACACATCGCCGAGCAGCATTCCAAAGTCAGAGCATTTATTTGAGACGTGTGGTCAGCAACACAGAGAGCTTCAGAGTAATGGTTTTATTTATTTGTTTCAGCGACAGAAAAAACAACCCCCCAAACTTGTCAACTAATAGTTTTAAGACAGNATCGTAAGGATCATTAATGTTCAGAGTATATTATCAGGTGTTCTCTAATGCACTTTTGATGAGCTTTAATGATGCTTGCTGTAGTGTTTTTTCATTTTTTCTCTCCCTCCCCTTTTTGTTTCTGCTTGATTGTCATAATGACTTAACCCAGGTGGTAGACTCTATCCAGAAAGTACCCAAGGGAAATATTATTCCCTAGTACCAGCAAACATCACAGAGAGTCATTGAGTTCACTATGGTAGTTTTCCCATGAGAGAAGGTCCTGGCTCTCCCCTTGGGTGTCTGGACCTGCCCCCCATTTGCAGTCTGGTAGTTTGGCTTTGGGAGATGGAGAAACGGCAGAGAGAAACAAGATGAAAAACCTAAGTGGATAGGAAGGAGGGAAGCCAGTGATACACAGTAACTTTGACAATTACGGATTTCTGTTAGAAAATGACTTGTCACAGAATAGGATCAGGGCAGGCGTTTGGGTCATTAAGAGGTGATTAGTGAGGACCACAGTGGGGCTCAGAACAGCGAGGCTGGGTATGAGCGGGCATAGAGGCTTTTCGCTTCAGATGTCTTGGGTTAGGGGTGATTTGTGCTAGAAAATACTTTTGGAAATACCTGATATTTGTCCTCACTTTTGTGTTTTATAGCTTTTGTAATCTGCACTACCAGTCAGGAAATGTAGTCTAAAAGCCCTGAGTTCATGGTCCTTTTTTTGCCACCCAATTGCACCCAAAACCAAGCTTTAAGTATTACAGATATGCTATAACGTCTTGAGTACAAAGGCCATGTAAAAGTGCAGAAGTAAAAAAATACAGGCAGCGGTGGAAGAAAAATACAAGTACCTTCAGCTGAGCAAGTCCTTTGTAGTTGGGAGTTTGCAGCGTGTCAGGTATCACTGTGTGCCAGTGGGATTTACTGGCAGTAGCCAGTGCCTGCACCACAAGCAGGAGTAAATTACACCGGCTGGTTAAAAGCTGCTCTCTTGTAAGTTTACCCAGATTTACAAGCACGTGGGAAGAAGTGGGTTCTTTGTTTTCTTATTTTTCCCCAATCTCCGCTTCATTGTTCAGAGAAGAATTCAAAAGTAAAGTACCCAGGAAGAAAATTATGCTGTTGCGTTGCTTTTGACTACACGATACCGAAAGCTATACTTTGCAAATGTGATCTCTAACAGCAAATGCTGTACAAAGGTAAAGGGCTCGTGGTGCTGCACACGATGTTTCCCGTTTTCTGTATAAAAAGCCTGTTTAGATAATTTTGTGCCCTCCCCTTTTCAGGGTCTTTCCCCAGGTGACGGCTGAGTGTGTGTTCCTGTGGCTAGGGGAGAATTTTGCTGTGAAGGGTGCTGCTCATGGGGAGGTTCAGGCACCATTTTGTCTGAGACAGATTTGCTTTGAGGTTGTTTCTACTTTTTGAAAGCACTTAGCTCTGTCTCTTAACCTGCCCACATCTGCCCCTTTCCAGCTGCAGCAGCCCCTTAATATTCTCCATGGATGGGGCAAGACTAGAAGGACACAGTGTAAGTCTCCTAAAATGGAAATGAAAACCCTAAGTGATATCTGGCCTAAAGCTGGTTTAGATTTCTCTTGGAAAAAAAAGGATTTTTAGTGGTCTTTTACTTCTGGGAGCATGGTTTCCCTCCCCAGTGAGATGTGTTTTGTGTCAGCTGTTTCTATATTAAAAAAAGTCTCCTGAAATAACCACTCTTGGCTTGTCAGCATCTGGCTGTCCTCTCCTCCTGAAGGAGGCAACACCAAGGTCTCGCATGAAGGATCTCTCTCAATCCTCCCCCTTTGGAGGGGGGTGCCCAGTCCAGCCAGGGTCACAGGTGGGGCAGTCCCAATGTTTTGCACTGTGATTGCTTCTGATGTGCCTGGTCCATGCACCCACACCCTGATTAAATTTCTCTTCTTGTCAGCCCATTAAACCTCCCAAAGTGATTTGTTCTCCCCAGAGAATCAAGAGAGAGGAGGTGGAAAGGTAAGAAGAGAAAGAAGGAGGAAAATAAAGAAGGGCTGGCAGGGGGAGAGGGTGAAGCAGAAATGAGTAAACCAGAGCTGCTGAATCCAATCGCCAAGTATTACAGTATAGACGCTCAGTTTGGATATAAACAAAACATTTCCTTAGCACAACCACATCCAAGAGTTAGAAAAATGGTTTTCCAGAGCTGGAACAGCCACATTCTGTCCTGCCTCAGGAGTGGGAAAAGGGGGGGTCACCCCTGGCACCCCTCTTCTAGCCCCCAGCCCTCTCTGTACAACCTGGCACACGTCATCCCCAGTTTGCATTGGGATGGTTTTGAGAGGCTGCTTATGTTTTATAGGTGGATTCATGTATGATCTGTGCTGCTGAGGGAAGGCAGCTGGCTGTGCTGGCTCCTGCAGAAATTGTGCCTCTCACTGTTGCCAAGTCCTCCCCTTCCTTAGGCTGGGATCATGGGTGTTGTCATGGCTCCTGCAGCTCAAGTGAGGACAAGCACCATTTTCTGCCACCCACCTTGGCTCTGCTGGTTGTCCTAGGCTGAGCTGCCTCCCTTCATCTACCCAACTCTCAGGGCTGATTTCCATCATCTTCTTATGGCACCAGTTGACTTTTCAAGCATTCCAATGGCCCTGATTTAACGCAATCCAGTGTGACCAGCCAGCTTTGTTCTTTGCAGGCTGGCAGTGTGGCTCACACGGTGTGCTGTATGACAGTGGCCACTCCACAGCAACTTGCCCCAACATCCTTTTAAAGAGACAATACACAAAGCAGGGCAAGGCTGTCTCTCCTGGCAGCCATCAGATCAACCACCGCTGTCGATGTGAGGAGTTTGCATCTCTTAAAATATCATCCAGCTAAATGAAAAGCAGTTTCTAATGAAGCAAAAAAACCCCAACAATGCTAAAAGAGCATGAATGTTGTCACCAAAGTTAATAAAAGTAAGGAAATTAATACTCATAGTTGACCTCCAATACCTAGGCTCAGTGGGGTGTAGCAAGGAAGTAGTTAGAAAGGCACCATGGTGAGCCTTAGCAGTGAATTACCTTATTTTTATTAACTTTCTGACAACCTCAGTGAATTTCCTTTCTTTTTTTTTATGAAGTGATTAAAAAAGCTAATCAGATCACGTAATTAAAATACATAATTACACAATCTCAGAGTTTTTTTCGTAATTAATGTACATGGTAAATATTGTTACCTGATAACACTTTGCACAGAAAGTCTGACAGGAATTTGTGCAGGATGGTTAGGAGGGGTCTTGGCTTTGTAGTATTTGCAGTGGAAGCTGCTCTAGTGATGTTAGATAGACAGTGAAATGGTTTAAAATGGAAAATAGAGTGAAACTCTGACAAAATGACTCAGTAGTGTTTTTTTTAATGCTTTTGTACCTACCGGGCAGCTGGTGGGTGTTGCCGCGATGTGTTTCTGTGCATTTATAATGGCTCCTTCCTTTGTGCTCACACCTCTGCTTCATGTTTTGTCAGGCACCACCCACTGGAAAATGGGTGTTTTGATAAAAAGCAACACAGTACGAAAAGAATCAGATCAGAACCAGCATCTTGATTCCAGCCACAGAACTGAATTAATATGGAGCCACTCTTAAGTCTATGAGTGGTGACTTCAGGGTAGACAGCATATTGCAGCCTTCCAGAGGTCAGGTAGCCAGGATGTCTGGGGTTTCTGGTTCTGTTCTCAGGAAACCCAAAGGCCTGACAGTCCTAAATAATGGGAACATGTATTTCAAACTCCAACAAAACCAGCAAAAAAGCAGCCTGATATGTCTTTAACAATCAGCTATCAAGAATCCAGGACAGCAGCACCTAAAGTGAAAAGGCACCTCTACCCCAAACACCCACCTTCAGCTTTCAGCCACTTTTTAATTTCTTAGGCTGCTCTACAGATTGCTGAATGATTCCCATACCTGGAGTATCAAGATGCATTTTTCTGGGGTAAATTCATTCTCTTCCTCCCCACTGCCTCCTCATTACTGCATTTTCAGTCCATTAACACTCTCAGATATGTTTTTGTAAGAAGAACCAGTCCTCATTATGTGGGTAGAGAAAGAAAACTATTGACTGCAGCTATTCCCTTTATTTTGTTAAATTCTGTGATACAGGTGCCAGTGTGTATGTGAAAGAGCTCTGCAATGGAGAGGGTTCTGTCTGGGAGAGATAGTGGGGAAAGAGAGATTTGTTAGCAAGTGTCAAGGCATTTGCTATTCCTTCTCTTCAGGGATAAATTCAGATGATTCAGTGTCTGCTCCAACCCTAATTTTAATCCCATTTAAACAAATAATTGTGCTCTGCACCTTTCCTTGTGATGTTGTACCTGTGGCTGAGACACAGAGACAGTTACTAACTAGAGTAAGTTGTACAATCCTCATTTTCAAGAGGATAAAAGCCAAGCACACACATGAGGGCAGAAGGAAACCTTACTGTTGATTAAATGCAATTGGCACCTAAGAATACAGGAAACATTAATGAGGAAGAATCCACTGCTGTTAGGGGACTTTAAGGAAAGTGCTGGCCTGTTCTGGTTGGTGGGCAGAGTGTGGTACCTGCAGCTGAGGCTGGAGGGAAGGTTTGTGTCTCCTGGCAGGAGCGCAGCAGGGCCGGAGGGGCTGTCGTCTCCTGGTTGGATTGGCTCTGACTCCCCAGCTGTGCTCCCCGTGCCTGCCTGCCTGCACTGATGAGCATCCTCCCGATGGGAGGCTTTCTCCTGAGTGTGGTCGCTGCTGACTGACATCCTGAGAAGCCCCTAAAGAATTTAGAGAGGCTCAGAAAGTCTCTCTGCAGACTCACAGTTGGTGGGCTGATCTTACCTCCTTGCCTAGTGCCCACAGGAGAGGGTGGTCTGCTGTGGCATAACCCAGGGGTGCTTTGGGGTGGGCACCGCTGGGGTCATCCCCTGCAGCCTGTGCAAGTGCTTGGCAAGGTGGGGTGTAGGATCCCTCCCTGGGCTGCACCAGCACAGGCTTTAGCTCTGGAATGACAGACTATAGCTGTCACCACAGCTCTGCTTTTGAAGAGCTGAGAGCACAGTTGCACCATTTGTCGTTGGGCTCTTCAGTCAAAAGGGCAAAGATGTATTGGAAGAGGAGAGCAGCTTTCAGCGGCCGGTTTTGTTGTGTGGTGCAGTGCAAGTGCTCAGATCACAGATGCCAGGTCACTGCTGGTTAGACTTGAAAGGTCTCTCATGCAGCACGTTTGTTGTAGGGGAACACTGATGTACAAGAAAGATTCTTACTGGGTGGCAAACACTTTTGTTTGCTGGCTTGTTTAAAAGTCATTTCTTATTTAAAATGATGGATACTGATAGCGAAAAAGAAGTAGCATTACCGTACTGTGTGGAATACACATCTCTCCCAGGCAAGCCATGCTGTTGGGCTTTCATCTTGCTGAGCACAAAATCTATAGTTATTTTCTTTTTAAACCTTTCAGTTATTTCTGCCGGGTATTGATAAGCACAGAACTTTCTTCCACCTCTGCTTAATGCAGTTCCCCTCAGGCCAGTCACAAACGTGGTGCAGATTCATGATCAGCGTTCATCTAAATTATAGTCAGGAATGTGCTTCAGACTCAGCTGTGGGCTTGTATGGTTGTGGGGTTTCTCTTTTAATTTTAAATAAAGGATTTTTTAAAAAACAGTTCACTAACAAATGTGGTATTTTGACTAATTGTCCTTTGCTACAACTACCTGAAGGGAGGTTGTAGTGGAGCGGGTGTTAGACTCTTCTCCCTAGTGACTGGCAATAGGACAAGAGGAAATGGGGTCAGGTTGTGCCAGGAGAGGTTCAGGTTGGATCTTAGGAAAAACTTCTTCCCAGAAAGAGTAGAGAGGCCTTGGAACAGGCTGCACAGGGAGGGGGTGGATGCATCATCCCTGGAGGAGTTTAGCAAATGGGCAGACATAGTCTTTCAGGAGATGGGTTAGTGGTTGGGGTGGTAGAGTGGATAGTTAGACTTGGTGATCTTGAAGACATTTTCCAACCGATGATTCTATGAACTCACATGGTCCCCAAGGAATGGGAGATTTGCTTAGCTGGAACAAACCCCCTCTCCAGGCTTGGCTCAGGTAGAGCTGGTGTCTTCAGAGATATCTGCTCCTCCAAAGCCAGGCGGTTGAAGGCCTCCATAAACTCCAATCACCAGATTTGTGGAAGCTGGGATATTCACAAGTGCAGCTTCATTTCTGTTCATGGTGTTTGCACGATATCTTGACTCTGAATTCAGGAACAGGACAGTGAATCCATGCACTTTTCTGAAAATATCTCTATGCAGAACTGTCTATATTTCATATCTCCATCATCTGAGTTTTCAGGAGTGTTGAGCAGCTGCTGTTCCTGTTGATTTCAGTAGGCTTGTTGTGAGTTCCCAATGCATTTGGAAGTCAGACCAATAATGCTTATGCACAGCTATAATAAAATAGGCTACTTGATACTGTCTGTCATGTGTAATTTCTTGATTTCCCTTCCCTTGCTCTTTGAAGGCAGGATAAAATCTGGATGTTGTTGTTTTTTTACTGTTTGTTTATTGCTGAGCAATTTCAGCCAACATGTGCTTTTCGGCATTAGGTCTATTCATCATGAACGTCAACCCATTAAGTTGGTAAGTGCGTCACAGTTTTCCCACCTAGATCAAAATGAGAGTCTGGAACAGCCTACTCTAATTTAACAAGCTGGCTTTATTTTCCCCTATAACTCACTCTAATAATACAACCAGTCTAAACTCCTCATGCCGGAAAGCTCAGCAGTAAAGTCCTGTGTGGGGCTGAGGCTTGACACATGAAGTTTTTCTCAGGTTTGGAACATGGCAGCTGACATCTCTTCTACTGTGCACTGATGGAAAATACTCGCTTAGGAGCAGAAGTCTGCTCTGCAAAAGGACTTTTCATGCGTTAAAGACAGGGACTGCAAACCCATTTTCCTAGAGGTCAGGTCACTGCACAGCATCACTTGAAGATCTCATCATAAAAAGCCATTCTAGCAATTCAGTCACTTCTGGTGACCCCAGCCAGAAGCCACAGGGCATCTGTGGTGTCTGTTTTCTCCCAGTTTTCTCCCTTCTAAGTGGATCTTTTGGGTCAGAGTTGAAACGTGTCTGAAAAGTCGAAACAGCTCTGCAGAAATGGAAGCATCACTCTGATATTGGCTGCCAGCACAGAAGCAGACACATTTGTCTTAGCAGTGTCAGCACCTTATCAGAGGGGTTTAGGCAAAACTCTCAATGTCCTAGTTTGCCACTGCCCCAGTTTTACAGGCACTTGCTCCTCCAGCCTTCTGCCCATGCCACTGAATGCAGCTCTGAGTTGATTCTGCACAAGTTCAATATCCTGTGGGTAAGAGCTGCCTGTCCTTGTCAGTGTCGGCTTCCAGGGCTCCCTGCTCACCACGCAGAATATGACCCTTAAATGAATTCTATGAATGAGCTGAACGGATTGTAATTGATGACTTAATCATCACTTGAAAGTACAATTCAGAAACATGAAAATGAGAACAGTAAACCATTAAATTAAATCACACTGATCTCATCAGTTAATGGGGAAAAGTGTGTCCCTCTTCAATTTTGGCTTCTGTGTTCATTGAGTTTCTCCAAACAGCATCTTGTATGTATTTGTGATGCTCAGTTATGGGTATGAGCTGGGGGAAAGAGCCTCAGCTGAGTCTGTCTGACTACACATGCCTGAGGGTACTGAACAAAGAGCCTGAGAACAGGTGCCTGCTGTATTTGAGAGCCACCCGATCAAATGAGAGGGATGAAATCATAAATCTAGGGAATTCATCTCCTGTGTTTCATCCCGCCATTGGTCGCATATCCATTAGCAGTTTGGGATCTCTGTGCTGGGGTTTGCACTGTATGGAACAACTTTCCTGCTAACAGTGACAAACCTTGAGGAAGGGAAAACATCTTTATGGAGGCTGATGCTCTTCCATTGCTCCAGGCTGGATCTTTGGCTCTGCAAAGGGGGCATTAGAGGGGCAGGGGTGATCCCAGTCCTGCTGCGATGATGTCAGGAGCGGGAGATCTGCCATGGGGTCTGCTCAAAGCACTGCAACCACCCTGTTTGTATCCTTAGGTGTAGATAAAAATGAAGCAGGGAAAGCTCTTAACCGCTGTGTGTTGTCTCTTTGTTTTGTATAATCAAGTGCTGAAATCATGATAAATGTTGACATCAAGTAGCACGAAGTGCAGAACATAATTGTGTGAGCGTAAGGCCAATAGACTCACATGAAGTTTGTGCTCTGGCTAATGTAATATGAAGAAATATTGCTAGCACTTAGCATAAGTATGATCATTTATTATAACTAATTTTATAACTAATTATTATAAGTAGTAATTATTCTACTAGGATTATTTTCCTAAGGGCTTTGTCGTTCCTTATGTAGGGAGGCTGTACATGCCATAGCCAAAATGCTCATTTTATCGTATTTTCTCAGCACGACTTGTGCATCNGTACATACATCTTAAAATGAACCTTCTTGCTCAGCACTCTGTAGGTATCAAAGCAGGCGAGAACTGCACAGGACCGTCTCGGTAGCAGCATCTGCATGAGTTTCTCTTAATTCAGTGATGCTTTTGCTAGCATCACCTTCTATTTTTGCTAAAAAAAATGCCTGAATGGGTGTTTGATCAGTTCTGAGGGCATTGCTGAGGAGAAGAGAGGTATAAGGCTAGGATTTTGGTGGGAATCGGGTGAGCTGTTATTGATTCACAGAGCACGACAAAACATCACTGCATGAATTAGCAAACAGCTGTTTCTAATTTGAGTTTAGAACTGTACACAGAGGAACTTGTTTTAGTGTTCACTCCTTTCATTTATAATGAATTTTAATTACCGCTACAGGTGAGAAAAATGTAGAAACAAGCTTGTATCTTGTGGAAGAAACAAAGGAGAGACAGATGCTAACAGATTTACAGTCTGTGATAAAAGGAATGTTTTGGTACACTTTACATGTAATTAGAGTGCAGCTGTTTGCAGTCCCAAGTCCATGATGCACAGCAGAATATAGGATCTGCTGCTTTTCCAAAGGGAGTCAAGAAAAACAGTGATTCAACCCCGAAAGCATTCTGCTTATTCCTAGATCTAACATAAAACTTTCTCCTCCACCTCTTACTGTGCCATTTACTGAAGTGTGAAAGAACTTATTTAATGATATGGTAATTTCTTTGTTACAGACTTGTTGACACTATACCAAACCAGATAACTTTCTGGGTTTAGCATCTGTCTAGGATCAGGTATCATCCTATCTGAGTCGTGATAGCTCTGCTAATATGAGACAAAGGCTCAACCGTGTCTTACTCTGCCTTAACAAGTTTCTGCGTATCAGCTAAGCTTCAGTAGATGCCTTTGTGTGGCATCTTAATTTGTGGAATAAAATTGGATGTATCTTTAATCACAACAGGAAAGTTTAAACAACCAGTGAGTTTTAAGCCCCCTCCATGTATGAGCAGGTCTGCAGCAGCCATCCTGGCAAGTTTAATATTTGAAATGCTGAGCTACATCTTGTGTTGATTTTGTATTCTAAATACCAAGTTGCTCTCTGCATGACAAGAAAAATTAGATTATACACACTTTCCATTGAGCCAGACGGCTGTCTGTTTTTTTTCAAGATCTCACTGAAAAAAGGAATCACAGGGCAAAGCTCAGAAGTTGGTAGAAGAGTCACTAACTGTTGGTAATTTAGTAAAAAAAAAAATCCCTGCTTACGCCATAAGCATATAATTTGGTATAGCTGCATTTTTCTGGAATCACAGATGATACTGAAAGTGCTGCCTGTGGTAGCACTTGTATTAGCACCTCTTTGTTTTTTTACCCAATTTTAAGTTTGCTTTGAATGTTTAATATCTATTTTCATATATGTGTGTGTGTGTGTATTTATATATCTATCTATAAAGTGACATAGTGCCTTAAAATAAAAAGCTGTGAAGACTGTTTTGCAAGTATTGCTGAGGTCTGAAGCTGTGTATGGAGTCCTCCAGAGCAGTCTGAACTTCCTGGGGCTACTTCTTAGCGCTGAGCCTAAGGGTGGGGTGAGCAGTTCTGGGGGACTGTTGCATGATAGTTTTGTAGGCATAATTATAAATAAGTTGTAGAAATCTCTCTCCAGTGTTTAGTAAAGTGTGTTTGAGTGGGTGTTAGTGCTGGGTTTCGGTCACAGCCCAGCAGTTCGCTACAGCTCAGAGATAGGGGTGGTGTCAGCATGATGAGATTTTCTTTGGGCTTGGAGATCTCTTCCAACCTTAATGATTCTATGATTCTGTAAGAGCTGGTGATTTGCAGTCCACCATTGCCTCTGTGACATGACAAACGTGTTCAGAGAAGCTAATTGTATTGTTTATTATTTACTTTGTTATAACTGTGTTGGAAATATGCAGGAAAATTGGGCTAAACACTCCAACTGAAAATTGAAGTAAGCTGTGGTAGTTTCACTGAAAATATTGAAACTGAAAATGTTTCTGTGTAAAGCTGATTTGCATTATGTCCAACCAGCACTGCAGTGTGAATGAGCAGCGTATGCCATGTGAGCTTCTTACTGTAATCCCTTGTAATGACCTATCCTTGGCTTTAATTCACAGTGCAGCAGAGCAGAATTTGCTGTAACCTGTACTGAAGATTCCTCACTCCTCCCTCTCTGTGCTGTCTTGTCATCGTATGTGATAACAATAATTATTGAAATTGGTAGCCTTTCTATTGGGCCTTCTATCTGAGCATGTCCCAGGGTTTCTCAGCTATAAAGAAGTAAGCCCTACAATTTGCCCTTGAGGAGCAGATGGCTTTTTTCTGTTATGGAGATGAGGAACTGAAGCACAGCTCAGGAGACAGATGTGCAATTCCAGACTTCTTCTCAAAATGGACTTACTCTTTTGGGTACTGGAATTCTGTCTGCAGTCAGGAGCCTGCACTGGTCTGAGTGCT
Organism: Upupa epops; assembly: GCA_013397515.1. NCBI lineage: Eukaryota > Metazoa > Chordata > Aves > Bucerotiformes > Upupidae > Upupa > Upupa epops. Next base: position 174,637 of record VZRI01000437.1, read on the forward strand.
TTTGACCATTCTTGTGTGCCGTGGAGAGTCTCAGAGAACCAGGAGTCTGAACTTAAACAACAATCCTTTCCTCAACAGTTTTAGGATTTGTTTCTGTTAATTCATCTGTTTCTCTCAGGTACTGTTTGTGTGCTAGAGGAATAAATGTGATAGAATAGGAGCGTCTTCCAAAACCAATCTCCTTGGTTTATTGACTTTTCTGGAGATGTTTTCTGGCCTCAGGAAGAGAGACTCAAAGTTGCCCTTTTGTCCAGACCCTGGTTATATTGCTGATGCCTGGGCAGGCAGTGCAGCCTCTTCTGAGGCCCATGGTGCTCAATCTGCTCAAATCAGCTGGAGCAAACTGGCCTCCCAGGCCATGCTGGCCAGACTGTGACAGGCCATGGTGAGGTGGGAATGTATAGAGTCCTTGTGGAAAAGCCACCCAAACACTCCACACAGAGACAGCAGAGAAGTTATTACCTGTAGGGGAACCCAATGACGCTGTGCTTTGGTAAACCAGAGTTTAGGCAAGGACAAACTTCAGGTCTGGGCCACCAAATGCGGACTCTGGCAATACCTTTTTGTATTTTAGACAGCAGCTGCCTGGGGGCAGCCTGGGTTTATGCATCCTCTGCCCACCCACACTGCCCCCAGGGCTGGGGCTGTGCAGGTGACTGGGCATCTGAGAAAACTTGTCCTTCTGCAGCTACCTCAAACATGGGAGTGAAATGTCTCTGGCTACCTTGGAGCAGGTTGACGGGGAAAGGGTTTGCAGGGATTGTGGAATTTTGTCTGGTCAATTTTATTTCCATTAGCAAAATAATTCTGAAATAATAAACTCGTCAATGTCATTAGTGTATGCTGTACTGCTCGCTGCTGGCAACCTGTATGTGCTGCTGTCTCCTTTCTAAGAGAGATCACTATTCTCAAGATGTCATCTGATTGTGTTAGCTTCATGAAGGTATTTCTGAACTTGGCTCATGTTATCTGGGAGATAAACAATTGAGTGAAGTATGATTTATACAGTAGTTTGGCCAAATTGCTCTTATTAGAAGGAAAAATAGATGTATTGAATGCATTGAGGCTGGAATTAGCTCCTCGGTGATGATGATAAATGCTGGCAGTCCCAAAAACATGCTGAACATTAAATTGCTAAATTACTGTACTACTTGGAGATTGATTATCAAGTTTGGCCCTTTAAGCTTTGTGACCTGCACATATATCCTGAGGACTCCTGACATTCTGAAGCTTCCTTAATGCTCTTTCTTTTCTTAATCAAACTTTTTATTGAATTTTCATACCCTTTTAATACTTGTTATGATTCTCTTCTGCAGAAATGACAAAAGCCTCGCACCAGCCCTGTGATTCTCTATTTTAGAACAGTCCCACTTTGCAGGATTAGCCATTTTTAATGACTTTAATCTCCTTTTTCAAAGTGATTTTTCTCATTCTGCTACATTCCTTTGATTGCATTAATATAGAATTGTTATTATAGCCATCAGTGCCAGACATGTCACACCACATCGAAAATATATCTTCCCACGAAAATATTACGCTGGTAAAATACCTTAGAATTTCCATCTCAGCTCATTATGGCTCTATTCTTCCATTTAATATAGCAAGTTAAAATTAATAGGGCTACTTTTCATTCCATAAAGAGATTAATGATAATGAGCTTTCACTAATTTCTTCAGTGTTGGCCATCAGTAATTTACTATTTTGTTGGTAAAAAAGGCAAGGCAGATTGTTTCAGTGCCTTAAAGTTTCCTTTTGCATTCTTAGGAGTCTAACAAAAGTGCAGTGAAAAGAACCTACAAGGTAAACATGGAAATTGCTGAAAGTTCTAAACCAAGCTAACAAAAGCAGACAACCTTTTCTTCCAACCAGCTGTAAATGTTTCCAATTTTTAGTATTTGAGAGGCATTACCAAATGATATTAGCGCAGCCATGACTTTGTGCCTCGCTCACAGCAACACGACCCTTAATTGTGTTTTCTGAACAGCCTAACATGTCTGAAGAGCAGATGCTGGGGGGGGGGGGACTGACCCTGTTTAAATGTCCAAGTGCATTTCAAGTTAGATGAGGAAAAAGAGACCTTAGGAAAGATCTGTTTGGTGTACAGGGTGGGCCGATGTGATGGTTGGCATCAGCACACATGGCTGTAGCAAAGTTAAAGCACTTATCCTGGCCTGTGCTACCCCTGGATTTGGCCTGTTGAAGCTGACGTTCCAAAGTTGAACAAGGGACCTTTATTCACCAGAGCTGTTTTAAGGCTCTGAGTTGTCCCCGGTGCAGCCCTTCCTCGGAGTGCTGATGCCCAGCAGGAGTGCTCTGGCTGCAAAAGAGGGGTATTTAAAATGCACCATTTTTATCATAATTTCTGCTAAGTGGACATCTTAAATTATTGTTAATTGCAGGCAGTAAGGCCAAGCAGTACAGAACATGATGGCAGTGTGGGGTTTTTTTCCCTGATGGTGTTGTTTTCCTTCTTTTCCCCTGTGGTAGCCAGCAGTAGTGGAGTAGCAGTAGCAAACGCAACATGTGCTGCCCTAGTTCGGGCCCAGCATCCCCCTCTTGCTCCCCTTTGTCTCCTTTCCCCTGGAGGAGCCCAGCTGGCGAGAGGAGGGAATTAGCCAGCCCGGAGCTACCGGCACCTCCCTGGGGCCCCTAATCCAGGCACTGGCAGCCGGCTACCGCCCTCCCTCCGACCCGTGGCCACAGGTCCGTGGGGATGGAGCCCTGCAGAGCGGGAGGACATGCGGGTGGGGGGCTGGGGGTCCCCCAGGGCTGAGCGAGGCCATGCGGCAGAGGGGTGGGCGGTGGAGTTGCCTTAAATTGGGAACAGGAGGCTTTGTTGCAGCCGCCGAGAGAGAGAAAGACGGTTCAATGTCGGGAGAATGAAGGCTGAGAAAAGTTTACGTAAAACCTGGGCGCTCGCTGCCTGTGGTTTAGGCTTGGGCTCAGGCAGGCTCGGAGGAGTTGGTCGAGCACAAAGGCTTCAAGTGTATTAGGCACTCGGGGGCTGCCAGGGTGCGTTTCAGGAGTGGGAGGAAATGTGTTCTCGGTGTCCAGCATCGCTCTGGAGCACAGCGCAAGAGGAGAGGGCACCCAGCTCACACATCCCTGAGAGCAGGGGACAGTTGTTTGGTGTGTGATTATTTGGTTTAGTTTTTTCTCATGGAGCTCCGCTCTCCTTTCTTGGGCTGAAAACGAAGGTCTTTGCCAAAGCAAACAGTGCCACAGGAGCCAGAGTGGAAGGGTGGTGATACCCTCATTAGCTGAGCCTTTCTTTGAGAGCTTCTGTGCTGTCCATGTGCTCCTCTCCGCCTGGTGTCTGGAGTTGGCAAGCATGAGGAGTGCGCGTGTGGCAGCCTACATGCACAGTCGGGGAGTTTTTTATTGGTTTGTTTTAGTAAGAGCTGAAGTCAGAGCATTAAATGTTTTATAAGGACGGCGTATCTGGAGAAGCTATTCCTTTTTTGACTCTCCAAATGTTTATGTGGTCAGCGCCTTCCCTCACACTGATTTTATTCTTGCCTTGGTCTGTTGTTCAATTTTATATCGGACTAGCAGCAGTTTCGCTTCACTCAACATCTCTGCATCTATTGGAATATCGCTGTCTTCTGTTTCTTGTTAACAATTCTGTTTATGAAAGCTGCCAACATTTCATGTATTTCTCCTAAAATGACTGTTTTCCTGCTGGAGTTGGTGCTCTGTTTCTTTATGGTATTATCAAATCAGAAATATTTTCCGAAGCCTCAGGTTGAGCAAAGGATATAGTTGCTAATGCAGAGGCTGGGCCATTGTTGGTTTCTCCTGAAGCTGAAGTTTTTGTGATGTCTTGAGATCTCCAGTGGTGATTTTCTGGGTTTTTTAAATGGGTTTGGTTCTGTACCAAGCAGGTAATGTGACTTTTCATAGGGATGAATGTGGTGATGTGTTAGAGCTGTCTCAAATCTGATGCTTTATTTTCACCTAGATGCTTGATTCTACTTTCTAGCAGCCTTTAATTCCCTTGCAGTTTTGAGACAGAACTGAAGGATTTTGTTTAATGGCAATGTTACTTAAAATCATCTAGATGTAGCATTTAAAACAACCCACAAAATCACAGGTGATCACTTAACACCGTAGCTTTCTGAGATGTTTGTGTTGCTTCATTGGACATTGTGTTTTGCTTGTTTTGCTTGCTTTATTTACAGCTTGTTGCTTTACAGTACAGTGAGCAGGTGTTAAACCTGCTAAAGAAGGATGCTCTTTATTAATCCTGTAAGTTAGCCTATTTGTGAATGATGTCTGCAACTATATTTTGATTTATCTCCTCAAACCTCCTTTGAAGTTCAGGAGTTTTTTTTTATTTGATTTTTTTTTTTATTATTATTCCTGTAGTAGCAGAAGCCCATAGTGTTGTTGAGAGCTTTGTCCTTATTTCACAGATGCACTGGGAATTGTTTTTAATCTCCTTTCTGCTTTCCCATTACAGATGGTGATGACGACCCACAACTCTCCTGGGTGGCTTCATCTCCCTCCAGCAAAGATGTTGCATCACCCACTCAGATGATAGGAGATGGGTGTGATCTCGGCATCGGGGAGGAGGAAGGGGGGACTGGCCTGCCGTATCCCTGTCAGTTTTGTGATAAGTCCTTCATTCGCCTGAGCTACCTTAAAAGGCATGAGCAGATCCACAGTGACAAACTACCTTTCAAATGCACCTACTGTAGCCGGCTTTTTAAGCACAAGAGGAGTAGGGATCGCCACATAAAGCTTCACACGGGGGATAAAAAGTACCATTGCCACGAGTGCGAGGCTGCATTCTCTCGCAGCGATCACCTCAAAATCCACCTGAAAACCCACAGCTCCAGCAAACCCTTCAAGTGTACTGTGTGTAAACGTGGGTTTTCATCTACCAGCTCATTGCAGAGTCACATGCAAGCTCATAAAAAGAACAAGGAACATATGGCAAAGACTGAGAAAGAGGTGAAGAAGGATGATTTTATGTGTGATTACTGTGAAGAGACATTCAGTCAGACTGAAGATTTGGAGAAGCACGTAATGACACGCCACCCACAGCTTTCCGAGAAGGCAGATTTGCAGTGTATTCATTGCCCTGAAGTATTTGCAGACGAAAACTCGCTGCTCTCACACATTCATCAAGCCCATGCCAACAAAAAACACAAGTGCCCTATGTGCCCAGAGCAGTTTTCTTCAGTGGAGGAAGTCTATTGCCACTTGGACAGCCACAGACAACCTGACTCCAGCAATCACAGCATCAGCCCTGACCCAGTCTTGGGGAGTGTGGCGTCCATGAGCAGTGCAACACCCGACTCCAGCGCATCGGTGGAAAGAGGTTCCACCCCAGATTCAACCTTAAAGCCTTTGAGAGGACAAAAGAAAATGAGGTCCGTGGACAGAGAGGAAGGCCAGAACTGGTCTAAAGTTACTTACAGCTGTCCGTACTGCTCAAAGCGTGACTTCAACAGCCTCGCTGTCCTGGAGATCCACCTGAAGACCATTCACGCAGACAAACCTCAGCAAAGCCACACGTGCCAGATCTGCCTTGATTCTATGCCTACATTGTACAACTTGAACGAACATGTGAGAAAGGTGCACAAAAACCATGCCTATCCCATGATGCAATTTAGCAACATTTCGGCCTTTCACTGTAACTACTGCCCAGAGATGTTTGCAGATATCAACAGCTTGCAAGAGCACATCCGCATTACTCACTGTGGCCCCAACGCTACCCCTCAAGATGGCAACAACGCTTTCTTCTGCAACCAGTGCTCCATGGGCTTTCTGACTGAAGCAACCTTGACTGAGCATATTCAGCAGACTCACTGCAATGTAGGAAATTCAAAATTGGATTCCCCTGTCATTCAGCCAACACAGTCTTTTATGGAAGTTTATTCATGCCCTTATTGCACAAACTCCCCCATTTTTGGCTCCATCCTGAAGCTTACAAAGCATATTAAAGAAAACCACAAGAACATTCCTCTGGCACACAATAAGAAGTCAAAAGCAGAGCAAAGTCCAGTTTCTTCTGATGTTGAAGTCTCTTCCCCTAAAAGGCAGAGGCTTTCTGCTAGCGTGAACTCGGTGTCTAATGGTGAATACCCGTGCAATCAGTGTGATCTCAAGTTCTCCAATTTTGAAAGTTTTCAAACGCATTTAAAGTTGCATTTGGAGTTGCTGTTGAGGAAACAGTCTTGCCCTCAGTGTAAAGAAGACTTTGATTCCCAGGAGTCTCTTCTGCAACATCTCACTGTCCATTACATGACAACTTCAACTCATTATGTATGTGAGAGCTGCGACAAACAGTTTTCATCAGTGGATGATTTGCAGAAGCATTTGTTGGACATGCATACTTTTGTGTTGTATCATTGTACCCTTTGCCAAGAAGTTTTTGACTCCAAGGTATCTATCCAAGTGCATCTGGCAGTCAAGCACAGCAATGAGAAGAAGATGTATCGTTGCACAGCGTGTAACTGGGATTTCAGGAAGGAGGTGGATCTCCAGATCCATGTGAAGCACAGTCACCTGGGGAATCCATCAAAGTCTCACAAATGCATCTTCTGCGGCGAGACATTTAGCACAGAGGTAGAGCTGCAGTGCCACATCACAACCCACAGCAAAAAATACAACTGCAAGTTTTGTAGCAAAGCTTTTCATGCCATCATCTTGCTTGAGAAGCACCTGCGGGAAAAGCACTGTGTTTTTGATGCCAACGCCGAGAACGGTACCACTAATGGCATGACCCCCACGAATAAGAAGACAGAAGGGGCAGACATCCAGAATATGTTGATGAAGAATCCAGATACCTCCAATAGTCACGAAGCCAGTGAGGATGATGTAGATGCTTCTGAGCCCATGTATGGCTGTGACATTTGTGGGGCTGCCTACACTATGGAGGTCCTCTTGCAGAACCATCGTTTGAGAGATCATAACATCAGGCCTGGGGAAGATGACTGTTCTAGGAAGAAAGCAGAGTTCATCAAAGGTAGCCACAAGTGTAATATCTGCTCAAGGACCTTTTTCTCAGAAAATGGCCTGAGAGAGCACATGCAGACCCATCGAGGCCCAGCTAAGCACTACATGTGTCCCATCTGTGGGGAACGCTTCCCATCACTCCTGACCCTGACAGAGCACAAAGTCACTCACAGCAAGAGTCTGGATACAGGGACATGTCGGATCTGCAAAATGCCGCTGCAGAGCGAGGAGGAATTTATTGAGCACTGCCAGATGCATCCGGATCTCCGGAACTCCCTCACTGGGTTTCGTTGTGTTGTCTGCATGCAGACAGTCACTTCTACCCTCGAGCTGAAAATTCATGGGACGTTCCACATGCAGAAACTGGCAGGAAACTCTGCAACGTCATCACCCAATGGCCAGGCCTTGCAGAAACTCTACAAGTGTGCGCTGTGCTTGAAGGAGTTCCGGAATAAGCAGGACTTGGTAAAACTGGATGTGAACGGCCTTCCCTATGGCCTGTGTGCTGGATGCATGACCAGGAGCACCAATGGACAATCATCAGGCTTGACTCCACAGGAGGTGAACGAGAGGCCATGTGGAAGTCTGAGGTGTCCAGAGTGTAGTGTCAAATTTGAAAGTGCTGAAGACCTAGAGAGCCACATTCAGGTAGACCACCGAGACTTGACGCCTGAGACTAGTGGCCAAAGGAAAGGTACCCAGACATCCCCTGTTCCCAGAGTAAGTACAGCTGAACTTTAAAAATAATCTGAGGGGTAGAATGTGATTGAGAACTGGTGGGATGATATTTTTTAAAATGTCACTTTATAAAATTACTTTTGTGCCACTAAAAAAACTCCAACCAGATGAGGAGTAAAGGTAGAGTAACACAGGGAAAAAGTTGCTAAGCCTTGCAGGGTCCTTGATTCCTAGTGACAGTGCATCAGTTTGTTTTTTTATCATAAAACTACCCTAGATTTACCAGCAAAGCTGAGATGCTGGAGTGGTGGGGATTAAGTTTGGCCATGAATTCGGATGCTGCTAAACTGGCAGATCTGGAAAAGCTGGGGCACTTCCTTGAAAAAGGGAGGTGATGAGTACTCAAAAACTGAGCCTGATCTGTCATACTTGAGAAATGAGATGATTTTGCATCAGGGAGCTAAACACAAGCAAGAGGATAAAGAAACTTTAGAGAAAAAAAAGTAGTGAATTCTATTCTACCCTACCCCCCAAATTCTCACCTGAAACAAATTTCAGCACTGAAGAGCTCTTCCTCATGGCTGTCTGTAGAGTGAATGTTGTGAGGGTAATTGGGTGTCTGTGTGCTTGTCCATGTGTGTGTATGGTTTTAAAAGGGTCTGCTTCATGTAGGATAAGTAGTTTCTCCACAAGTGTGGAAGCTGTCCAATGCAGGTTACATGTAACTGTGTTCTTCTTTAATGTTCTCAGAGAGCTTGCTTTCCCATTTCTTAGCTTACAAGATACTTGGGAACAAGTGGATCCAAGTAAGGTTACGGAAGCCTACTCGGGAGATTAATATGGGATTTTAAAATTATTTGGTTCAAGAATGGGCCAAGTCAGTCCTTCCTCTGTCAGGAACAGATGGAATGAGAAGTAGATTTTGGAAATCTTCTCAGGAGACCAACAGCAGACACATCTGAGTATTGATATAATCTGACATTTTTAATTAAACATGATGGGGTGAGATTTTCAGAAGTATCTAAGGAAATTAGGCACCCAACTCCTAATGAATAATTCCAGCCATAGATGCCTGTTTGTGTCAATCTGCTAATTAAAGTACCCACAAACACATCTCACTGCATTAAAAGAACCTGAAAATACCATTCAGCTAGAACACTAGAGGCTCAGTAAGTAAGAGAAGATGCTAAGTACTTCCCATGGATGGTGACTGGCTTCCTCCAATAGAGTTGGTGCAGGTTGAGTCCCCAGTGGGACTTGTTAGTGCTGGGACAGGCAGTGTCCAGACAGTTCAGAGCACAGCACCATCTGCCCTGGCACCCACTGGCCTCAGTGCTCTGTTTCAGGCATCTGCATGAATCCCACAGGAATATTAATACTTTTCTTTTTGCTTTTTTAGTAAAACATCTGGATATTTTTCCCCCTTCTTCCACACACGCATCTAATTCTGCAGAAGAATGAGGAATGGAAATGTCCCCCCTTTGGTGTGAGCTCAGTTGGGACTCTGGCTAGTTCCTTCTACTTCCTCTTTCTAAATTCTTAAAAACTCCTCTGTTCTTTTAGGTAGGGCTAACTCTTGCTGCACATGGTTGTGCCCATAGCCTGAATTATTACCTTTTCTTTCCTATCAAGGACCAGAGGCAGAATACATTGTCATTTTCTGCTCTTATTTCTTGCCTTAACTCTTTCTTTTCAGTGACAGCTTCCATACTTTTTCTCTCAGGGGAGAGCTTTAAGTTCTTCAATAAGGTAAATGCTTTGAATTTCATCCCATGAGGAAAGGTCTTAGTTCCTTTGTAATGAAAAATCAGCATTTGTGATGATGGCAAATGGTACCTTCAAGAAGCATCTGTGGCCTGCACATATGCTAATATCAGAGACCTCTCTGCTCTGCATCCAAGGAACACATATATTGTTATTAGGAATAATTCATTATCTTACCCTTCATTATAGGTACAAGACCTGAATTCTGATATAAGTTCTTGTGGAAATCATTGGTGTTTGACTCGGGTTTCTTGAGGCAGTGAGTACCCTTTGTGTCTGCCAGCACAGGGCTTTTCAAAGAACTATGTTGTCTTTTAAATGGGGATAAATCTCTGCATTTCAAGAATAGCATTTACTTAACTTCATTGGCTTCCTAGCAAAGCTATGCAAGTTGTCTCTTGTTATCTTGTTAGCATGGTGCACACAGGTAAAAGCCCATTGTACTGGAGCAATCTTTACTGTATGATGCACATGTAGTAATCTGCAGATGCCCAGAGAATAGCTCCTTCTCTCCAGTGCTTCAGCACCGTTACACTTCTATTTTAACTATTTTTTTCTTTCTTAAACAGAAAAGCAGCTGAGGATTAGGACAAGGTAGTCAGAAAGAAAACACAAAGAGTTAAGGCTTTAAGTAGTAGTTTTATATCCAAGCAAATGGAAACAATGACAGTGACGTACAAAATCCGTAACTTCTTCCGGAACTGGAAACTGCTCCATCACATTTTTTTTCAGATGAGCATCACATGTGGGGGTACCATTCCAGTATATGACACATGTTTAGCTCAAGACCTTTTTGCATTCTATTAGTTTAACCTTGGAGGTAATGCTTTGCTGTTTTCCTGAATGCATTTCTGAATTTTTAATACATTTTATTAATTCCTTTTAACAGCTCTTCAATAGAACTGTAGAATCATAGGGCTGGAAGGGACCTCCAAAGGTCATCTAGTCCAGCCTCCCCTACAGTAAGCAGGGCCATCACTCACCAGACCCAACTGCCCAGAGCTGCATCCAGTCTGACCTTAAATGGCTCCAGGGATGGGGTCTCCACCTCCTCTCTAGGCAGCCTGTTCTAGGGATCTACCGCCCTCACATTAAAGAACTTTTCCCTGATGTTTAACTTAAATCTACCCTTTTCCAGCTTAAAACCATGACCCTTTGTGCTGTCATTCCATGCCCTATTGAATAGTTCCCCAGCCTTCTGATAGGCCCCTTTCAGAGATTGTCTTCTACATGAATGTGCATGTCTTGAGAAACATGACTAGGTGTTTAGCATTCATCTTTCTCATTGCCCCTTTTTAATGCTGGAAACAGTCACATTTCCATCTGATTTTTCATTTACACGAAATTATCCTGATTTCACTCTATAGTTATCAAGAACAAGGTTTGTTTAGCATTAACAATGGCAAATGCTTAGACTTCAATTAAATTCCTGGCCAGAAAGGTGTAACTATGTTTAGCCCACCTAGGTTTTTTGGACTGAGGAAGCAAAGGAGGCGCTATAGAAAGTTGGAAGAATGAACCCTATTGTGCTCCTTTACTCAGTTCCTTTCTTCCTTCACACTTTTTTTGGACTCAGTTACTTCTCTTTGTTCTCCCCCACACCCCTTCTCTCCCCTTGTAAATCCACTTGAATGGAGGAGTATTTTCTTTGTAGAACAGGAAACGATTTCCAGATTGAAAGGAGGACAGCCTGGAAAACCCATGGGAACAATAGTTACTTCAGGAAAGAAACCAGACCTCTCTGTTGTTATTACTACTATTTTGTGCCAGGATTAGAATTAAATGTCTTGACTTAATGCTGTTAGAGGTCTCAGCTGCAGCCCTGCTTATCTGCTCTCTTGTATCACCTTGATGTTGTCACCTAGACTCTATCAGCTCCTCAACAAAGTCTGGGCACCTTTGTTGGCACCACTTGGGATGACAAAACTGTAGAAAGTGGAAGTTTCATGTTCATGAAGCTATGATACCTCAAAAATGGTAGTAGATCGTATATGGTATCAAAAATAACAGAACCTTGCATGAAAGCTCCCTACTTTCTAAGAGCAGAAGTCTGGTTTCATGACATTCTATTGAAGAGGATTATTAACAAGCCAAACAAACAGCCCTTCCAGCTCTTCCATATCCATCTAGGTGCTAATCTAGCTTTAGCTATTTCATGGCCTGGATGAGGCCATTTACTAACCTTGTTCCATATTACGAGAGCCTCAGTGAAGCTGCCCTTTTGCCTGTGTGTGTCTCAGCTGAGTCTAAAGATAATACTCAGAGGAAACCTGAAATTTGTATCTTCTCTGAGGGGTGGTCCTGCCGAGCAAAAGTGTTTTCTGAGTTTGTGACATGGCATGGAGGAGTTTGCACCAGGACTGCAGATAAACAGAGACATCCTGTCTCCAGATTTGTTAGCAAGCAGCTCTCAGAAGCACTAAAATAAAAAAAAAATAAATCGCTTGTCTGTGTTTAGTGCAACTTTAATGAGCTGAAATACCCTCCCTTTTCAGCTAGTTACTTAGGGACCCTCATCACAAAGAGTGTTGAACAAGGCACAGGACATAGTCGGCTTTAAAGTTTTACAAACTTTACAAGTTTTGAATGTGACCGCATGAATCGTTCACTGCCCAGTCCCATTTTGTCTCTTCCAAGGTTTTTTCTGGTTTGTTTTGGTTTGTTTTTAAAGTTTGGAGCCCTCAGATGTGGATGGTAGGGTGTCTGAGAGGACGTGCGTACGTATGTGTGCTCTGCTTGTCTGATGGAATAGACTCACGAGAATTTCCAGTGCTGCAGGAATCCAGCTGCTTTTCTAGCACTGCACAAATTCATCTGCATTTCCAGTGCTGCAGGAATCCAGCTGCTTTTCTAGTAGCAGCTTTGCTGTTCGAATGGACACGAGGATGACACTTTGTGGAGCTGCCCAGGGCTAAGTCTCCAGCCCAAGCTATTTCTTTTTATATGGTTGGCTGTGTCAGGGTTTGGCCAATGGAGTGTACAGCTTTCTTCCTATTGCCATGTTAATCACCCATTGTTAATTTAGCCTGGAAAGCCTTGCCTATGTGCAGATACTGGTGCATTTGTTATTATGGTGTTGCAGCCTGTTCATTAACCTCCAGCAGGCTAACTTGTTGCCATTGATGACATGGGAAGTAGTTAAGAAACCCTTGGCAGCACCTAATTTGTTCTTTCCTCAGCAGGTGCTCCAGGAAATTGGATCCTATGCACAGAGGGGGTGACAGCAACTCCTCTTTAACTCAAAACTTCTGACTTATTACTGCTGTCCTAAAAATGGGATTCTATGCCTAGGTTTGGGGTGAAGGCTGTAAGAACAAATAACGTGTATCTAAAAGGGCACCAGAAATTACCTGCAAAATATTTTGGCTTCAAAGAAAGATTAGAGGGTGGTGTTCACTGAATTGGGGTTCTCATTTGTATACCTCAGCTAACTGAGCTTGTGGCCAGCACATGCCATCCACCCTAGCCTTAAGACCACAGACTTCATGCTCATGCCTGGTGGCAAGTGTTGCAGTTGGAGTTATTTCCTAGGAAGAATTTTTCTGACCTGCACATCAAAAGCTGTCTGCTTTGACAGCATAATCCTGTGCAGTGAATGAACATTTGCAAATCAGACCAGAGCACTGTACTCCTGCTTTGGGAAATAACAGTGTTTGCAAGTGTCCAAGAGCTTAGCATTCTTTTCCTGACTTGGATGCCTTCACTTGTCAACATGGATTTTAACTTCTGCAAGAGGTTTCTTGAATTCTTCCCCGTCATATTGCACAAGCACATGCACCGGTCAGTCTGAGTGCAAACCCTGTTGCCCCTGTTTGAGTAAATACTTTAGGTAATTGCATCTCCACACCATCTCCCTAGTTCTGCAGCTGAGCCTCCCCAGTAGGACTTTGAGGTGAAGAAAACACACAGCAGACTGTGCTAGAGAGCAATTCTGTGTCGTAATGCAGTTTTCCCAGGATTTCTGGTGGGAGTCCATTACAAAATGTGTGTTTTCCTTTTGTCCTTCACTTCCCTAAGTAACTGCAGGTGTTTTTCCTACTGTATTTTGAATTTAACTGGAGATGGAATTTTTTGGAGACAGGTTTTTTTAATGCAGCTTTCAAATGGCTGTTGTTTCATTTTGCAGCAGGTTTTCGTGCAATGGGTTAAATGTCCTGAGCAATCTGACCATGGCTCAAGCACTCAAATCAGATTTTCAAGTACTTAATTTAAAATTTTTTAAGTTGAAATTAAAAAGCCTCAAAGTAGGCTATTAGATATAGATTGTATTGATAGTCCCAGAAAAGCCCAGCCTAACTTGGTGTCTTGTAGGGGTTGTATGAGCAGGAAATTCCTCAGTGGAGGGAAGCTGGAGCACGTAACATGCTGTGTTCATGATCACACTTGCCTTATGCTACAGTGCAGTTTTCTCTAATCTCTTTTTGGTTATTAAACAGAAAAAGACCTATCAATGCATCAAGTGCCAGATGACCTTTGAGAATGAGAGAGAGATACAAATCCATGTCGCTAACCATATGATTGGTAAGACACTCTTTAAACTAGGCCACTCATCGGCTGCTTGTTTTCTGCTACTCTTTGAAATTCACTATTCTAATAACTTGTTAATATTCATGCTGTAATTCATTTCTTTATTTATTATTTTAATCTTTCAAGGAAAATGATTTTAATGTAATGATTCTTCACTTCAAAGCTTTTGAAATATGTGGTTATAAAAGTGTTACTGTTGAGCTTTATTTCCTTATCCTTTTGAGTCCTCGTATAGCATTTTCATTTGTATTAAAATAAAACTTTTGACAGTATCTTCCATTTGATAGCATAAATTTCTCTCTACCCATGTAAAAAGTACTTGCCAGTTGTCAACCACTTAGGAGCAATTATGTTTCAATTTTGTATGTCATGACATTGAATAGATTTAACTGCTAGCATTTTCCCAGCTAAGTGTGGTGAATTCCTCAGGAACACTGTCAAAACAAAACACTTACAGCAGGGTTTTTACTTCTTTTTCCAACCATTCTGGACTTCAGAGAGTTCAACTTTTCAGACACACAAGTGGTTTAAAAATCAGTGCTTGCTGCCTTCTGCTACAATCCTGTTGCAAGAGTTTGTTAGTGAAGTGATGGTAGAATTAACATTTTAATGTGTCTGCTGCAGCTGTGTGGTTGCTTTTCTGATAAATGCAAGGAAATGCTTTGCTGTCTGTACAGATGTTATGAATATATGTGTTGGCCCAGGAGGTCAGTTTATTTTGATGCATAGACCACAGAGGACTTATTGACTCATGCCACTGTAGGCACATGTGGGATGAGATCCTTCAAGGACCCTACAGCACACTCTATGTGTCTCATAGGTTCACATGCGACATTCATCTTCCACAGCATAATGCTTTTCCTTCAATAATTTTACACTTAGGAAACTCTTCTCCCATCAATGTCTGTATTAACTCCTTTATCTTTGAAGTGAATTACACATACATGCGAGAGAGATTGAGAAAAATGCAGATTGACGCGGTCTCCACACCCCCACCCCAAATAAAAACCATACATGTCAGTCACAGTAATTTTCATCTGAGAGTCAAGCAGGAGTTTGGAGCCAATGTTAAGCAGGTTATGATGAAGATATCTAAAAATATTTGCTTTTGTAGCAGGTGTTAATGTAATCTCTTGTTTGCAAGCTTGAAGAGTGAGATCCTTGTTAATTGGACCATAGTGATTTCACGTAGTTCCCCCCTAGATATTTTTTTCAGGAAGCCTGAAAGAAGGGAGTCCTTAGGCAAGCTTCACACTTCTTTTGACTTCATCTGTGATCCAGTAGCTAAGGAATGATTTTTAAATACAAAAATCATAAAGTGCAAAGTTAAGGCTCTGCTTGGGTCAAGAGGAGAGAAATTCCTTTTCCTTTTGGGAAGATGTCATTTCTTCATTTTCTAGTAACTGGTATGTCATGTTTATTGATCCCCAAATTAGTGCTGTCTGGAGTAATGGCATATGATGTTACATAGTTACTGTTGGTGCTATAGGAAACCAACAGCGGTAGAAGACACAGGAGGCTGAGAAAAGCATGAGAGCGGTACCTGTTGTTTTCTTGAAGCTGTACACAAGTTATGAGACATACTTGGAAGAATTCTATGTAAATACAGAGGTGCCTATGGACTCGGTTCCATACATCTAGAATATTGTAAATACTAGGGCATGGTATGAAAGTGTGTGATTACTTGCTGTGTCTCCTTAGGAGCTTATGGCTGGACTCATCTCAATGAACTTGTCTCTGTCTAAAATTAAGGTGTCTGGTTTAATATAGTCATCGAGATGCTGTCTGGGGAAAAGGAATGATTGATACCAATCTAAGATAAGAGTTTGAGTAGGATAAGCATTTCCAGGGAGAGACTTTTATCTCTCCTTTGAATTTGAAGTGAGTCAAGACAATGAAGTTAGCTTTGACATGTAATTTTTAGGTAAAAAAATCCTTGGCTTTGATGATCCAAGACCTCTCAGCAGCACTCTTTTCTCATACTTTGTGAAACACAAAATCAATAGTTGAGATATCCTAAGCTCTTGCTTACAGTGACTGTCAACAAAGGAATCCTTGCTCTGGAGCAGCAGTGACTCCTCCTCAGTATCAGCATCTGTAATGAGATTAAAGAATTCAATTATTTCTTACATCGTAGCCTTAAAAAGTGCATCCACTTCAGTTGGCTGTGCCTTCTCTTCAACCTGTCAGCTCCTCACTCTGGAGCTGGAGGCCCTGCTCATAATTCATGGAGGTAGGGGGGTTATTTTTTCCCAAGCAGCATGCAGGGAATTTCCAGTGCTACTCCCTCACAGCGCTTTGAAAAATTACCCTCCTGCACTCCATCTCTTCACATCCTGTGCACAAACACTGAGCACACTGGGTCCTGCCCAGGGTCCCTAGGGAAGGAGCAGGCTGAAGACATCCCCAGAGGAGGTAAATGGTAGATGTTTTGTTTCATTGCACACTGGGGGCTGTAGGAGGGCTGCAAGCAGCAGGACAGACCACCTCCACTGGGGTTGGCCAGGAAGGGATCTGTTTAGAAATATTTTCAGCTGGGGTGGAGGGAGTGGGGTGGAATTTGTGGTGAGAAAAAGTCTTTGAATCATGGCACTGATATGGGCTCCTTTGAAACATTTCCATGCTCACAGAAAGGGGATGCCCCTTTGAAACATTTACAGGCATTGGGTAGTCCATCTGGGACTATATCAAAAACTTTCAGTAGTTCTTGCAGCCTCTGTACTTGCTCGCCTCCTGTTGCGCTGCCCTGGCAATGTTTAAAGCTTCTCCCCCTCTTCTCCCCACCTCCTGATGCCTCTGATGTGAGGCTCTATTAGAAGCAGGGGGAGCTGGGCGAGCACAGCCTGGGCTCTATGGGGGGCACAGAGCAAACATGGAGCAGCCATAAGCACAGAAGTCTGTCAGTGCAGCTTGTCCCTGGTGGCTGCCAAGCTGGGGAACTTTAGTCTTCATCACAGGGCCACTGCTGAGTCCCCACGGTCCCTGGGAAAGGGCCCTGGTGTGAGCCCTGTGGAGGGACATTGTGTTTGGCCCAGGGTTTTCCTGCTGGGTTTTTACAGCTGTGCTGTTCCCACAGCCAGGATGGGTGCCCTAATTAAGTGTTTTTCAGGGTGCACAAAACTCCACAGGCTCTCCAAATGGGTCAGGTCACCCAGTATCAAGGGAAAGTGCATGTGGATCCAAGCTGAGGCTCTCAGCTCCATGGGTAGAAGAGGACAGCAGTGCATCTCTCTGTCTTGGGTAGATGGGGGGGATGGGGGTGTGTATGTGTGTGTGTTCCTATTTAATATTTGAAAAAGGAGGAACAGCTGTCCCCACCCTTCTTTCTCCCTTTCTCTAATAAAGTCTCCTGGCAAACACACACGGGAAAGTCAGCTGGACTGGGGCACAGTTAGTGCTGGAATGGGGAAACTCAGGATTCCTGGTTGTGCTCTCGCACTGGGATTGCTGCAGGAAATTCCTGCCTCCAGCTCCAGAGGAGTGTGTATGTGGGCTTGCGAAATGCTGTCCAGCTTCTTCCAGCTCAGACCCCATCCTCCATTGCTCTCCTGTCTTTAGCTTGCCGGTGCTCCCAGTCAGAATTCACATGTGAATAGTGGTGAGCAGCAGGGGAGGGAGTGGAGTGCTGGCTGGACATGTTGTGGTATCTGTGATGTGAAGCATGAGGCCCTGCTTGTGCTTGGAGAGCCACTGGGGACCAAAGGGAGTGCTGGAGGGAAAAGTTCCAGAAGTCGTATTGAAATTGCTCAGTGGTCTGTTTCTTGGGCTGCTGTCTGGATAAACACCACTCTTACCCATGTGATGGGGACAAGCAGAGGAAACACCATGGTTGGAGGAACAGGCTGAGCTTTTTAAGTGCTGCCTGAGCCTGGCCCTCACACACTGCCACCAAATTATCTTCCCTGCCCTGGAAGATTGTGTTTCAAGTTCTGGAAAAACTCTGCCAGAATGAAACACAAAGCAGAGGTATAGCATCCATCCGTCCATCCATCCATCCACATTTCTGCCAGATGCATACCAACATCCGACTGGTTTGCTATGTTGTAAACAGTTAAAAATAATGTAATATGCAAAAATAAGAAAATAAATCTGTGAACGATGACAGCTACGGAAGCAATTTGCTAAAAAGCAGCAATTTAGAAAGTGAATTTCGTATTTGCAAGAATTAGCCATTGGTACCAAGCTCAGTCACTGAGAAGAAAGCAGCACAGTGGGGAAGTATTCAAAATCAGATGTAAACCAGTATATTCCCATTTATGTTTTCTTCTTCTGTTTACAGATGGAAGCTAACAGTTTTATCTTGGATTTAGGACCTTGTTTTCATAAATTCAGATCACAACAAAATTGCTTAATTGGGTATTGTATAAATACAAATTTGGGATGCTCTTGGCCTCCCACCTGTCCCAGTAAGGACACATGTATGTGAAAAGGATGCACGTAAAGGATCATTTCTGCAGAACTGATGTTTATAAATGTGGAAATACCAGCCTTGGGCATCTCTGATGAGGATGTGAAGCCTTTCGGATAGTCAGGCCCGGTCCTGTGAAGCACTTGTGCCTGGTTCTGATTGATCTGGGAGTTGAGGGCAGTTAACGCTTCTCAGTATCTCACTTATAATAAAACATCTTTTATATGAAGCAGACAGTCAATCTTGAGAGAAAGGCAGCTTGAATTGTACAAGTTCCTATTTTGCTGTGAATTTTGTTTAACACAGTACTTGAATCGTAATTGATTTAAAAGTTTCAGGGTGAAATTTGGTAAATGCATTCCCTCCCATTAAGATACAGCCATGCCTTTGTGTCCTGAGACAAAATGTTTAGTTCTTGAGGGGAACACTTCAAGCCTGAACACTAGCATTCGTTAAAGCACATACGTGGTGGTCATGGCCGTGACATTGTGAAAAACTGTCTGGGTAAAATAGCTTTCAGGCATGAAGCAAATAAAAAACATGCCAGATTGTTGCTGAAGCATTAGATGCAAATTATCAACAGGAACATATTTCTGGACTCAACAGCTCAATGTGTGAATTAATTATGGACACATTAGGAACTCAGAAATATTTTTTTAACTTTGATGTTTGTAAAGCGTATTCCAAGTAATTGCTCTTTTAATGCAGAAGCGAAGGTACAACCTTCATATATTTACCCAGTGCTTGCTTCAATATCCAATTCTATGTGGACTTGCCTCAATTAACAATACTTAGTAGACTTTCATTTTGCAGTAGCTAGCTAATGTGAAACACTAATTTTAGGAAAAAAGAAGCTAAGTTTGCTTATCTGAACATAAGAACAACATACATGATGTTTACACACACACGAGAGCCTTAACCCCGCTGTGTGCAAGTGCTGTGGGCTGGCTTGCATCCTGCTGGCACTGAGGCAGGAGACTTTGCCTGATCAGAGCTCTCTGCTGGCTCTTGGGCACTGGGATTTGCTCACGCCAGGTTTTGTCCAACACGAAGCCCTGGGTTTCTATTTTTTGTGTTAATTATTTTTAGTGTTGAGTGCTTGTGGAAGCAGTTAAATAACACTGTAAGGAGTAACACTGTATGGATGGCTAGAAATGTTGCACTGTAAAAGCCACACTTCTTAGCAGTGTAGACACACTGAAAGGCAAACTCTCATTGCCAACAGACATCAGCAGCTCCCTTTGCTTTAGTATAACCAGTATTGGCCCTTAATAGAATCTATTGCTTAATCAATTTCTTACTTTGAAACTGGTTTTATAGTATTAATGTTTTCCCCATCCTTTCATTTATAAGTCTGAAAAATTCATTACCCAGAATGTTAATAATTTTATCCAGTTGTGCAGTGCAGATGTGACCTGCTGCAGTTGTTGGTGGTGCCTATTTGTTCATACAGATGACTTCGTTTCATGAGAATGTATTTTGTTTTGCTTGTTTATCTACCAGCAAAGAAATAACATTTCCCTTAATGTATTCGTTCACATATTCCTTCTGCATTTTTCATTTCATTTACAACTTGGTAATAGTAGTTTGGTTTTCACTGACATTTTTATAGCTGCTATGACAACATTCCTGTTTTGCATGATACATGCATAATGGGCTATGATCACGGTTTTACATTGCTTTCATTCTTTCCTAACTGTGTTAAGATTCCGTACAGCCTCCAAACTCAATTTTCATAGGCAGTTGTGATTACACCTGTTTAAACATTTTCCTGCTAGTTCCATATTTATTCATAAAGGGAGCAGTTGATAAAACACCTTTCCTGCAATCAGTCTGACTTTTAAGTATGACGCTTCTTCAAAGTTAATATTAGCAAGCACCTCAATCTATTCCCAGCCTCTCAGCATCAGTTAGGCAGTGAGGCAAACCCCACTATTTTTCAGCAGACTTTACCCTGTGTGGCAATGATTTCTCTGGATGGGTAACTTGTTCTTCATTTTTATTAATGCTATGAACCTTGAAAACCCTTGTATGTTTTTTTATTATTTAAGAGTCTGCAGAGATGCTTTCTGCCTGCTTCCCAGGTATTTTATGTGTGTATAGCCATGTATCTCTAAGTTTACAAATTTCTTACCCCCTCTTTGCTAATCCTATATCTGGAAAAGAAAGCAACCATATGGGGTTTGGGTTCTCCCTGCAGATGGCAAAATGACTCTATTCCTTCCCAGTGGAGAGGTCAGCACCCCTCTGTGTCCTACTTTTGAGGAAAAATCACCAGAATATTTCTTGGGCGTGAAGAAGGAAGCAACTCCTTCATAATTTCTAGACATAGTCTTCAGACTTCAGATGAATAATGTTTCAGGAAGTTGTTCTTCTCCTCATGTGAATTGTCAGGCTAATGTTTGCATCAGTTCTGTCCTAAAATGTAAATGTTGGATGTTGGATGATTTCTTTATAGGAAATTGTTAACAGCTTGTAGTTTTGTCTGGAGAAAGTAGATGTTAGCCCCATTTCTTTATTTGTCAAATGAGTCTAGTGGTTTGGAAACATCAGGTACCGGTCCATGTGTGACAGAAAGCTTTGTGCCTTGTTGTGATAGAGGCCTAAAATGTGAGGAGTGAATAAGGAACAAAGGGAAGAATGGTTAGTGGAGCTGGCCAAACCCACACTGGATTGGTTAGGGATTGGCTTAGAGTTATAGAGAGTTATAAAATACTCCTTTTTACCCCTTTGGGGAAACCTAGCAAAGGTTGCAGACTTCTTCCAATCACAGGAAAACACAGAAGGAAAGCCTAGAATATTAGTAAACTGCAGTTCAATTCCCTTTCTACTAATAAATTTGTAGATTTCATTCTTTATGAATATTTGGTTCAATATTCAGCACTTTTGAGCAATGGACCTAAAATGTTTGGTTTTCTTCTTCTTGAACAACCCTCTGGTTTCAAATCAATAAGGAGACTGGCATCCATGTGCTGAGCCCTAACGCCAGTTATCAGAGAAAAATGGTTGGTCTATATGTTTTGTCTGGATTTGTTCTTGCAAAACAAGAATAGCCAGTCTGTGCTACGAATGCATTTTCCTTCAGATTATTAGGAAATTCTGACAGCTTTGAGGTTTTTGCAAGAATCGGATATTTTGATTTGGCATTTTAAAATATAAATCTATTAAAAAAATCCCACTAAGTATGATTTTTGTGACAGCAAATGACTGCTGACTGATTGCGCAGTAAGATTAAGAGGAAGACTTCCCATGACAGACTTCCCTGAAGTTATGTCCATCTTGAACAACCTGGCAAGCCATGACTTTATGAATTAAACCAGTTTTTTGTCCTGCCACAAAAAACTGAAAAACCAGCTGAAAAACCCCACAGAAACCTTGTGTATGGATACTGTGGTCTGCAGAATACAGCACTTCATAGCAGGCCAAAGCATGTCTCTGGTCACAGTGTTTTCCAGTCCTTTTTTACTGATACGCTCTTTCCTGCCTCTCTGCTTTGTGATTGGTCCTGCTGGCACAATGCCAGAGACTGATAGGAGGAATGAAATGCTGACCCCATGGACACAAGTTGAGCTTTTTTACATCCTGCTTCCTGTAAGAACAGACCAAACCCAATTTAGTCTGGTGTTTCCTTCTTATGCACCTCCTGAACTACAAAAGTAGGAGGAGACTACAAGCAAAGGCCTTGCAGGTAGAGGTACCCAGCTCACTTGTCATGTGTATAAACTACTTCTTCAGCCAGTCATAGCTTGCTGGAGGTTTAATCCTGCCTTCAGATGCTCATCTTGCTTCATCTGGTAGACAGGCAAAGGCCACCAAAAAATGAGCAAACCTTCTGAACATTGCGTGTGTAACTGTGAATCGCTTAGATTTTATGATGCCTGTATCTGACTCTCTATTCACAGGCAAGTTCTTCAGTGTGGCTCAAGCTAGGCAGATCCATTGGCTTTAAGGTTTGCCTTAGGTCGATATTGGGTGTTGGAAAGGATCAACATCAGCCAGCACCGCTGGTGTGACCCCTGCTGTTACCTTTTGCACGTATCAGCTATCACGTACTATTGGGGTATGACAAATATTTCTTAAATCCCATGACTGTGAGTTATATTCAGGAATAAATATTGGCAATAAAAGTTAAATGATGAAACCGCATGCAATGAACTGTAACTGATTCAAGCTGGGCCGGATACAGATAGCTGAAGTTGAGGGGAAGAAAGTATTCCAGTGACTATTTCTCCTTTTTCAACTTTACAGTTGAAGATTTCCCTTTCCTATTAAAAAAAATAATTAAAAAAAAAACTTTAAAAGAGCAACTTCTGAACTTTTCATTCAGTATTTATTCTTAAAATGTAGGATTAAAGGAGTGGGGAGAAAGGAACTCTCCCTGCCCAAGTAGAATCTTTTCCAACTTTTAATATATGTGCCTCCACTTATAGAAGAACATCAATGGAGAGAATTTCCTTTGCATGCTAAGTTTAATGTTCCAGGCACTGAAATCAGCTGTATCTGTGTTAAACCAGAATGATGAATTTCCAGAGGATGGGGAATTTAAATTATGTAGTTGCTTGGTTAGTTTACTTTATATTGCATTTGAAAATCTAGAGGGAGATTGTTGCAGTTTTTAATCGAAGCCTTTTTAAGTTCTGTATCCTCTGACTTAATTCAACAAAGAAAAAATGTAAAAATACAATGGAAAACCCAATCCGTAGCTTTTCATTTTATTCTGTAATTACAATAATTCAAAAATAATGGCCTGAAATTTAAATCTGTAGTCATGTTAACATTTTCTTTTGTCTCTTAAAAAAAAAGAGAGGGTATTATACTACCCTGTAGTTCTACAGAAATCCAATACTCCCCAAAATGCTTAAGATATCAGAAAAGTTAAATGTGTTATTTGAACACTACTAAAAGGAAAACTAGTATCTTCTAATGGTTTTGCTGAAAGTCTTTGCTGACAGAATTTGTTGGTGTGTGTTAACAGTGCTGACATCCAATCAGGCCCAGGGCCCCATCGTAGTCAGGAGATTTAAATGCATAGGCATTCAGCTTGGGATGATGAAGAGTCCATGGAGTGTTGGTGTGGGGAAAACTCACTCTGTATGTTCTGAATGGCCTGTTTTCACGCAGAAATTTGTACATTTTGATAGAATTTTTGTAGAGAGAAGCTTGTAAATGCTTCACTGCCAAGCAGCTCCGGCTGGTGAAGGTTAACATTTCTGGAGATCAGCACAGACGTTTCTTGTAAACTGTTAAGTACCAAGTGCTTTGAGTTTTGGGTACCAACAGCCCCTGCAATGTAAACATTACCCTGCAACTTTAAAGAAAATAGACATTTCTCTTGCAGGCTAGGAGGCCAGATTTCCAGTAACACAGAGGTGTGGGGCTGTTGCCTACAGGACGATGACTTAACGCTCTTTTATTAATAACACCTGAAAATATTGCGGTTTGCTTTTCCTTTCAGTGGAAATACTATTCGACTGTAAATGTACAAGGTGTAATTATCTTTTCTCTTTATGCTTGTTTGAACATGACTTACTAGGAAAAGAACTCTAGAGACCCGAAATACTTACATTAAATAGCCTAGTCAAAGAGGTTCCCCATTTTCCAAAGGCTTAAACTGGGGAAGGGGCTGCCATTTGCAGGCCAGCAGTACAGTTAGAGCACATCATTGTACACAGCATTTTATTTGGACAGCTGTACAAAAATGGCAACACACTGTGAAATCCATTAACAGCAAAACATGTTAAATTCAGCAAAATGCATCTCATGTGGAACACTGAATAAGAAATTATAGTCTGAGTTTTACTAGCTGGTTATCAGAGTCTGTCTTGAATGGAGAAAATTGAATTTTTTCCATGTGTCTGCCTATAATAACAGTGAATGCTATTCAGGGGGGTTCTGAAACCAGTGTGCACCTGTAAATTCTTGCACCACAGACTTTTCCACAAGGTTTTCACAAATCTGACCTAAATATCCACGAGAAACCCCAGGGAGCAGTTTCCACTTGTGCAAGTAGCTCTTACTGGCATGTTGGGTCCTACTTGCAGTTCCCAGCATTACTGAATTCAGAGACATTTGTAGGGGTTAGTTTTAGGGAACGCAGGAATCAGGGATCCATCTGGGAGTAGACTTATCCTGTCCCCCTTGTCTCCCTGCTGCTGCCAGCAAGGAATGATACAATTTTTGGTCTTCAAAGCCAGCATCAGTGACCTTTGGAGAGTTTTAACTTTAGCAACCTAATGATTTAGTTTCTGGAAGTTGCTAAAACCAACCTTTTGCTTGACAAGGAAGTGAGCAGTGGATGGATAGATGAGTGCAAGTAACAGTACACTGGAGCAAGCTGAACAACTCATAGCTGTATTAACTACAGCTCATGAGAGCTTCTTTCCCGCTTTTATTGTCCAAGCCACTGGCTGCTCTGAAGGGAGAAAAATAAATCCAAAGAGGAGCATTGGGGCTGGGGGCCAGCATAGGGGCAGCACCTCTCTGCTGCTCAGCAGGCCTGTGACAACAGCAGCTCTTGGCAGTGGAGTTGCGAGCACACAGCACCCACCCTTAGCAGGTTTGCTATCGTTCGGGGCTTGTTTCCTGTGTCAGAGCGCTGGAATTTCTTGTTTCAGTTCCTGTTTGCCGCAGTTGCGAGCTCAGGCTGTTGCTCTTTTGCCAAGCTGGCAGCGTGCGGGGGTGACTTCCTGCACAGGGGATGTAAAAGCGATTCTCTGATTCTTCCTCTGCAGCCATTGGGAGATAAAAGCCAGGACATCAGGGACTGCAAAGAGGGAGCCAAATTATATTTATAATATTAAAGTGAGTGCATTTGTGGTTTTGCCATTCTCCAGGGTTTTTCCTAAGTAGAAAAACATGAATTAGCATTTTCCATTTCCATATATTGACTGGAAAAATAGCCTGCTCTCAATTAAGACCTATAGCTTTTGGGATGTATGCAACAATTTTATAAAATATTTACAGCAACATTTGCATTTTACATGGTATTACAGTTTTTCTTATGTTTAGTAGAAAGGGCTCAGGCCTAAGAGAGGAAATCCATCCAGGAGATAGCAAAAGGGAAATCATTCTAAAATTCGATTTGTTAGTAGTGACAAGGACGACTGTCCAATGCCAACCATTACCTTCAGTAATTACCGAAGGTCGCTTTCCCCAGCAGCTATTTGTTCCAGCCGCCGTAAGGACCGGCACTCCCTGTGCTCAGCTCTCACTATCCCTTTAAAAACTGCCTTTGGAAGCGATTGGAGCTTTGTGCTAGACAGATAAGTAGAACATTTTTTACCAAATGTAAATGTGCACTGTAAAGAACACAGCTATTTCCTGGATAATTTGCAGTTGTATATTTTATGTTAATTTCACCGAAAATATTGCACCCCTGCCAGGTTTAGTAGAGGCTCACTGTGATATGAATAATTTCGAGCGAATCATTTTTTTTTCTTCATTTAAGATTTGGCACCTTTTTAAGATTTTAATAATAGCAACAAGGAGGAAGATTTAGAACAAGTGAAACATTAGAGCCAAAGAAATTCATGTTGAGAGCTAATGTAAAATAGCAAGAATAATTACATGGAAAACAGTTTCCACAGATGTTTTTCCATGTAATGTAATAACTATTTACTAAACTGTTTATTTTAGGCCCTCGGTTTACAATAAAATATTTATACGTGCTCTGCTGTAATAAAAAAATATTGACAAAATACTATAGAGATTTTTAAAAGACAATTAGTGTTTCCCTGCGTGGAAAGTGAACACAAGAGAAGCAGCACCAGCCCTTGCCACGCTTGCTTAGAGGGGATCTGGGTTACCGGCAGCGTCCCTGTCGGATTTTCAGTGCTCGAAACAGGGAGGCTCTGGACTCACAACAAACCAGAGGGTAACTTACTGAACAACATGAAAGCTGGTGGTCTGAAGACTGTGGAAACATGTTTTTCCACTGCATTTCAGGGAGAAAAACTTTATTCCACTCCTGACATTATAAAGTCATGTCTTACCTAAGCAGAACGTGCCTGCTCGAGGAGCTGGTTAAAAGTGCAAGATGCCAGAATCCTGCATCGTGTTCTTGAAATGCGGGGCGGTACGATGACTCCTCTGAACACGCCTGTGGTGTGTTGAAAGCTGCTGCTTTATCCTGACCGAGCCGCACCTGTCATGCACCTAACTCAGCATTATGCCCATGGAGTGCGTATGCTGTGTTTCGTGGGCATAGCTGCACCTATGCACATACAGCAGTGTCTCAGGGTCTTGAAATAATAGCTTTAGAAATACTGAAAAATCTATGGATGTAGAAAAAAATATCTACAGGTTTTGTTATTTTTTCTTCATAACAAGAAAAAAATCCTTTTTTTACTTAACACACAGTGACCTTTGAAAAAAGAGAAGATGTCTGTAATTTCAGGATACAGGCCCTGCTGCCTGTTTGTATTTGAGCACCACCACTGTGTTAGAGGAACCCCGAGTTTGAACTTCGAATGAGGTCTGCATGGCTGGATCTCATCACTCAACATTTGGGGATCAGGAAGGTTTCAGTACCTGGATCTGAATCCATATTTAGCAGTCCAGGCTCTACTTTCAAGTGGACAATTCCCTTGAGTATCCACACTAGCAAGTTGTGAGCTTTATCATAGCAGAAGAAGCAGCGTAGCTGCCTCATGAAATTATTTGAAAATTAACTGAAAATATAGCTATGAATTTCTTTTCTTAGTGAAACTGATAAAACTTGGTGAAACTGTTTAAAACCAGAGCTGTGACTGACCACACAGGGTTTTCTCACACTGTATATAACATGCACAAAACCAGAGCAGGGCACAGCAGAAACCAGCAGCATGAGAACTAAAACTGAACAAAAGAGGGAGCTAAGAAATCTAAAATGCTATGGTTTAAGGCAGGATAATCATGGCTACCAGATGTCTTTTGTCATAAACAGACTTTTTCATGGTTGACTCTTACAGAGAGGCCGATGCATGCGAGAGGTTTGAGAGCCCCGTGCCATGCCACACGAAACCACCGTATCCCTTTCCCATGGTTTGCCATTAGGGCACCCAGCCACAGCAGCTTTTTGATCATTCTAAATTGGCTTTCTCTATGAAAGCCTGGATAATTCAATATTGAACTCACAATAAGAAAAATAGATGCCGTAATCTGGGCAATATCTGCTGTAAATTAAGCTGAAGTTGTGTTCTTGGCTTTTAGCCCTTTGCTACCTTCCTGCCTGTGAACTGTTGACACATCGCAGAGCGCTGCCAGGTTATACAATTATTTCAGTGCAGCTCCTTTTGAGTCATCAGCAGGGTCCAAAGCTAGCATTAAGGAAAACAAAGGAATTCGGGCTTGGAAGTCAGCATTGCTTTGCACACACAAATTATAATTTTTATTTTTTTTCAAGGACTGTGTTATTGTGTAAGCTAATGGTTTTGTTTTTAAGTTATATTCTCAGGGGCGTGGACACTGAGAATAATCAAGGATGCGCTTTCAATACCGATCCTGTGCAATGTTAGGTCTCTGGTGGAAAAATTGGACTGATTGCAGGGCTTGAGCCTTGAATTAACCCATGTTTGGAAGAACTGTATTTCCTGGTGCCAGATAGATTTGTACATTGATACCTGTTACCTACATAAATTACTTCCAATGAAATTAGAGGATTCCCTTCTGTTGCGTCTCTTAAAAGACTACTTAAGTGTTTAGCAAGGCAGAAGCCATTATCTCTGTTTGAAAACTCTTTACACCTGCCAGGATTCAGCCTATCCTTCGTTGAGCCCAGCTCACCAGTTGGGCCCTCTCTGCTACCCCCAGCTGGGCAGTGGGTGGGGATCTCACCTCCTCAGAAAAGCTCAGTTCACTGTTCTATGTCTCCAGCCAGAATCAGATCTCTTTGACTGACACAGGAGTGCTGTGCGGGTATGTAAGTAGAAATGAGAGATGCAGTATCTTTTGTGTGGGTCTGAGAGGGAAGGAGAACATGTTTTGCAATGCTGAGTTGCTTTTGTTGGCTATAGAGAAGAGTATAGAAATTTCTCACTTGAATTGGGCAACAGTATCGGTTCTTTTGGAAAAGTAGTATGTAGAGAGAGAGATAAAGGAGCAGAGCAGGAAAGCACACATAGAGTAAAACTCTGGAAGGGATTCTTTTTCCTCTTTCGAAATCCATGTGGTATGAATTATAACTCCAACCTTCTCAAACATTCTCCAGAAGCATTCACCCAGTATCCCTACCACATCACTGCTTGTAATGAAACAACTGGCAGAGTCCATTATTTTAATAAAGAATTGATTGTTAGTGTCTCTTGTACTGGATCAGGGAAAGGAGTTCAGAGGAACAGATATTGCTGAAGAATCTGTCTCCAATTTTCCCTTGGAACTGCACTTTAGGGCTTTTAAAGGTTTATGTATTTAACAGTGCAAATCTTCATTATAGCTTTTCATTCGCTGCTCAGACTTTTTATTGATTTTGCAGCCTTGACTTAAGTTGATCCAGCTCTTTAGATCATCTCCAGCTTGAAATATTAGTTCAGAGATAAGCTTTGTTATTAAATGCTTAATCTTGAACACTCGTCTTATTTGGCAAGAATTATCTCTGAGAAGTAGGTAAAGAGAAGTTGACCGCTGTGGTTTTCAAGCAGCTGTAACTGGAGTAGCCCAAGCCCTGGTTCACAAAGGTTGACATCCCTTCAGTTTGCCATCGCAGCAGCTGGACTTCATTATGTGCTGGTGTTAATTACTGGGGGAGCGCTGGTTCTGTGTGTGTGCGGCAACACTTGGGGTGACACACAAACCATGGAAAGGGTCACCTTGAAAGAGAAGCTTAAAAAAAAAAGACAGACAAGGCTGCTGCTAATTTTGTAGCTGCATTTAGTTCAAACTTGGGCTGCAAACCGTGGAATAAGCACTGCGTCGTGGATGTAAAGAGTGTCTTCATTGCATGATGTGCATTGACGAGGCTAGGAAGGAATGCAGGCACAGTGCTGGGCTAACTTGTTCCCTAATAATGGAAGATGTTAATGTCATATTTTCTATGTGTGTGGTGTGAAGGAAGGAGCGAAAATTCTTTCAGTATTCTCCAGAGTTTTCAAGCCATATACAGTACGGTTTGAGGAGGAATTATTAATAATTTCTTATGCTGTAAATAGTACTCTGTGGAGAAAACCTGTTAGGGGCTGGTATCTAAGGAATGTTTAGGGGATGAATGTCATGGAGAATTACACAAAACATGTGGCAGTGTAAAACAAGTATCTCTTGGCTTTGTTCTGTCCAAAAGCCGGTGACATTCAGACAAAGCGGGCCAAGCCCAGCCCTGGTGGAAGCAGCTAGCGGTGCTCCCAGCCTGGGGTCCCACCACCTGTTAAAGCCAAAGCTCATTTGTTATCCTCCTCTTTGACTTGGCAAGTGTCTGGGTGCAGGAGCTGGGCGCCCGGGCTGGGAGGGGTGTGTGTATGAGGCCGTTGGAGGAGAATTAGGTTATTACATTTCCTGCTTAATTCTTCATCAGGGCTGCTGCCGCCTGTATTTTCTGCAGGAAAATCAATGCATTCTGATTCTGTAATTTCCCATGGTGCCTCGCCAGGCGCGCGCCGTGCCGTGGGAGGTGACATATCCGGTCATGGCAGCTTGAACTCTTTTTTCCAGTGAAAGAATTCATTGGAATTTCACAACCTTTGCATGCTTTTGTGAAAACACTCATTTGTGTTTGCGCCAACCTGCTAATGGCGGATGCCGGGGCTGGCGAATCCCACCTACGTTCGGTGCTCGTTATGGCATGGAATGTGCTGTTAATAATGCATCTGCGAAA
>VZRI01000437.1:209761-311398 GCA_013397515.1 Upupa epops
AACAGGTGAATGGCTGAGCAAAAAAAACAGGCAAAATTTAGGAACATATTTTTAAGCTTATTTATTTTCTCCTGTTTGTCCTTGTTTGCAAGAACTGTGACCCTGGAGGTGTGAGATGGTGTCTCTCTTTGGTTTGCCGTGAGCTGTTTGTTCGAGGTACTGTGCTGGAAACCAGTGAGGGTCTTCGTGCAGGGCTCCTACTTTAGGCCTTTTCACAGGAGCCCTGGACTGAGAAACAAAACTGCTTCAGTGCTGGCCTGCTCACGGCGTCTCTCACATCCAGTGAATTTCAATAACCAGGCATTTAAAATGAAAAGGTGATGACAAACTGTGTCAATGAATGAAACCCAATTGTTTATAACACTTGATTATGGCTCTGGAAATATTACTGCAAGCCTTCTCCTAGTGACATGTCGCATTTTGATCAAAACCTCTGTGTGGCAGTTCACATTTTTTAAGCCAGGCGCGAGCGTGCCAGATTCTATTTCGATTGAGCGGCTGGCATTGCAAAAGCCACAGTTAATAGGATCGAAAGAAAAGAAATGTTACTTTTCATCACACAAGACAACAAAGAGAACCCAGGAAACGAAAATATTATTTCGTTTGAACAAATTACAGTAAGACTCTCAGGGGCTCTTTCAGGGAGTAAGATGAGGAAAAGCACTTAAATATCATTCCATCAAACTAAATTTTTAACTACAATTTTTTACAGATAAAATGTGTTGGGAGGATTCAAAGAAGATTAGAGCTCACCTAAGAAACAGTATTCAAATTTGAACAGCTAATGGAAGCCTGCAAAAACTGTTAATGTCTATATCTTTCCTCTAAGGGACTTAGATTTCAGTATTCTTATAAAAACACATTGAGCTGATTTCATTTCTGTGTCTCCACAGACTTCATTCTTGTAATTTCAGTAAGTGTTATAAATGTCATTTTAAGTATTATAATGCTAATCCCTACTGACAATAAGGTTCTAAAGCTCAGCTTCCATTACTAAGGTAATGTTTACCTCAGATAGCATATAATTGTTTGCTTTTTTCCCAGTAAATTCTCTGTTCCCAACTGCTTAATCAGCCATGGAAAAGAGAGAAGACTTTGGTACTGTTTAATGTTCTCATGATTACATTAGAGCGCCGTGTAAACCCACACCAGTGCATCTTCAGAAACAAAAATGTTTTGTTGTTTGTCCGGAATTCTGAAGGCAAAGTGTTTTGAGCCGTGGTCCTTGCAATGACATGAATCTGTTATTAATATCAATATAATGGGTATGGTATAAATCTTCTCTGTTTCTGAGCTCTTGGGACATTTCTTCAGTGCCTGAGTTGGAATCAACAAGGACTTCCTAGGGCCTCACGGTGGTTCAGATATGAACCATATTCCAGTCACAGGCAGTGTATTCCCTGCTCTCAGCAACAAGAGACCGGTGTATACTTTCCATATGAGCTTCCTGCTGCATCACATCAACCTAAACAATATTGTATTATGCTTTATGAAAGTCAAAAAAACCCCTATTCCTCCTTGTGTTCTGCAGAGGACATAGATTATCGTTGTCTCAAGGATAAACTTTGACTGTCCTGTCTTTTCAGCCAGGAAGCAACCAAAGTTGTGAGGGAAACTGGCTTTATTCAAGGGTAGCAAGTACTATTGTACCCATTTGTAATCTCAGTGGGGCGGTAGGTGTGGAGAAGCCAAAGGCAGAGCCCAGGGTGGTTGGGGTCTGTGTGGGGATGGTATCCAGCACAGGTCTGCAGGTGGCCATGTTCGGGTACAGCGGTGCCGTTGTGGGTAACCTGTGGTTTTAGAGAGGGGCAGGTGCACTGTGAGCCATCTAACTGCTGTTTTTAAATTGTGGGGTGGCAGTGGGCCAATTTAGCATTGCAGGCAAATACCCACCACCCTGAACTTCTCCTTGAGGTGGAAACTGCACTGCAATCAGACCATTGCTTCCAAATCCGCTGCAGAGGTTCATCACCAGCTTTCCGTTTCTTCCTGTTAGTCTTATTGCTGGACAGCTGGTGTTTATGCAGAGTTTTTTTACTTGACTGAATTCCTCAGTGCACTTGCAGGTGAGCTAAAAATAAGGGCTTTGGGGGCATGGCAGCATATCGCTTCACCAGAAATGCAAATGCCTACGAGGACTGATCATAAATGTAAACATTATTGACAACTGATGTGGTTAAAAACATTTTTGCTTTGGACAAAGAGCACTGACGCTTGTAGGAGTGTCACCAGCTCAACCATCACAAGACGATGAGTGGATGAACCGATGAGGACCTGGAAACTCAGTTATAATCTTGATGAGAAAATTGTCTTTGGGTTTCAGATAGTTTTAATGCTCAGGAGCTTGAAAGGATCACAGTGTGTGCCCAGGACTTGTGGCCTTGCTATTTTCAGCCCTAAAGCCCGCACTGCTGTCTGCCTGTGGCTCGGCAGGGAATCACAGGTGGTCAGCTCACTGCTGAATAACCTGGCACTCATTGTCCAGGTTTGGACCAGAGAGTCCAAATTACCTAAGCAGGGTCCCAGCCACTCGCTGCATCCCACCAGCACGGATGTTCAGCCTCATTCCAGGGTTTGACCTCCAGACTAGGTAATCGCCTTTCCTGTTTTCAGTACAATATACAGAGATGGGGAATTGCAGCTGCCGATGGGTTTGTCACTCTGTTCTTCCAAATTGCATGAGGCTTGGGGGCCTGGCATTGTGTGCTGGGCTGCTGGGAGGCCGAGCACGAGGTGATGGCAAGGGGCCATGGGGGAGGCTTAGAAATAGGTTAATATTTTAGTGATAGATGGTTTGTTATGATGAGGTTCGAAATGATGCTGTTATTTTGGTTCTTGGAAGGGAAGCCACTGACCCTAAAGATGCTGTGGGTTTCTTTATGAACAAAAAGGGCTGTGGTTTTATTTTTCTTCACATGATCTCTAGCAGGGGTCATTTTAAGGATGCACAAGGCACACTTACAGAACACAGGAGCAGGGGTTTTTTTTCTCCAGTAAAATATTCAGCCAGCGCTCTTTGTCTCTCCCTGAGAATATTGCAGGATCCAGGAGCATTAAGTGAGCCACAGATGCCAAACCAGGGGGAAAAAAAAAGAAACAAACTATATTTTCTGCTCATCTGTGGAGTGAGGGTAACACAGGCCCAGAAGCACACGTTGTGAAGCAATTTCAGTCATTGCTGAGTGCCTGTTTTCCCCTGGAGCACAGACTGTAAAAACCTTAAAAACCCCAGTTCCTATTTCCTTAATATTCTAGTTTTGAAGATGATGTTGTGATGAAGAAAGGAAGAGGAATGTCATTTGTAAAGCTCTGCTCCCTGTTTATAATTAGGAGGTTTGGGCAGCTTGAAGTAGCAGAACCACACGTTAGCTTTCCTTACCTAGTTGTAATGCACAGATAAACATTTCATTTAGAGGGAATGAGATGTGAACACAATTGCCTACATTTTAATTTCTTACACCCAGTGTAAATCTGGAGTAACTTCAACATTCAGGAGTCAGCCTTGTTAGTCTGGATTTCTCGCTCTGCGACCAGGTAGGACATCTGGCTCATTCTCTGCAACAGACTGCAAAGAGCTTTTTACCTTTAAATCTATCGCATTTAAATTACACGGGGCCACAACGTGTCACCTACATCCTTGACTATTTTAATACAAAAATATAGTTGAAATCTCCCTGGATTTGCTGATCATCCTGGGATTTCTAAAGATACTGTTAGGCTGCAAGAGATAATGAATAGCAATGAAGAAAAAAGTCTATACCCAGCTTTTTTCTGTATTAGAACAAATAATTTGTGGTGCAGTGTGAGACTTCACTCTGTGCAATGTTTGCTGGCAGCCTTGACTCTGGCCCCACACCCAGCCCGTGCTGCAGTGACATGAGGGCAGCACCTTCCCCACCACTGCAGCTTAAGGCCCCAAATGAGTGAACTCACAGCCTGAGTAACGCTGCTCCTTGTAGTTTATTTTTGTTTTGTTCTGGCACCTCGGTTGCTCATGGTCTTTGCTGGAGCATACAGCAGGCAAACCACAAATAGCGGTAAAGACAAATTAGAGATATTTGGCTCTCTTAGTGGGTCATCTCCCGGGTGGGTTAAGC
Source organism: Upupa epops (assembly GCA_013397515.1). NCBI lineage: Eukaryota > Metazoa > Chordata > Aves > Bucerotiformes > Upupidae > Upupa > Upupa epops. The sequence goes on from VZRI01000437.1 coordinate 213,859, forward strand.
AAGGGCAGGGTACAGAGGCTCCATCTGCAGAGGCCAGTGCTTGCGCTCCTCCATCTGCTGGGTGGACAGCGGCCTCGGCTCACTGCACAACAGACGAAACACGTACAAGCAGATTGTTCCAGACTGACTGAAATGGGTTTGACTAACCAACAAATGGTTCGCTTGGCTGACGGGAAGGGGGCAGCCTGCGGATCTATAGGCTGGGTGACCGTAGATAATTGATGCAACAGCCTATTGCCTTTGCTTAACTTGACTGTAAAACTGAGTCAAAACAGTCCGTGGCTTGCAACTAGGTGTCACATCTTGGCCAGAAATGGGTTTTGGGCAGGACAGACTGACCCTCTTTACAGAATGGGCAGAGGCAGAATTGCTGCTATGGCACCACAAGCTCCTCAGCTGACAATGCAGGATGTTTTCCTAAGCTCTTACCCAAAATAGTGAAGTATTTTAAAAAATCAATTTAAAAGTCTAATTATTTTCCCAAGAATATAGCTAAATATTTGCTGTTGTGAGAGAGGATAAAATCCTGACCCCTTCAAAGTCAACTGGAGGAGCTTAGTGCAGCTAGGAACTTCATCTGGGTAGCTACGGAGACACTATCTAAAGTTTTTCTTCTCCATAGCAGGTCCTCATGATTGTAGAAATGAAGTTCCTTGCCATACCTGCCTCAGACTTGCAAGGAAGCTCAGTGTGAGCTAACACTGGACAAAGTTGGCTGTACAGAGAAATCTTTGAGGAGGGAAGAGATGTGGATAAGCTCATCCCTTTCCTAATAGCTGTCATTAAAATTTCTGCAGAGCATAAACATTTGTCCAACTCCAGCAATAATAGTATGAAAAGAAATGGCAAAACGTGGGACATGGGAAGGAAAGTTTGCTGAATAAATGGTTTATTTACCACGGAGAAATCACAGCACTGCTTCAACGTGCATTCACCTTTTCCTCTGAAGTATGAACAGAAAAGTTAACTTGGCAGCTAAATACTAGTTTGAGGTCCCTCTAGAATTATTTTACAAAGCAAGAACTGGTGCAGTTGTGAAGATAGTGAAAAAGGGAAGGAATGCTTGTCACAGAAAGTCATCTTTTTTTTTTTCTTTTAAGTGTTAAAAGCAAGTAAACCCCTAGTGATCTTAAATAATTTGCGTAAGTACACTTAGCACATTCACTTCCTTGGGAGAGCTGGTTTGGTACCAATGTATTAGTCCTTTAAAAAGAAAAAAAAAAAGAGATAATGAGAGGCAGGAATGCTACCTTCATGATAATTACCTGATCTTCTGCTTTCCTCTGAGGTCTGGTGTGTGGGAGCACTGACCACCTCAATCCTGGTGCAGATAATAGAGTCACTTAGGAAATGAGAAGCAGCAAATGGCGTTTGGGGTGGGAGGGATGTCTCCGGCAGTAAATGGCACACATTAGGACAGCCTAATCGCTTAAACACAGCCTATTAGTAAGTTTAGCTGAAGATGTTAAAAGAAGCCTTGCCGCCTCTCCGCTGGCGTGTTTGGAAGGGAGTTCAGTTATGAGACTATTAAAATGTTATTTTGATAATTAAGCCCACAGCTGTTGTGAGGGCGTTGGGGGCAGGAGCTGGCGGAGCAGCAGGCTGCACAGCATTATGTACTGTACCATACTGTACTGCCAACATGGGAGAAAGCCAGGGCATAGGAGAGGAGCTGAGTTGAGCCCCCATGAGCTCTCCAGCTCAAGGGAGATCAGACACAGCCACCTCCACCTTGCCATGGGCATTGTTTCCTCAGGGCTACTCTTCTGGTGTGTTGGGGTTTTGGTCTACCATCCTTACAGCTACCTGAAAGGAGGTTGTAGGGCAGCTGATGTTGGCCTCTTTTCCCAGATAACTGCTGACAGGACAGGAAATAGCCACAAGTTGCACCTGGGAAAGTTCAGATTGGAAATCAGAAGTGTCTTTAGTGAAAGAGCAGTTAAATATTGGAACAGGCTGCCTAGGGAAGTGATGGAGTCTCCTCCCTGGAGCCATTCAAAAAAGCAAGTATAGGACAGCATCTACTGGTCAAGGAGGTGCTGGGTTGCAGCTTGGACTTGGTGGTCTTAGAGGTCCATCCTAACCTTAATGCTGTGATCTCTGCAGCATGGGCGGCTGGCAGAGGAGAAAACAGGACTTCCAGTGTCCAGAGAGTTGTGCATTTGTGTAAGGAAGTGAGTGTGGTGGGGCAGAACACTTGGGTCTAGGAGACGCTGGCTGCAGCTGGTGCTGCCAAGGTGGAGCAGAGCTGTGATGGTCCAAATGTGGGCAGCACTAGGGTTGCACAGATGCCCGGTGTTTCCTCCAGGTTTACTGGGACCAGAGATGTTGTGGCATCGCTCTAGTGACATTTAGTGCAGTGTTGCTCTGTCTCATCATTAATTCTGATCCTTCATGGATGCTTATGTGAATGGGTTCTTCCAGCATTAAAAAAGCTCTGCCCTGTGCACTCGCGTGTCAGCGTGTCTTCAGTGTCCTGTTAGAAGTCATTTCTGCTGTTGTTGGGGGTGGAATCAGTCCATGACTGTTTTCAGACTGCAGGTACCTCTATGGAAACAACCAAACAAATGCACCAACTTGGAAGGGGCTCAGTATTTCAGTAGGCTCTGGTCCCTGGCAGTGACCTATGGTTTGGTTTAGTGCTTTGAGTGCAATAATAAAATCACTCTGACGGCTGACCCAAACTCTTTGGCAAGCATAGAGATTCCATTTGTATTTTCTATCTACTGCTACAGAGCAAAACATTACAGCATGCTAAATGCATAGATAAATATTCTATCCCTGCTGCCCTGATCTCCTCTTCTGAGTTGAAATTAGGGTGATTTACAGTGTTTATCCATACTGAGCAGGGTATAATTGCCCAAATTAAGGCTGTCCATCAGGACAACTGGTAAATTCAACCTCATGTCTGTGTGTAACAGTGGTAACCTTTCCACAATTGCTCTTCTGCTCATGCTGCAATGTCAGTTGTGGTCCCTTGTTGACTCCCTGCCTGCACATGCTCACTGCATACAGAATCAAGGGACAGTACATGGGGTTTTGTAAAACAGATCATATCAACAGAATGTAAAGTGGGGGAAATTAGCCTTTTGATGTGAAGGGGAATGAGACCCAAGTACAGCTCCTGCCCCCTGTGTCAAAAATCATTGCTCTTGCATAATCTTTTCAACTTTTCAACCATCTCCTGCTTCCCATGATCGCAGAAATGTCTTCAGTAGCATCTGCCTTCTTTATCTCGATTGATACATCCCTGAAGAGCACCAACTTCTAAAATGTTATATGTAACATCAACTCTGTATCTAAACATCTTATTTGTAATCTCAGTTTTTAATTATCAGCTGTTTCATACATAATTACTGCTACTGTTAGTGTTGATCTTTATTAACATCCAAATAATGTTTGCTTTTCTATTAAATACAACAAAACAAAGGAAACATCCCTTTAAAGTCTCTCACCAGGACAGACAGGTATAACCTCACCTTCCTGGGAGGTCTGTACTGAAAATTAACTGATAGTTTCTTCTCTAGCTGTGAGTGATCCATATGAAAAAGCCGTCTGTAATCAGAGAGTACACTTTGAAGTACCTGGAGCTTTCCTGCATTTGATATTTTCACGAAGCATACGCTGGGTTCATGGTACAGGGCTCTGTTTTGGCCTGGTGCTGTGAACAGTGTTGATGATTCGAGACGGTTTAGTTACTGTGAGCAGCACTTACACAGCGTCGAGGCCTCACCAGTAAGCAGGCAGGGAGTGCATGAGGGGTTGAGAAGTGATACAGCCACTACAGCTGCCCCAAACTGACTAAAGGGCCATTACGGGGCATATGGCATCTGCTCAGCATGTAAAGCTTGGCAGGGAGAAGGAGGAAAGGGGAACAGAGTGGTGGAGCTCACCTTCCCAAGTAACCTTTGAGGTGATGGAGCCCAGCTTTCCTGGAGATGTCTGAACTACTAGAAGTAGGAAATGAATTCTTTGTTTTGCTCTAGAATGAGCAGCTCTTTGGGGGTTTGTCTGCTGGTGGGGGTTAAGCAACAATACAACACCATGACCATCCTCTGATCTGGCAGACAAAGCACTGTCAGACAAAGCCTGGCACTCACCTTGGGCAGCTGGAGTACCTGGGATGCTGGGTGCAGTATGTGTAGACGCAGAGCTGTGCTCTCAGGGTTTAAAGAGGATGATGGAGAGCTTTGCACATACAGTCATTGGGCACCTACAAGTGCAGCAGTGTCTGTTGGGGCAGGTGCCTTACCCCTACTTGATATCCCTAGTTGATTTCTTCAAATTCATTTGGAATATTTTTGCTGAGCAGTAGTGGCAGTGGGATCTGATCCAAGTCCTAGTACTGATTTGTGGCCGAGATGTGCTTTTGCAAAAGATTGTTCACATCTGCTGAATTTTTATAACGATCTGAACATGAAATTTGTGAGACAAAACCAATCCAGGAAAGGATTACTGGGTGGGAGGATCTCAGAGTTAGAGCCACAGGACAGTGAGATGGTCTCGGTTCGAGAACCTTGATGCCACCAGGGACTGCAAAGCCAAGACGTGAGGGATCAAGGCAAAGGAAAATGCTGTAGTTAAGGCAGGAGATGGTTACAGCGTGGGTCAGGGATTTCACACTGAAGGCGAAGTGGAAAGGATAGATTTTTGTTGAGGAATAAGAAGGCTTAACACTACAATAGTATGTTATTACAAGTCTGTTGAACTTGTTTTTGCTTTAGGGTGTTTTGATTCCTGAAAAGCAAATTAATTACACAGTAACTCTGAAATCCTGGCTTCCTTACCACTAGGAAAAGGTTACTCTTCCCTTGTGGCTATTTCTTATTACCACCTTGTGATGATAAAGTATTTGGCATGTGAAAGGCGGATGCTTTGGAGATTACTACACAAGTTATTAGCCTATCTGTGTACCTGAAGTATTTATAATGATATTAATGTCTTCCGCTGTTCAACCTTTGTAACACGGAACATCACTTGACAATTGGGAGGAGATACATCCTTTTCCCAGAGCAAAGGCCAGTATGTGACCTTCTAGCAACCTTGCTAACAGACATCTTCACACACATGGGCCACACTTAGCTGTGCTGTGCATTCTAACACCTAGGCAGGTACGCACCCGCTCTCGATGATTTCTGGTGATGCCATTCCAAGCTACAGGAGAGAAAAGTCAGAGTAGAGCCCAGGAAAAAACAGAAGTTTTCTGGGGGAAAAAAAACCCCTCTAGGATAGCAGTGACATTGGGGCAGGAGATCTAAAGGTAGTGCCTACTCAAGAAAAGGATTGTAATAGAATTCTAGACTTGTAATAGAATTCTAGACTGGCCCGAATTGAAAGGGACCTCCAAAGGTCATCTAGCCCAACCCCCTTGCAGTGAGCAGAGACATCCTCAACTAGATCAAGTTGCCCAGAGCCTTGTCCAGCCTCACCTTGAATACCTCCAACGATGGGGCCTCAGCCACCTCCCAGGACAGCCTGTTCCAGTGTTCGACCCCCTCCTAAAGGACAGCTAAAGGACTGCTTCCTAACAGCCCATTTCAGTCTGCCCTTCTCTAAGGTGAAAGCATTGCCCCTTATCCTATCATGCCAGGCCTTTGTAAATAGTCCCTCTGCAGATGCTTTCTAGCCCCCTTCAGGTATGAGAAGGTTGCTATCAGATTCCCCTGAGGCTTTCTCTCCTCCAAGCTTAATGTTCTCATTAGATCTATTTCTACACCACTTTCCTTTTGAAAAGACTATTAAATGCCCTTTAGGCAACAGCTTGGAAATACCTTTTCCTTTTCCTGCATAGTGTAATTAAAAGCCATTTGTTTGGGACCTAAGTTAAGAGTTACTTTCCTCTGTGTTAATTACAGGCGACAGCTCGCTAGGGCTGCCATGTGCCTAGGTCTTGGTGACTTTTGGGGGCTTGGAGAAGAGTGCTGGTCAGGAGTGCTGGAGCATCTTTGGAGCAGTCACTGAGATAAATGGCTACTGCACTACCAGTTTATGGGGGGGATGCTGATCCCCTTTTCTTCTTTACTAAGTTAGACAACTTACACTATTTGTTGTGTCTATAGGTGCAACATATATGTTTTTGTAGTATTTTATGCTGCTTCATGTGTCTTGTGTGTGTCTTTCTCTCAAGCACACACCTACCCCTCTGGTGTATAAATCCCAGGCCTTCAGACCTGGGAAAGGCAGCTGTGCCTTTCCACACCAGAAAGGCTAGGAACCTTCTCTGCCTTCACTGTTGGCCACGATGCCTCAGACTGCCCAGAGCCACCGAACCTCTCCTCCAGTGATCTGCATGCTCTGTGTGTGTTGCAGCTCCATGGAAGTTACGTTTCTGAGATACAAAGGGATTCTTCAGTGAAACAGCAAACACATGTTGGGTTTCTTGGTTGTTTTTTAGCTTCTAAAATACTAGTGTCAATAAGGCAGAGTCAAGTTGTTATGCCGAGTCTGTCCAGCCTGGCGATGCACTGAGGCCACACCCATGTCCTTGCCATGTAGAGGATGGCCACAGCCTGTGGGTCTAGCTCGCTGTGTCCCCTGAGGCTGGTTCTGCAGTAGGGATGCAGAAGGACATCTCCTAGCTAGAAATTCCCTGGAATTTTTTTGGCACCCGGAGACCTGCAGGGATTTGGCATGAGATCGGCTCCTGTAGTGCCTATGGATCCATCACATACTGCCCATGTCCATTCCTGGATTATACATGCAAAGAGAGATGACATGCTGGAGAAACATGACTGAGCTTCTGCACTTCAGAGAAGAATTATAACATAACATTTTTTTTTTTACATTTTTTTGCTAGGGAAGTGCAAACAGTTTGCCCTCAAATCTCAAGAGCTAGACTTCGTAGTGTCAAGGATTTCTTCTGTCAGGTGTCTAGTTATGAAAATGCCTTGAATAGAGGTCTCTGGTTTGTCTAGTTTATTTGAATTGCTGAAAGTCCCATCTTGCAAACTGCTGACTGAGCTGGGATGAAGCTAAATTCGGGTAATGAAAGATGACCCACTGTAAAGAAAAATGCTGCGAATGGCTGGCTGTAAGATTCCCAACAAGATGTTTCCATTTTTAATTCTCCCTATGAGATAAAACATTACATTTTAGCCGAGAGATTTCTTTCTCCTTTTCTCTTTTGCTTTCAGTACTTAGGTGTGCAATTTCTCAGGCACAGTTGCTAGGTTTAAAGAATCAAAAGATAATTTTCCTCTTCAGCGAAAGACTTCCAAAATTCAAATGCCTTGTGGAAGCTCCAGCAGAATAATGGGAGCTGGTGGTACTGTCATTGCCATTAGCGTCGCTGCTCGGTAGCTGCACATCAGCACAGTAATCATTTTCAGATTTACAAGCATTAAATATTTTAATTTAATGCCTTGGCTCTCTTGTAATTCATGCACTTAATTATATGATAATTACTCAAATGAAAGAGATACAGCTGCTGTTGTATCAATTCTTCTAGGAATCTGAGAGTTTGCAATTGGCCTTTGATTTCAGGGTGGGGTTTTTTTCCTGGCCCTTTCCGAAAGCTGGTGGGAAGTTAAAGGTAATTTTCTGAGTCTGTGGAACAGAGGCAAATTTCAGGTAACTTCCGAGCTGCTTTTCCTGGAGTGCAGTGTGCATTTGGCAGCTGAGGGACTGGGCACAGCACTGCCTGGTTTTACAGCTCCTTGTGGATTACAGTCATTAAAACAGAGGAGCTAAGGCAAAGCTTCCACCATGCAGAACCTGCTCCATTACAGATGGCTGTGGAAGGAAGCAAAAGGCAGGAAAGAGGTGGGTGTTTGTGTACACGTGCACATAACTATACAATTTAATACCTTTGTAATGGACCAGTTGGCCAGTCTGCCAGCACTGCACAATGAAATCACACAATAAATTAAAGTCAAGTATAAAGGTTCAACCAGGCCAAATAGACCACCAACTGGAACAGAAGGACTTGGCATGAAGGCAAACCCAAGTGACCTCAGTGGAGAAGGGCAATTAACACACAGGGTGAGGAAGAAAAGAAGTTAGCAAATACCAAAAAACCAGCAAAGTCACTTCAAAGAAGGGGGCCCCTAGAATCTGTGGAGGATAATCAAAATACACACAGTGTCCATGAGGATCATGCAGCTGCTAGCCCAGGGCTGTGGCACCTCCTCCCCAAGAGGAGAACTCCCTCAACATCCTGCAGCACATAATGACCCACACTCCCACTTTCTGCTTCCCGGCCCACAGTGGCTCTGTGCGTAATGATGTAAAATACAGAGCAGCAGGCCTTTTTTTATGAGAAGGGGTGATGGAATAGGTGTTCTGATTTTTACTCTTCTGGTTTTACCTTATGTCTCCAGTGCTTGAAAACTAGCATGATAATGCACTTGTGTTAGGAGATGTTTCTGAAAGTCTTCATAAAGTTATTTACAACTTAGATTACTCAAGACCTTTGCAAACCGTTCCACATGCACGCGTGGCTGGCGCTGTGGGAGGGTTAGTACCATGTCCTCGCCAGAAGCCACTGGGTGGGATCTGGCAAGAGGGCCATGCTGAACAGCAAGCAGCTTATGAAATTGCTGGTGTTCTGTACAAATACTTGAGCCCCTCCATGCTGAGTCCTTTGCAGTGTATCAGCACAGCAGGAGCAGTATTTGAAGGAAACGTGCTCATGGGCAGGCAAGGAAGTGGCTGTTCCCTGCAGTGGGGCTGATGGAGCTCTCTGGGTTTGCTCTCTGCAGAGCTCCACATCACGCATTTTAATTTCTGGCTGTTTGCTGCTGCCCTATCTTCTGGCCTCAAGTCCACTAAAATGTCAGGTGAGCCCTTCGTGCTTAACCAACCATGAGGTTTGTCCTGCTCGAAGAACAGGGATCCTGGCTGTGGCTCTAGCGAGCAATGTCCTCACAGCGGAGGAGCCTACGCTGCTGGGCAGGCATGGAGGAGGGACATGGCAGCGACTCACAGTGGGCACTAGCAGGAAAACAGCTGTGCCATGGGGGCAGGAGCTGCTTTGCATCCTCTTAGCTTGAAAACCCCAAACACCAGAGACTTTTAACAGTGAGTACAGGAAAGTTTAGTGAGAACATGTTGCAGCCATATTTAAAGTTTCTGTTGGTGGGGTTTGTTGACATGTGAGATTATGCTTAATCCCTCAGGGACTCGGGATATTTTGTAAGAATTGTAAGTGTAAATATTTGGCAATAGTTCCATATCCGTCCTCCCCAAGTCCTGCTGGAGCGGATGATGCCGGGTTACTGTACTGCGGGGAGTTTGTGTCAGGGCAGTAGCAGATTTAACACCTCTACCCAGTTGCATTCTACTTCATGAGTATTTGAAGTCTGTCTTATGGATGTGAAGTTACTGCTCTGCAGCCTGCTTTCTTGGAGGAGGATATAATGTTTGTTTAGATCTTTAAAAGCTGTAAACAAGAGACAGAGCAAATGGCAGGGCAGTCGTTATTCAGAATCCATAGAGGTGTTGTTAATTGCATAAGTCATGTAGCACAAAGCACAAATATTTATTTGCCTGGCTTGCAGTGGGATTGTCAGACTTACAGTGAAGCTAAAGCCATTTAAACAGTTATTGGAAATTGGTATTTGAACTTGTGAACTCAGGAAAACTCCTAATCAGTGCAGAGGTCTCTGACGTGCCACGCCAGCCCCAGACTTGTTTTGAGCTTTCCTTTAACTCTCCAGAGACCTTGGTGGCTGTGTTTCTGAGTTCCTGCCTACATGCAAGTTGCACCAAAAGGGTTACAAAAATTTAAACCCTGTGTATGCAGACAATTTTCAGCTAGCTTACAGCAGCTGCGGAGTCGTGCTGATAGATTAAAAGCAGCTCCCAGCCCCAGAATGAAGTACATTAGAGCTCCCGCTGAGCTGAGCTGGGGTGAGGCCTCCACAGCTGTCATTTAGGCCAAGTTTCCAACTGAAAACTGAAGAAAAGGATGTAACTTAAAGAAAAGTTATATTTTAAAATAAGGCATCTGGTTATTAATCAAACATAGGCAGGAGTTCACTTGTGCAGTGGGTTTCAGCCTCAACAGCCTGACACATGGGAGGGTAGGGAGGTAATTTTCAAGGATCAAGAACAGGCTTGTCCAGTCAAAGGCTGTTACTTGGTAGCACTGTAAAAATAATCCTTTTTTTTCCTGTTCTTGTCTCTCTCCCTGAAAAATAAACAGAATATGAGTCTTCTTGAACTGTCACACATCAGCGCGTGAGAGGCTCGTCAGCTCATGCAGCTGCTTTTTGCTGATGTTGTCCTTAAAGCATAGCCAGTTTCCTTGGGAGTGTGGTACTATAAATCTGCAGTTAGCAGGGAGGTATTTATATGAACAGAAATCTTTATGGCCTGCCCTGTTTCCTGGCATGTCTTTACTGAGGGAGAAGCAGCCTCTATTGCCATTGAGAGTTCAAAGAATCCTGTGGGCAAAGCAGATCCCTCGCCTACCCACCCCTCTGCCCTGTGGACTGCAAAACTGCATTGAGGTCCTGCACCCATGTGTGTTACTGCCCTGCAGGAGCTCATTTGTTTCACCATGTCTCATCCTGGACACATGAATGAACTGGTGCCTTTTGATTGCCTATTCACTTCCGTGCCCAAGAGGAGCTTTCCTGTCCATGGTTTGTATCAGCTTCCAAGTGCCCCCTCAGTTTTCAATGCAGAGGGTCATTAATGAAAAAATGGGGAAAGAATATGAATCAATTATATTATCACATTGGCATACTTCAGTTTCTGAGGACTTTTATACCCATTTCTCATTTAATTTGCCTGTATAGTTGCAACAGATCTGACCCTATTCCTCTCTTGTACTTAACTGCCTGTTTATCACCTGCAACTACCAAAACCAGATTTATCTCTGGTTTATTTAAAATCAAATATTTCAAAATATTTGTTTTACACCCTGACTTTTATCTGTGTGTAGCATGGGGTATGAATAATTTGTTGAAGTTCAGATGCAGTGTTTCAGTTCTTATCAGGAATGTATGATATGAATTTGCAAGCATGGCCTCTCGCTTGCTTTCTCATCTGCGGTGCATAATGAATTTCCAGCTTGGCAGAAAGGAAAGGATCAGTGGGAAGCAGAGTATACCAGGAGGATTTATCATGATACTGCTGAAAACAATATGATAACTCTGGGTAATTTCTTGGTTACTGAAGTAACAATCTTGTTTGGGAAAGGACCCTATAAAATAACTTGTGTTCTTTGCCTGAAGAATAACTCTCAGTAGTTAATCGGGTTAATGTCATAGGTGCCAGGTTCTGGTTTCCTTGCTTATCCCAAACACTCTATATTTTCAGCATCATCCAACACTACTGTTAGCATACATAAACCTATTTTTTTGTATATAAATTTGGATCTATATAAAGAACTGAAAGGCATAGTAAAGCCGCTGAGATCTGTTTGTAGTGTGTACAGTAAACAGAGGTGTTCCAGCAGTGTAGATGGACCAAATCAGTGATCTTCCCAGAGTTCCCAAAGCAGAAATAGTAGTGTTCTTGGGGACCTCGGATCTGAAGTTTGAATTCATTCTGTGGTGGTTGCTTTTAATATTATATACATTTTAGAGGTGATACTTGTCTGTGGGACCATGCACGTATGTAGATCCTGTTATTTAATATTGTTTATTTGTATTGACAGTGGTGGAAGTAAAAGTACTTGTGTGGCAGAACGGAGCTCATGGAAAGTCAGTAATCATCATCCCTTAAGTATAGATACAGTAACTCAAAGAGCAAGCCCGTGGCTCTTGCTGTGAATTGCCAAATAGTGGCAAGTAAGACCGGTCTGTGTTGAACTTCCCATTATATGTGGAATGAGAGATAGCTCTGTGTTCTCTGCCTGGGCAGATGCCGGGCACACATGTGCGTTTGGCCTCTAGGAGAGTCAAATCAGTGACCTTTAACAGCCCTTGAAAAATGCCTGGACTAACAAGACTCCCTGCTGTTTGTAGAACAAGGTTAGTAAGTTAGTCCAGGGTTGGCACAAGAATGTATAAAGCACTTGTAAGGAGCTAAAAATCTAAATTTATTAGGTGTTAGATATTGAGAGATATTTTCTACTCATGATTTTGAGACTGGTGTCATGGGCTTAGGTAACATAGGTGCAACAAATGCACATGCTTCGGAGTTTTTCAATAGGAAAATTAAACTATACATAGTGGATAATGCATTTGAGGCCTGAACCACAGAGCATTTCGCATTGGACATGAAGTTTGCTGCTGTTCTGCTGCTCTCCCAGCCAGCAGCATTGTACTGAATTATCAGCAGTAATAAAAAAAACTAACAAAATGTTAGTTAATGTTTGGAAGCTGTTACTTAAAGTTATACCTTCAGTTCTTAAGGATTTTTTCCCCTCACTTGGTTTAGGAATAGTAGAGTGTAAGCTGCATCACTATGAGATCATGGTTTTCTGTTAAACTTGTTCCTGCTATAATAGAGTTCCTAACATAGGTATTTGTAGGAGGATGAGTTGCTCTGCAACCAGAGTTCATGTCTTAGGGGTTTGTGGGGGGATATTGGGTGGAGTGGTTACTGAAGTAACTGTTTGAGTGTGGGGTTTTTTGGATTGTTTGGTTGGTTTCTTTTTCTTTGTTGGGGTTGTTTGTTTCTTTTTCCATGAAAGATGTGGAGTATTTCTAGTTGTCTGATCTCATCTGAACACATGAAGGGAATGAATATTCAATATTTACATTTTGGAGACCTGCATCAATTTTTATAAGTTAACATGGCAATTTTATATTTTCTAATATACAGAAGTTTTTCTCCCTTCCAAAAGATTTATTTTCATTAAGTTATGAAGGCAGAAAAATGTTTGGCAGGGGTTTTTTTGCATTAGCTGAGCTGGTTTATCTTAAGCAGACGCAGTAGTCTTGCCTCAGTTTTTCTCCAGCTATTGTTCTTTTTTACACCGCGTTTGCACACTGCAGTGCATCTAGGGAATTTCAGCAGTCGGAATATACATGAAAAGAGACCCGCTCTACTTTCATAAGGTCCCTGGATGAATTGGACGAAACCTCAAGGCCCCATGGTGGAGCCAGAGCCACATTCATATTCCTTGCCATCACCACACATATGATAGCATGAAGCCCAGACCAATCGAAAACTTGACAGTAAGCCTTTTGATTTTGCGGGGAAGCCTTCATCAAGCTGAGAGAGGGAAGGGAATGTAGCCCAAACTGGACTTCATACTGTGGCAAGTTTGAAATCCCAGCCCAACCACAGAGCTGCTTGATTGGAATAGTTGGAAACTGTGTCCAGGAATTCGGCAGCAAGAACTTGGCTTTCAGCAGCTCCTGCTTTTTTTAAAGGAAAATTCACCATGTGGGTCACTCAGGAGCCTTATTTATTCTGTCAGAATGTTAAATATGTACATTCTTGTAAAGCACAGGTATAGCACACACCATATAGCGGCTGTTGCCCTACTGTTCTGTTCCACAGCTGCTTGTGATGGAATGCTCTTGGCTAAAGCTGCCGTTCTTTGATGAGGCATTTCAGATTCTTTAATTATTTGGTCCTTAGTTTAGTTAACAACAAAAGAAACCCCCCTTTTAAGCTGTATCTATTCCATCTACAATGTGTACACGTGTCTATTACATGTAGCATCAGCTTCTCCTTTAAAGATTACACTAGGATGTATATTGTAGGTATATTAGGAAGTTGCCTCTTACTTATCTGTGTGGCTGGTTTAGTGGTGCCTCAAAGTTACCGCCGGAGCCACTAATGAGGCATCACCAAGTTATTCCATTGATTCACTATTACTCTTGTTGATCCTTTTCCGGTGCATGTGGCTGGGTGCTGGCACATATTGATAGCCGCACTGTGTTCCTGCTAGTGGTGCCTTTGGGTCTGCAGATGGAATAGCTGAGCATTTCCTCCTGGGGGAGATGGTAGAGTTTCTGCTACAGCACACTCCCTTGAAATTATTAACTTAGAAGAATTTCAAAGGTTCTGCATTTTTTGCTGCCTGTTTAGAGCTGCATTTTATTCCTCTTTACCCCTGGAATTGTGATCCAATTATGTGCTGACCCAGTCCTTAGTCAGACAAAACTCTTGTTGACTTTCAGGAGAGTTTGTCTAATTAAAAGACGAGTTGGGAGTGCGGAGTTGATAAATACCAGAAACATGTAAGAAGTGGCAAACTGATAGATTTGTGCTTTGTGTCAGAAGGTCATCCCTATAACACAATTTCCTGATTGCGATGGGAGACTCTTTTTCCATGGGGTGGTATATAGTCCCCCCTTCAGTGCAGCGGTGCCTTTCACAGGCTGCAGTTCCTTCTGCTGGATCGGCTCTTTGTCAGTGTTTCCTCATCCAATGTTTTGGGTTTTGTTGGGTAGATGATTTTTTAATACCACAAAGCTGTATAAGAGCTAGTAAGTTTTAGGTTGAGCTTGCAGGGTTCAAATGAGCCAGTGCTAAGCACAAAAAAAGACATTAGAAAATTATTAGCTCATGAAGCTTAAATGCTAAGGAGGAATCTAACCCAGAACTTTTAATTTTGAGTTGTAGAGAGTTCAAATGCCTTTATAGTTTGTAGAATTGTTTGCAAGAAACACCAGATCTAAGATTAGAAAATAGAACCAGTCTACATCTTGACCTCATAATTACACTAAATGGGAATATGTGAAAATTAGATGTTATAAAACCATGTGCATGGTCACAGGATGGTATCTTTGAGTTGTATTTAAATGGCTGCAGAACATGTATAGCCAAAGTGAGGGGGGTTTTCTGTCTGTCTATGGAGAGAAAAGCTCTGGGCAGTTCTCACTGAGAGCTTTCAACGTTAGGTCCCAGTGGGTGCCAAGTGCGTAAAGCATTCCCCACATCCTGCTAGAGCAAGGTGCTCTCACCTCTAGAGGGGATGAGTCTGTAGTTCTTTCCTCTTCCTTTCCTCGGGGTGGTTAGTGCCGGCAGCTCCAGTCATTCTCACGGCAGTATCCCCAATAGCTTCAAGGAATTTTTGTGAAACAGGAGCATCCCATATTAATTACAAAGAGTTAATAATTATGACAAATATATTCTTTGTGATTAAGTAATGCACAGCTGAAAAAATTAATCACATCTTGCATTAAGCAATGCTTAAGATTTTAAAGTGGCAATAGGTGCAGAGTTTAACATTTAAAGATCCCTTGAAATGCCAGGGAATGAATATAAATGACTCTGTGCACTATAGCATCTTGATATGGTGATGCCAGCCAATGAAGGTGTGGGATTCAATCTTGCTATTTTATAATAGGCTAGTAAATATTTTACCTTGTGCTGGTTTCCTTTTGCATTACATTTTAGTCCAAGCCCACCACTCCCTTTTCCAAGCAAAAGTTGAAATTCATTAATTTTTCAAAGGGCTGATGGTGTCTGTTTACCCCACTGGGTGGGCACATGAATGGAGAGACACTGGGTTGGTTTTTTTTCTCTGAGCCCTTTTCCTCTTTCTTCAGCTTGTCCTGCATTTTAGCATTTAAACCTTTATTTTTTTAGGAACCTTCTCGTATTGGAAGAAAAAAAGAAAGAAAATAATCAAAATCTAGTGCCATTTTGTTTGCTTAGCTGAAGGCACAGACCTGGAGAAGCAGTGCTGTGCATAAGCTGCCTGACCCTGCAGTTTCTCTTACCAGGGGCTCATTTGTATGCAGAGGGGATTAGTCAGAATTTACTGTAGCTTCGCCCTGGGGAGCTGTGAACTCCCTAGGAATATGCTCTGACGAAAGCGTGCAGTTGGTAAGATTAGAACAAACCCTTCTGCTACAGAAAGTGCCTTGGTCACTCACTAGGCCTCCAACATTGAAATCATTTTCATTTATAACCTTTTTGATCATTCAACCTCAAAGAAGCCTTGGCTTTTATGACAGCTTGCGCCAAAATTGCCCAATTATTTGGGGGGGGTGGGGAGGAGAGGAGTGGGGGAGAAGCGGAAAACAGTCAGATGTGAGAGACAGGGCACTTGATCTGTGCTCATGGCTTTTTCTTCCCTTCTCCTACCAATATTTTTACAGCTGTTGACATATATTGAGTTACATGTGGCTGTGCCATATCCCCGCGGTATAGTTTCCAAGATCTGTTCACCATAAAGTGTGCTGTTCTCAAGTAAATGACTCTGACTTCAAGAAAGCACAGTAGTTTAAATGTTACTATAAATACAGGAGCTAAGACATTTTAATTATAATTTTTGAGTTATACAGTGCTCGGTGCGTACGGGCGGCGTTTACGGAAGGCTGGGGATGTGCTCAGGTTACCGTGCTCTCTTGTGGATACGGCAGTCACTGCAGGCAGCAGCGTTTGCTGATCCCCTTTATTTACGTGTATGTGCGCAGGGTTTATTGACAAGGAACGTCTTGGGGTTGGCAGTTCAGCTGTGGCAGCTAAAGGAGGGAGGAAAAAACAGGCAATTTGGGAAAACCTCACAAATATTCACACTCGGATTCCAGAGAATTGTTTTGCTTTGGGATATCCTGGAAATGTTACTTTGGTCAGAATATGTTATAACTTCAGTGGGGGAATGGCAGCCCATCTATTGTCCTTTCAGTGCCCTTCCAACTCGCATCTGGTAACTGGGGCAGATGGAGAATTCAGTACTAACAGATCTGTCAAATTTTTGAGAAAATCCTAGGGTATGAGTTCATTGCTGATGACTCTTTTCATCAGTGTTGGCTTTACTGAGGGTCTTTCTAATTTGCTCTGATGAAAGGAGGGAAAAAAATTATTCTCCAAGTGGGTGCTTCTGTCTTGGGAATAAATAGGTTGATGGTGCGGGGGAAGCACAGAGGAGCAGCAGGATGTGCCAGGAGGTTAATTTTAACCTGTCAGTAGGTTGATGGTGTTGGGGTTTTGTTATTTTTTTAGCTTGCAAACAAAACAAAAAGCTTTCACGGGATTTTGTCTTGTACATCAGTACCACTGTGCACTGGGAAAGGTTTCTACGTTGGATATGGAGATCCTATCCTTTGCATTGAGGCTGGTGTGTACTGTAGAACCTTAAACAATTTTATAGTGGGGTAGCATTTCCCTTCAGAGAGCGCTGCAATTGAGGTCTAACAAATCAAGTATCAATAGGGCTCCCTAAATGAATTTGTCTTCCTGCAGTACCTGTGACAGAGCCATTGTAATGGAGATTTCAGCTCTCTCTGCTGTGACTGCTGCAGCAAAAGCTGCTCCTCTCAGTGCCTTCAGGGCCTGAACCAAGATTTACTGTAATCAGTAAAAAATCTTTTGATGACTGAAATTGGCTTTTGGATCGAGACTTTAGTGCAGACTTGGTTGCCCATCGTTGCTGATGGCATGTTTTTGGTCATGCAGTCTGCTAATATACATAAATTAATAAATAATATGCATAATAAATAACACACGTACAGTAAGCTGCATCTTGTGGTTACTCTGAAAAGCTGCCCTGGGTTCTAGCAGCATTCCCTATTGCGTCAATGAGAAATCCTGCTGCAGGTGGACGTCTTTGGGGACTGTGGAAGTCCTTGGTGCCATTGCTGGCAGATTCTCCTTGGCCATTAAGTGGTGCCCAGTGTCACTCAGCCAGGGATAGCTCTCCACCTCCATTTAAAATCAATTATGAAGTCTACTCAGTAGAAACTGAGACCACTATCAGAGAGCTACATCTCCCAGCCCTTCACCTCCAAAATCACCATAGATATGTTTAAGGTATTTTTCAGTAGAAGTGGGAAGAGCCTACTGGTTGGTAGAGATTATAGGAAGGTACTGAGAGCATCTGACTAGCTAATAACATCTTTTACTGAGTTTGGACTGAAGTCACATGCTTCCTTTGCTTATAACTTCCCCTCTTATGTGAATCCAGCCTGGCTTTTGTGTCATGTAAATTGTACAAGACAGTGAGGTCCTGGCAAAGGTTCTTCCTCCTCCTGACCACCACCACAGGCACTTACTGAGAGGGTGTTAGGATGGGGAGCTTAGGGCCAGGGTTTAGCAGTGGGCTTGGGACATTTGGGTTAATGCTAAGACTTTATGTTCTTAAAGGTCTTTTCTAATCTAAACGATTTTATGATTCAGTGCTTTGATGATGCTGTATTAATATGTAGTTAGCCATACACAAATGAAGTACTGAATCAAAATTGTGTCCATATTTTGGTGATATAAATCAAATCCAAGCCATGATCACTCCCATTGCTGGAGGTAGCTAGTGGACAGGCTACCCTGCAAGCAGATGTCTGGCTGTGAATTCATCAAAGGATGGTGTGTATGGTTCTTGGCATTTCTTCTCATTATCACATTTATCAAGGAGTGCAGATGAGCTGTTTTTTTCCCTATATCCTGGTGGATAGTTCTTTTTGAAGGAGGAGTCCGGGCACAGGCAGTGTCAAGGACACAGCATCTTCCTGCTCAATGCAGCCGTCAGGACTGCCCTGGCTGGGGCAGACTGGGGCTGGCCCCAGGACTCCAGCTGAGCCAGGCAGGGCTATCCTAGGTGCTCCTGGGGCAGGTGAGTAAGGCAGGTTCTTTCATGCAATCTGAAAAGCTGAGGCACGTTTACCATCTTCCCTGTCTTTAAAATGACTTGTAATTGTCCAGTCTGCTTAAGATAATATTTAAGATTTGTATTCAGAGGTGCTGACTGACATGTTTCCTTTATGAATTCTTGCGGATTACTATTGATTTTTGACTGTGGTTTTCAAAATCCTACTTCTAGGACTCTGGAGATTTCCCTGCTGCAATAATAATGTATTGTCATTCTTAATATCTCAGATCCTTGACACAACATTCATATTAAAACCACAAAAAAGCTACATTAGAGTAAAGTCGAGGGTCTGACTGGAACCCACCAAGGCAGGGGAAATCAAAGTCAAGGCTGAAAATTAGGGCTGACACCGTGAAACGTATCCCATTGTACTTAAGTACTGGAGCTCGTCCGTGATTGCAGGATCACTTGTGTTTGAGAGATGGATTCCTCCGTACGGCAGAAATGAGTTATGACGTGTCGTAAATTGTCAGGAGTAACTGGTGGAGCTGCCGAGTCCCTGTTTTTGTGGAGAGCTGCAGAAACCAGCATTATGGACATCGCTTTAACATATTTCATGAACTTTTGTTCTCTGTCACGCACAGTGCTATTAAAAATTAATCCTGCATTTCTGCTGCTTGCATAATAATTCTGCATCAAATTGTTCAGGTCAATAAGGAGAGGATGAAAATGTCACAGTGTTAGCTGTGTGAGCTTGTAGGATTTTTCCTTTTATCATCCCCAAAAGTTATGCTGACACCCAGAGTCCTTCATGTGATTGCGATGGATGGTTTGATTTATTCACCTGTAGACGAGAATGTTTTGTCTGAGCCCTTGTAGCACCACTGAGGTATTGGAAGACCTTCTCTTTGACCATGCCTTTTGACCTTTCTCCTGCCGTCTCCTCGGGAGTTAAATTTTTCCAGCTTAACTTTTTTCTTGCTAAGTTTGAGAGCTTTCTTGAGTTGTTCTTTGGCTTCTCAGTGTGCAAAGTGAAACCCTGTGGAGCACCAGGAGTGGGAGTTGAGAAATAATAAGAAGATTCCCTGTGGCTGAGGAGAGTGTCTCCTGCTGGTGGACACCTTGGAGGGCTGCTCGTTTGCATGAGATGCACATGGTTCTCTCCTGCTGCCACCCACCTTAGCACCAGGAGGGGAGTAGAAGTATTCTGGCAAATCTAATCAATTAATTATGCGGGTTTTGGAGCAAGGTGTTTTAACCATATTTTCATTAATGGTTTTAGAAATAGCTGTTCATACCCCCTTCCATCTGCTTCTCTCTGCTGTTATTAATGCTCACGTGAGAGACCATCTGACATGACCCTCCTAGTTCATTGAGGCAGTGTGAAAGGGCTTTTTATATAAATGAGGATTATGTCTCATTTGCATAGGTTTAGGTTCTCTCTTTTTGTGCTATTTTTAGCAGTGAACAGATAGGGACAGAAAGTAGCTGCTTGGATTGCCATCACAGAGGAGCACTCAAAACTTGGTGAGCTGAAGCATCTGAGGAACTCCCCACGCACAGTTATGCACAGCTTGTGTAACATGACTTAGTCATCAGTCTCGATGATGAACATGGATTCATAAAATCATTCAGGTTGGAAAAGAACCTTGAGATATTCAAGTCCAACCATCAACGTGTATTATTTTGATGTAGATGCTCACCATCTTTGCTTGTTAACTGCCTCTGAAGATACGAATGGATTAAGGTGAAGATTTTTGTAGTTAAGTGTGACTCCATCAAACACCAGAAGTAAGCTGTGGAGCAAAGAAAATGCCCCATTAAATCTGGGTATTCATCTTGCTGTTGCAGGCATTCTGCTGTTGGAAAGTGCAGTGCTACCATTTTGCTTTCAAAGATGTGGCAATTTCTAGGTGAAATGATTTTTGGAAAGGCTGGATGAAGTTAGCAGCTTACTTGGAAAGCTTGTTTTTCTCTATAGAGTGATGGCTAATGGCTCTCCCTCATCACATGGCTGGCACTTTGCATTGGTTAACGTGATTCAAAGGGTAAATCCTGGCACCTCACTGGTTCAGCATGCAACTACTGGTTCTTTAATCTACTGCAAACCGCAGTTTTTTTCAGACCCACCAACATCCCTGAAGTGTAGTGTACATGCTTGGAAAAAATTGTGCAGTTACTGCTTGTGTGCACCATCGGGATGAGGTGTTTCCCTTAAAAATACCAAGAACTATTCACCGTTAAACAACACTGGATCACAAAACACTTCAATAGAGAAAAATGATGAAGGAGGCTTTCCAAACACACTCATGCCCTAACACTACCACAGCAGAGCGGTTGAATGGAAAAATCAGTATTTCCAAGAAAAAAAGAAAACGGCTTTTGTTCCTTTGAAATTACGTATGTCTAAGTTAATCTTCAGAGTGAGTTATAAATCCCTGTAAATGGGGTTAGCATTGAATTATAGTTACAAAAATTGGAATGAAGATAAATCGTGTTTCCTTGGTGAAAATCTAATAATACCTGTCGGGTCCACACAACACTATTCAGCTGTAGAGCCCCTGTTCTGAGACCGTGATGTGCTCTGAGGAGCCCACACTGCCTACCCATAAGATGAGGGTCTGCAAGGCTCAATAGTGGGTGCTTTGAGAATTTAAAGAGTTTTATTACAATTGTGTCACTTGCACTCGTGCGGGCAGATGCGCACCTGAACCAAGGAAATGCATGAACTGGATTGCTTCGTTTGGGAAGAAGCAAGATGAGGTTGATTTTTTGTTGTTAGTTTAAGGATGAAGATAATCCTGAGTCTGTTTCAGTGTCACAAGGCCAACTGCTGCTTCACTAACTCATGTCAAAACAAGGCTTTTTGGGGGCGATGGGGATGGACTGGCAGTACAAAGGCACTGCATAACAGTGCAGGTGAGGCAGAGCAGTGCGACTCCGGCGAGGTGCTCTGACCTCCCTGACCCCGCTACCCTTCACTGGAATGAAAGTCATTGTTTTACAGAGTCAGACCTTAAAAAAACCAAATCCTTTGAGGCCCTCCCCACCCTTAGCTACGAAGGATGTTGGGAACCCTTCGATAACAAGGATCTTAGAGGATGGTTAGTATTAAACTGCTGTCGAATTAGCAAAGCGTGATGAGGTACAGAATGCGCACTTTGGGACACTTTCTCTTCAGTGTGGGGATGAACGTCAAAGGGAATATTTTGTGACAGTTCCTTGTGACCCAGATTCCACAGAAGTCTCTTAGAAAATAATCTTTGAGCGAACACTACTGGCACATCCTAAGGACACCTCATCCCCGTGAGCCCAAAGGTAGGAGTGAAGCTGCTGTGCACTGCGAGATCTGTGACTTTCTATCTGAGCATTTTGGTCTTGTTTGATAGTTCAGCCTTTGTGCCCTGCAGATCCATTTTCAATTGTCTGAAGCAGCAATAAATCTATTACAATGACCACCATTTTTTGGTTATTTTTTTGTTAATAATACAAGATGGCTCTGTGAAGGGGTGCTAAAAAGTCAAAATGAAAGGCAGAAGTTGTAAGGAAAACCTGCTCATCGGGCAAACCTGCAATGCAGTAAACAATAACCCCAGAGGTGAAAGACAGCCTGCTCTAGAAAAAAGGCAAGGGAAAAGACTTTTTTTTTGGTCTTTTTGGTGTTTTTTTTTTCCCTTTCTGTGGGTCTAGGGGAGAAAAGGTCCTTTATTCTTCAGGAACTTTTCTGATTTTAAATATGTGCTTGTCTGGTCATAAGGAGCCAAGGTCATTCCTACTGCTCAGGGCCTGGGCTTTGTGCTGCTGTTGGCGGGAGCTTCTCTCCTCTCTCCTTTTTCCTCCCTCCCTCTATCTCTCCTTTTCTTTTTCTCCTGAGGTGCAGATGGCCACATTTGCAGGTTAACTGGAACAGCTGGAGGCACATTATTAGCTTCCTGCTGCTAACTCATATTTGCTTAGAATTTTTTTTTTTAACAGCAACATAATTTACAAGTAGTAGGCCAGTGACAAAGCTGGCATGTTCTAAATCCGCATCTGATTTATATAAGGCTGCTGCTTATCAGTGAATGAAGTCATAATTATTGCTTTGTACCATTAAATAGCATAAATATATAAACTGTTATACAAATTGCAGCAAATGTTTCCTCTAGGGAGCTCTAGACAAAATTTTAATGTAGTGCATTTGTCTGTGGTGGCAGTTTCTATGGTATATAATAATGTTGATAAATTTTACTGTAGCAAGTGACATTTTATAACATTAATCCTAGTGGTAAAAATCTGATGAATACTACAGCGGGGCTGGTGGGTGCAGGAAGAATGAGAGCTTTTGACACTGAGTGAATTGATTGAGTAGTGCTTTAAGGCTCCAAAGCATTAGGACAGGGCAGAGATGCTGGATCCTTCACTGGGAGGGACGAGGACTCTGGCAAACGCTGGACAGCGAGGCACTGGGGAGCTTGACTTGATGGTGGTGATAATTAATTCTTTTTAAAATCTTTATTGATGAATAGCTCCTTTGCTTTGAAAAGCAAAGGAAAACCAAATGGTGCAGTGAAAAGACTTAAAATCCTCGCTGATGATTTCAGCCCTGTGGGTGTGAGTGAAGACCCTGTAATGATTAGAGAAGCAGTGCCTGGGCTCGGATACTGTTCGGCTATCAGACATGAGGGCTCATGTGTTTGGCTGCAGCCAAACTCCTTCACTGTTGCACGACCAGGGGATAGGCAATGGGAGTGCACCTCACATGCACTGGCCGTGTGAGGACTGTTTGGAGACCTTTTTCTGATCTCACTTGCATATAGCAAGAGCAGGGTGATGCTGGTGGGTCTTAGCACCTGCCAAATAGCAGTGCAAGTGACGTTACAGTTTGGGTCATTTGGTGATGCAGATTGCAGTGCCTGGGCTGGAGTTTGCCTGTGCCTACATTGCTGCTGGTCATGCTGCGTTTAGCAAAATCCCACCAGGAAGCCATGGGATTCTCAGCACTGGTACCCAAGGTGCCTGCCTTTGGTCATGGCCAAAAGCCGTTGATGTTCGCCTCAGGAAGATCTGCTGAGTGTGAAGGTGAGGGGCAGCCTCAGCAGGAGCCTGGGCTGTGTCCACGTATCCTGCTGGGTGTTGGAGATTGCTTTAGTCTGCTTTTATTCCTGGAAATAAGGAGTGCTCGTGGAAACTCTCTGGGGGTGGTGGGCTGCTCCTGCTGCCTGGTGGGTGCAAGCACAGACAAGTACCAGTTTGTGCACTTCCCCCTGAGGCTACAGGATGATGCAGGTGGGCGACAGGAAGGGTTTGCCTCACAGCAGTGGGCAGATCTAGCTCCAAGTCACCACTAGCAGAGCCTGTTCCATGGGAGAGCTGCAGCCTGTGCACCCACAACTATTTCTGCTGCCTCTTCTCCTGTCCAAGGTGGCTGTCCCAAAGCACAGGGGTGCCTGTACCTCATGTTTGTTGTCTCTCGTGTACACATGGACACTGCTGCCCAGGGCACTGGTTCTGGCTAAAGGCAGGAGGAAGAGATAGAGGAGAGCTATGGAAAAGTTGTAGGCTTTTTTCAGCAGTTATGTTTCTGGAGCAGGACCAGTATCTCACGTGGCGGTTACTTGTGAGACTTCCCTGTTAAACTGGTGAGGTGCTTCAGCTGCCATGTGATCCTGATGGCTGCTGAGTACAGGTGAATCCCTTTCATTGGCATCAGATGTAGGAAAGAAAATAATTGAATGCATGAAATGAAATTACTCTTTGAGGGAGCAGTTTCTGGTAGAGAGACACTCTTGGTAGAAGTATTTGCTATAAAATCTTGATGCAATAGGCCTTTTATCTTGTGTAATTTTTCTGAAAATCACAAACTGCTTTTCACTCCAGCACAAAACATGGGGAAGGCACTTGGGTTTCATTACCAGTCAGTCAGAACTTACCTTTACTTATTGCTCTTGCTGAATTTCTGAAGAGCTGTCAGAAATGTTCCTGGTTTACAATTCAGCTGTTGTAAAATAATAATTTTATTTAGAGAATTTTCTCCTAAGAAACTTTGAAGCATACATGGCTAACTCAAAGGAGGTCACGGTGCTTGGGACAGGCTTGTTAGAATGAAGAGGTGTACTTCTCGTACTGGTCATTTGCACAGCTGTGACCCTTCCCCCCCGAAACTGTATTTTTGTGTTTTCTTCTTTCCTTTTCAAATTCATGCTCCTGTTTCAGTAGCATCAAAGATGGAGCTACAGTGTCAAAATTGCAACCCCATGGTCATAGGAAAATCCCAATGACTTGAGGCTGTAGGGTGCTGACGTGTTTGTGACATCTGGTCTGCGTCTGCCTTGTGAAACCCCAATGTCCTGAATGGGTTTTCCTTTGGCTTGTTGTTCTCTGTCGCTGAGGTTTCACATGCCCATGATAAAGCTTCTTTCTCTCTGAGAAACTGTGGATTTTTCCCTGACACCCTTTTTTGTTTATTGAGTTGTTGAGTCTCCTGTTTTCTCTCCAGGCAAGTGCTGTGTTTTGAACAGTATATAAGAAATTCTCCCCCATGGAGGATCATCCCTGCACAGCCTGAGGATGACAAAGGACTGAACAAGTCCTCTCACTTAGTGTGGGTGCAGCTGGCTTAAATGGTTGAAGTTCTGGACAGCAGCTGTGTGACAAGGACAGTTCCAGCTAGGAGCAGTGTGTAAGTGCAGGAATGGCAATGGATGGCATTTTTCTTGGAAAGCCTTCCTTCAGTTCCTTTTGCCCAGGCCTCCCCTGCCAGAGCTGTCACCTGCTCTGCAAACAGTGTGTCAGAGATGCTCCATTCATGGTCTAAAGTGGTGGGTGAGGGAGCCGAGCTCCATGACTGGAGATCTTTGTTCCTATAGGGGATCACAGAAGGTGCTGTGACACTGCCACACAGCAATGGCTTTGGAGCTGCAAGTTTTATTTTCCAGGGCAACTTTGCACTTCCTGTGTGGTGCTTTGTGGCTTGTGCTCTATAGAATCCAGAATGTTAGGGATTGGAAGGGACCTCTAGAGATTGAACCCCAACCTCCTGTCAGAGAGGATTCCCTAGGACAGGCCAAACAGGACTGCAGCCAGGTGAGCAGTGAAAGCCTTCAAGGAAGGAGACTCTACAATCTCTCTGGGCAGCCTGTACCAGTGCTCTGTCACTCTCGCAGTAGTTTCTCCTTATGTTGAGGTGAAGCTTCCTATGTTCTAGCTTATCCCCATTATTCCTTGTCCTGTTTCTGGGCGCCGCTGAAAGAGACTGGCCCTTTCCTCTTGACACCCACCCTTCAGATATTTCTAGACATTAATTATATCCCCTCTTAGGCTTCTCCAGACTAAACAGCTGCAGCTCTTTTGGCCTTTCTTCATAGGGAAGATGTTCAAGTCTAGTTAAAACCTAAAAATATTCTCATAGATGCTATTAAAATGTCTAGAAATAAAAACATCTTACAACTTACCTTGGAAATGTGGATCCTAAGTTGCAAGGTTGTATGTGTGTAATGATTAAATGGCTCAGTCAATACAGACCTGAATCATCTTCCGTAATAGCAGGGGCTCTGTGAACTTGGGCAGTTTCTGTTGGGGTATTCTGTGATGCTGCTGTGAGTCTGCGGAGACCACCAGGTCAGCCTCAGCACCAGTCAGGTTACAAAATCCATCACAACATCTTACAAGAAGCCTGCTGTGGACCCCAGACAGGAGATGGGTGAGCAGCGACAAGCTTGCGTGGTCACTTGGCATTCCCAGCCTCAGTCTCCAGCAGTGCCAGTGGTTGCTGGGGCTGTGTGCAGACCTGGCGCTATGTTTATTCACTCCAACATCTTAATGCAATTACAGGGCAGCTCAGTGCATGGAAACGTTTGGCTAGTCTTTATGGGATGGCAAAGATGCTTTTGATGCCTGTGCATGAAGCAAAAGGGCCATCTAGAAGAAAAGCTGATGTTACATTTCCTTCTGCAGCGTCACCCTGTGTTCATGTGTCTGCTGCAAGCACTTAGGTGGGAATGCAGCGTGGGGTATTTTTCAACTCCTGTAAATAGATCATCTTTACCAACCACAATAAAACGTTTGTGTAATGCCTAAGTGTACCTTAAGTAAAACCCTGCATTAGAACATCCCCATCTCCTATCTGTCGGGTAAATAAGAGCATGAAGGCAAATATCCCCACCACTCCCATTACTGTAAGCAGCACTTAGTTAGATGGGAAAACCGAGGCACAGTTCTGCCAACTCTTGTTCCCCTACATTTGTATTACTGACTGCTTATGAATTCTGAACTGCAGCTATCCTGGCACACACAGGTACCTCTGCATGGCTGCTGCCAGCAGCCAACGGCTAGCACCAGTCTCCTGGGCTCCCAGCTAGGATGTTACTGGTTTGAGCTGGCATGTAATTCATGGGTTTGGAAGGTGTAGGTGTGATGTTGCCTGCTGAAGCATCACTTGTGTTGCATTAGAACACCATGGTGGTTTAGAACAGGCTGAAGGGAGTCTATGGCTGTAGTCACTTATTATCAACCATGTACAGTGCTTGTGCACTAACAGGGTCCTTCATTGTGCTGGCACCTTGTCCATATCTTTGCAGTCCCACTGAATAGTTTGATGTGTTTTGCAGTTCCTGCAGCTGTTGGAGACCCTTGCTGGTTTACAAATTTTTTTGCAGAATTTCTTTCGTATGCTTGTGCTCTGCTGCCTTGCACATTGCTCCAGGTGTGTGTGTCTCCTCCTCTTCTTCTTAGGACTAAGCACGTAAACTGCAGCTTCACTGCCATGTAAGTGTGCTCCACTGTCAGTGCACCCCTCACCACCCTTCCAGTGTCACGAGGGCAGGAGGCGACTCCAGCTACAGCAGTCCATCTCCTGACCAGGGCAACTCTTGTACAGAGGGCTTGGGGGCAAGAACTGAGGTTCGAAACTGCCCCTGCTTCTGCAGAGAAATCAATACTTAGCCATAAAGCCAGGAGGGCTGTGGTTGGAAATCCCAGCCTGAATGAGAGGGTTTCGGGATTGTCATAAGAGATAAAACAAGAGCAAAACATTTTTGAATTTACTCCTTGTGCATTGAGGCCTTTTATGATTCATCAGTAAGTAAATATAAGCTAAGGGAGTGATTTGTTTCTAACAAGCTTATAAAATACTGGAGTCATTTGTGAGTTTATGGGAGTGCTGATTATAAACATTCCCCCATGCATGCTCCTTTGTGTCAAATTAACATTCAAAATACAAATATCCTTTCGTTGAATATTTCTGTAAACTCTTCCCAAGTATCTGAGATTTTAGGTGAGAGTCTGTTGACAGCGTCACCTGCAAAGTAGAAGAGTGCTCTGTCACACTTCTGGGCATCTTCTCCATTTCTTTGGCATTTGCTTTGCTCATGCTGCTGCTCTGAATTGCCTGCTCCACACTCCAGCATTTCGGGGCCTGATTCAATGCATAATTGATGCTCATCTAGCTGCAGTGATTCGACTGTTGTGCACACAACTCCCCAGGCTGTGCCCCACGATCCAGCGGTGTCATTAGGGTGATGGGAGGAGTGGTTGGTCGTCCTGGATCTGGATGGCCTCAACAGAATTCCCCACATTCTGCCAGGACAGTTCAGGCACATGGATGGCATCGGGACATCCCAGCTCTCACAAATGGCTCCCTCGAGGTGCTGGACTTTGTGGCTTCCAATGTGATTGGAAATGGAGCCCCATTCTTGCATTTCTTCAGTGCAGTAATGTGTTTTCTGTTGGCAACTATAAAGAGCAGAAATATAAAGAACACACATGGTCTGCCACGTGTGCCTTAGAGATCTGGTTTGTGTGTCTGCTGTGAGCATTTTTCCCAAGGGATGTGCTGTGTGTGAGTACCATCCCAAGGCCAGGGCTCTTGAGGTGCTGCTGACTAGGACCAGGGAGCTTTTGGAGAACAGAGAGGGCTCCTGAGCCTCCTGGTCTGGTGAGATGTCCCTCACCATGCCTGGGGGTTGGAACTAGGTGATGTCTCAGGTTCCTTTCAGCCTAAGCAACCCTATGGTCTTGATGGAGACCCTTGCTGCCTAGATGGCCACAGAAGTGCCATTTCACCCCCTCCACATGGCTACAGCAGATCTGTGACCTTTCATTTGGTTTGGTTTACCCCATTTTAACCAAACCACTCCTCACATTGTCACTGGCAGTGCCCATATCCTTTGCTTTTCCTGTCACTGTGTGACTTGTTTTGACTAGGCAGAGGAAAATCCTGCAAGGGTGGGTCTCAGGCTATGGTGATTTTAGTCGCTGCCATTTAAAAAGTCAATTTTTGCCTACAGGCACAGTACTGTTATCAGAGTGCCTAGCTTTTTGCATAAATACGATTGTATCATCCCCACCTCTCTGGGGTGACAGGAGCAAATGCCGACTTCTTTATGCTGATCGCCGAGTTCGAGCTTAAAATAAGAGCTTACAAGAGAAATGAAGAATAAAATGGTGGGTAGCAGGTCTCTGACAGACTGTTATTGTTTCCTTGCTTTTTGTTTCAAGCAGGGACTCTGTGACAGCTTGATTTAAGATCTTGTTTTATTTGAGGGTGCAGCTGAAAAGCAGCTTGATATTTCCTCTAATTTTTCACTTGGCAACTTTTGCAGGGCTGCGGAATATAGAATCATAGAATGTATTGGGTTGGAAGGAATCTCCAAAGGTCATCTAGTCCAACCCTCCTACTACAGGCAAGGCCATCACTCACCAGACCAGACTGCCAGGAGCCCCATCCAGCCCGACCTGAATGGCTCCAGGGATGGGGCCTCCATCACCTTTCTAGGCAGCCTGTTCCAGGGGTCCACCTCCCTCAGATTAAAGAACTTTTCCCTCCTGTCCTGCCACAATCTACCCTTTTCTGGCTTCAAACCATGACCCCTCATCCTATCATTCCATATGCTTGTGAACAGTCTTCCCCAGCCTTCTGACAGCCCAGTTCAGGGATTGGAAGGTCACTGTAAGGTCCCCTGGAGCTTTTTTCTCTTCAGGCTGAAAAATTCCAACTCTCTCAATCTGCCCTTTTAAGAGAGGTGCTCCAGCCATGTGAGCATTTGTTTGGTCTCCTCTGGACCTACTCCAACAGGTCCTTATCCTTACGGTGTTGGGGGGTTCCAGAGCTGGACACAGGACTCCAGGTGAGGTCTTATCTGGGCTTAGTAAGTGGATACCCATAAATTTGTTTTGGGTTCAATGAGTGCACATCAGGCCTTTCTCCTCAGCAATCTCATCACCTCTTTGGCTCTTTTCATGCCATCTCGACCATCTCTGCATGGCTTTGGTCTGTTCCTGTGCCCAACCTTTGAAGGCACTGTCCTGCTTGGCCCTGCCCACCCTTTGAGGCTGGGAACTTCTTAACCTGCTTCATGGGCAGAGTCATGGGTTTGGGTTTTTTTTAGAGGTGTAACTTTGAGGGATGAGTGGAGGGAGTCACAGAGAGATTAGGAAACCTGGCCAATATCATGGGCCTGAGATCTGGGTGAGTTTAAGGCAAATAGCAGTGTTAGAAACAACCATCAGATTGTCCTGGCTGTGGTTGCGTTTTCATAGGGTTGGAATATTTATGCTTTCCCAGGACTAGAAGAGGGCTTCTTCAACACCATCACAGCATCAGTGTTTCCAAACTTCTTTTCTTGAACCAAAGTAAGGACTTTTTTTATATCTTACATGTTTTCTGTCACAGCCCACGTACATTCTTTGGAGTCTCTACTGCAGAAGAGTTTGCACATGGTTTTCCTCAGTGGATTCAGCAGCTAATGACATATGAGGAATGTGTTTCTAAAAAAATAAATAAACCCAAGATGGCTATCTTGTATGCTGACAGTGTATCTGCTGAAAGATGTGCGCCTGACCCAGCTACTCACATGCTAAAATAAACAGACTTCCTTACAAAGGCCGAAGTATAGAATCATAGGATCATTCAGGTTGGAAAAGACCTCTACGATCATTCAGGGCAACCATCAACCCAACTCCACCCTGCCCACCAAACCCTGTATCATAGGGCTACATCTACTTCTTTTTTTAATCCCTCTGGATTCCCTGGGCAGCCTTTTCCAACCTCTGACCAGTCTGTTAGGGAAGAAACCTTTCTTGATGTCCAACCTAAACCTCCCCTGGCACAACTTTGAGACCATTTCCTCTTGTTCTATTGCCAGTGACTTGGGAGAAGAGACTGACCCCCACCTCTCTCTGACCTCCTTTCAGGTAGTTGTAAAAAGCAATGAGGTCTCCCCTTTGCCTCCTCTTCTCCAGGCTGAATAGCTCCAGCTCCCTTAGCCTTCTCATCAGACCTGTTCTCCAGGCCCTTCTCCAGCTTCATTGCTTTTCTTCAGACCACTTCAGCACCTCAATATCATTTTTGTATTGGGGTGTTCAAAACTGACCCAAGGACTGAAGTAGTTGGAGTTTAGTAGCCTGGAATAAGGTTTATGCCCATGGTGCCAACCCATTAGTGCCACATGTGGCTGCAGGATTTGTGCACTGGTCCCGTGGAGAGAGCTTGGGGCAGCTGCTTCCTTGCTGCCTGTCCCAGCTCTGTGTGCTGGACAAACCCAGCTCTAGAGCTTTTGTGAGGGGTGCAAGCTGGCTGGCTCAAATGCAAGACAAAGGGCAAATGTAATGGTGATAACGGTTGCTATTGGTTGTTCTGGGTGGTAATTGATGTTTGTATTTAAGTTAAGAGCTACCCAGAGCAACTTCAGCACTGTGCTGTGCAGAGCCATTGCTTGGCAGTGATATTTCTTCCCAGAGGCCGCTGGGTTACGACTTCCATTCCTATCCAAGATGGAGCTGCTACGGGGTGTGATTTCCTCCTGGACTGTGGAGTGTTAATTGAGCAAATCCCACCCGCATCACTGGGAGATGTTCTGTACCTTCACTTGTGCATATTCCCCAAGTACGGGAATGGATGTCTGCATAATGCAGAAATGATATTTTCCTGTTTTCATGCAGATTCTTCTTTCTGCCTGCCCTAAGGAGTATCGTGTGTTACTGCACCTTAGGATTCCTGCCTTAAAATATGTCAGATAGGGGCTTTTCATTCTTTTGGGCATATTTGCACTTAACGAGCTTTGAAAGATATTCATGCCATGCAAAATCAGTCACCTATCTCAGTCAGCCAGGCGCTGTTTAGCCACCTCTGCTTCCCTGGGTTGGCAGTGGCATCTCATTTCCTCAGCCCTGATAACTGGTTTGTGTCCCGGAGCTCCTGCCCTAATCCACGGGGAGTGGAAGCAAGAGAGGTGTCTTGGGGTAGGGGCTGGGGACAGGAGCCTCTCAAGGGCTGGGCTGTGGTGTTCGTTCAGTCCTTGTGTGAACAAGGAGGCTCTGCTGCAGTAGTACCGAACAATCATGTCAGGGTAGCGGGGTCACTGTCTTTTTGTTTCCAGCAAATACCTGTGAGATGGTGCCTTTTGCTTGGGGTTTTTAATTTTGTTTTGGATACGTTTTAAGGAAGAGGTTTAGATCTGTGTTCCGTAAGCTGATAGCAATGCTTTAAGTGATTGCTTTTCAGCCAGAGCCTCACAGGGCTATTTCTTACTGAGAAAAGGTGAAATCATAGTTTACAAAAATGGGATTTGTTTAATCTGAGGAAGTGGGTGCCGACTGCCCCAGCATTACAGGAGAGCAGCATCTGGCCGTTCCCTGAGCTGTTTGGTGACCTGAAACACAAATTATGCTCATGGCTGGTTTTCACTTGTGCTTAAACCTTTATGCCCACCTCGTTTCCCAGATATAGGTTCTAATTTGGCCAAACCTGGTTCTGCTGCAAAGCTGGCAGTGCTGGGTATGTGCTCCTATGTTTATGAGGTCACCTTTCCTCACTCCAGAGCCCTTGTACCAGTGCAGGGAAAATCTCGTTTTTCTTCACTGAAAAAACTACAACTCAAGACCCTTCCATTGCCCCAAAACTTTGATAGTTACTGTATTTTTCCTAAAAGAAGCACCAGTGTTTGTCAGTTAAATTCTACATCTAAAAGTGCTTTCATCTTGCACTGCTTTCTGGTTTTATCTCTTTGTTTACTAGTGTTTCTGCTTCCCTGATGCCATCACAGAAGTGGTTGATGGTTTTCTCCTGCTCGGAGCATCCCTGAGTGTAGCTGACAACAACTGGCTTGTAGCCTGTCCATCACGTTAATGAAATACTATTAGACACCATTAATCTGATGATTATTTACAGGATAGATTTATAGTCTATCATGTCAATGTATACTTGGGCAACCCTGATTTGAAGATCAGTGACACATCAGCAGGGTTTGCCTGTTTAAAAAGTACTGTGTGCTGTCCTACATGTGCCTGGCTAGTGCCAGGAGCTGGCAGCCAGGGCTGAGTTCCCCCCTCGCTTGGATCCCCACCCCAGGAACCCACCCTTGGGCAGGTGAAAATGTATCCGGTGCTTGGCTCTCACACAGGAGCTGCAGGACACAGCTGCCACCCCGTGCACAGGTGCCCAGACACGGAGGGGGCTGCTAGTGAGAGGGAAGGCTCTGCCTTTGGCAGCTCTTGCTCAGCTCCTGGCAGCTCTGGGGGGTCTCCATAGCTCTTGCTCAGCTCCTGGCAGCTCTGGGGGTCTCCATACAAGCACAGTCAATCCATGCTGTGACTGCTGGAGGCCTGGGAGGGATGTGGTGGAGAAGGGGACACCTCGTGGCTCTGATGGCCCTGGCACTGAGGCTGGGGAATGTGCCAGAGCTGTAGACCAAGTGAAAAGGGTTTTATACCCATTTAAACTTGGTTTAAAGCTTTGCATGTTTAAAAGCACTTGGCATATTCCAGTGGGATGTTTAATAAGAGTATAACGATGTTTTAATTTTAATTTTTAATTTCACAAGAAGAATAGATGCCAAGTAGATACTAGTTACTGTTGTTTGTCTGTATTGAGCTCTTCGATGTGATATTGTCAGTAGGATGAGAGGACAGATATATTCCTGCTGTGTAGCAGGGCAGGGAGCTGCTTACAGAGAAGAGACCAGAAGTAATAAGGGAAATTCGGATTTAAGCTAGATGGTGGATGAGGCATATTTTTAGGGCATGGGCTGTGTGGTCACAGGCCTGAACTCAGGACTGCAGTGCTTTTATTAACCTGTAGCCATTCTCAGGGGTTCTCTTGCTGTGTCCAGAGCCATTCTCTGGGCGTGTATGGGTCACTCACTCAAAGTCACCTTAAGTGGTTTTTTTCCTTTAGACGTTTTGCATTTCTGTGGGAGCCACTGACCCCCCTGCTTAATGAACTAGAGAGAGAGAATAGCCTGACCTGTCAGACTTCAGTCCACAAGAAGTTTTAATACTGACTATTAAAACCGAGAAAGGCTGACAGAGTACGAAGTTACTGTGCTAAAGTGTAGTGCATTTCTATAAATTATCTTTATGCAGTTTCCCAGATTAATATCTAAATGTAAACTAAAGCCCTGCAGGCGGGGTCCCTCTGGGGCTCTGCAGTCAGCAGATAGATGATTCACAACTCACTGAACTCCTTTGAACTTTCGGATTTTGTTTTTCTTGTAAAACAAAAATTAAGCTGATGAAGACAGGCTCTGCAGATCCATCTCATGTGTCTGAGGCTCAGCCTTCCCCTCAGGATAGCAGTGCTGGGGGGGGGAGCACTGGGAGCGCAGGAGCCGCTGTCGCAGTCGTTAGGAAACTCCCTGCAATCTCATCCCCAGTCCCTCTGGGACCATGCTTCTTTTTAATGGTCATTTTAATATTGCAGTCTACTGACATGTACTGGAAGCAGTGAACTTACAAGCTACCCTATAAATAATTTGGCACCTAATTCTGCATATTTTGAACTTGAGGCCCCATGAGATGATGAAAAGAGTTTAAAGCCCGCTGTGTGCTCAGGCTAATTTAGTCTGGAAGTGAAGGATACCTTTTTGAGGTTACAGACACATCCAAGAAGTGCATCACCAGAAGCCTTGGAGTTTGCCACCAGGAATCCATGCGTACTTCCTCCTGCACCTACATTTGCCAGCAGGTCTTGAGGCTTCAGTCTCCTGATATCTTCCCTGATTTCCCAAATCATGTTTCTTGGGAGAGCTTCCCCAGCTGAAGAGCAGCAACAGCCCCTTTGTGTTATCAGAACCTTGTCCAGACCAACCATCCCTTGGAAAAACTGTGAAGAGCAGAACTGATTTTAACGAGTTTCATCCAAAAGCAAATGTAAGGAAACCCAACACAAAGGCGTAGAAATGCACATTGGGAGCTCGCTGTATTTTTGTTGGCTTGCTTTACGTAGTTTCTAGAAAAACCCAAGTCCCTGTGTTATCATTTTTCATTAAAGTGATGTTTCTAACCACGGTGGACAGCTCTCATATCCCTTGAAAACTTATAATAGTAAAATTGTCATAAGGATGAAGCAGGAATGCAAGATTTTATTAAACAATCTTCAGCTCATAAAAGACATCAGTGTTGTGCCATTCTCGATCATATAAATATATTTCAAAGCAGAATCATATTTCAGCAGAGAGATAAAGCACAAAAGAATATAAGCAGCAAATACCGACATAAAATATTAAACCATCCAAGATGGGATGGAGGTGTGTGCTTACACACATGGGCGAGTCAGGGGCTGGGAGCGAGACAAGATTTTGGCCATATATCAGCAGGGCCATGAGCGCACACACCAGTGACAGCCTGTANGGGGCTGGGTGTTTCTGCACAGCCATCTGAGACGCCGCAGGAACATGACGGGTGTCTTTAGTCTGGCAGAGTCGTCAAAAGGGAGTTATGAGCTCTACCTGGATAAATAAGTATAAATAGTTTTCTTTCTGATATGTGACCAGATTATTTTCCAGTTGATTTCCAGCCAAGGTCCCAAGTGGACCACAGATCAAAAAAAGATAAGGGTCAGTTACAAGGTTGAGCTCATTCGGCGTTGCCATGGTAACTGACCTCCAGCATCCCTGGGAGGACGGCACCCAGCTCCCCAGGTGACATTCCTGCTGCCACGCCATCAATCCGCTGCCTTTCACTGCCCGTGCTGCCTAACACCAGGGTGCCCTGCTGCAGGCACCTCTGTGCCGCTGCCACTGCAGGGCAAGGGCACGAGGTCCTCTCACCCTGAAGCTGCCCCATTGGCTTGAGGGGCTCAGCTACCTCCTCTGGGATTAATTACAAAACTCTAACAGAGTGATGTGGCCCAAGTGATCGTGTAGCAGCAGCTCTGGGGCTTAGACCATCATGGCAATGAGGAAATGTCTGTACAGCAGACATCGTCTTCATCCACTGTGAACATCTGCAGATTTGCCATCCCCTGGTAGCGATTGCATTGTGTTTGCAGACCTGGGCTTTATCTCTGTTGTTGAGTTGGTTCTGATGAAACCCAGTGGTGTAGTGGTACCAGTCAGGCAAGGGCTCAGAGTTGTTGTCTGAAGGCTCTGTTTGGAGCGGCTGTCCATCGCTGTCACCCTCCCTTGGTCCCAACCCCTTGTTCCTTCACAACCAACCTCATGGAGATAATTACTGGGGAAGTTCTTCTTTTTTCACATTATAAATTTCCCCCTTTGCTTCCTTTTTTACTGAGAAATGAATTGTTTAAGCAGAGAAATTCCACACAGTTTTCATTTTATTTCCCTGTGTTCATTCCAGTTTCTATTTATTTCTATTATAATTACAGCACATGGGCCATTTAATTCTACCCAATTTATGCTGTAAGGGACAGGAGAAGGTTCTCTGTGAGCACAGTGTTTAATGCCTTGTTGTTACACAGAATTGCAGCATTTCAAAGTTCATTAGTGGTGCAGTTAACTCATGGTCATGTACCTCTGAGTACAGGAAAGATATTTGCTGCTATCACCTTAATTCCTACAATGGAATAGGGATATCCTGGTCTGGGAAGCTCTAGTTGAGATGTGCATGCTGCTGTCAGGACTGAGCATCAGGTCTTCCTACACAATCCCTCAAACTGGGACTGTTGTACTTACTCCATATGGGAAAATTTAGCTGTGTTAAATCAAGTTGAAGGGAGAAGTTTTAACTAACAGTAACAGCGATGCCGTCTTGACTTTTATTGCTTAAATCTCCTATTTGGAACTGGTGTGGCAATGTGTCGGTACATGACAGCGTTAATGCTTGCTTTTATATTGCCATTAATATAGTTATAATTAGAAATGCAGCTGATCCAGTAGAAGGGTTTAATACAGCATTATTAATTATACTGCATCCTCTCCGGGAGGCTGCTGCTGCTGGTTCTCAGAGAGGCTTGGAGACTCACTGTAATATGTTTTGAGTGCACATTGCTGCAGCAGAGAGAGCTGTATGGAGAAGCATACTCTCACTCCAAAATGGTCAGAACACAGTGCAAGTGCCACCAACCACCCTGTCAAAACCTGTGAAACTGTCCAGCAAACACACCCCAATGTGGGGACAGAGCGCCAGGGCACTGCCGTCGGGTTCAGCTGGGTCTGTGCATCCTGCTCGTCCCCACTAACAGCCAGTGAATTATGTACCTCCTCATTTATACAAACGCCTGCCTTTGACATCAGTGGGCACCACCCAGGTTTCACCTTCAGGATTCAGATAATCAGCTCTTGTTCCTACTGGCTTCCCTCAAGACCAGTATGGAAATAAGTATGTGTCTGCCAGGGATCAAATGCTTTTGGAGACAAAAGTAGGTACTGAAAACATTACAGGATACTATCATCTCCCCATGATACTTTTACACAAAGCGCTCTGTTCCTCTTTTGGCCTGACATAGTTTCAGCCTGACAGAATCCAGCAGGCCTGCTTGTTTTAAACAAGAGCACATCCTATGATTTTTTTTTGAGAAATGAAGTGTAANCCGTAATCAATGGATCCCTGCGCAGGTACACTGATGGAGAAATGGGAGTAGATGTAGCACAGCGAGCTGTAAGAAAAATCTGCATTTTATTTTACAAATGAGAGGGGCTGCATAATCCACTGGAGTTACGTAGGTCTCTCGTAGATGCTTGTCCTGTCTAAATAAGTGAGAAAAAAGAAGGTGGGGGAACAAAAATGGGGGAAGTGACGATTCGATGTTTTGTGTCACTAACGCCCAGTGCTGGAGCGGTGGCTGGCACGCTGTGTTTGGCAGAAAGCTGTCTGGCCTGGACCTATATGGGCTCATATAATTCAAGGAAGTTATTTTCCGAAGGTGACTGAGTACCCCTATAGATGGGCTGTGTTTCGGTGTAAAATAATACGCTGTAAAATGCCATGGAGGAGAGAGTGATTATAGCAGCCATTCTATCTATATCTTTGGGCATTTTCATATTTTGAATACACATGCATGAAAAGAGAAGCGTTTGTCATGCTAACCATGGTACTTTTTCCCCTCTTTTTTCTTCCTGGATGGTTTTATAGACACAAGAAATACATAATGGACTCCTGTGGGAGTGGAATAAAAACCCCCACCGGTGAGGAGAAGGCCTTATAATTCAGAAGTGGATTTGCAAATCAAAAGGTCTTGCCTCGAGTGGGATAAATTTCCAGATCTGCAGGAACCCATTATGTTTTATTATTTTTCATTCGAGTTTTAGTTTGTTTGTTATGGGTTTAACTATTTAAAATACTGCAGGGATCAGCCAAGAAAACACACAACCTCTGTTACCTAATTAAACACACCAAGCTTATAAGAATAGGCCTCGTTTGAAATGCTGAGCATTGCGGTTCTTTTTTAATTTTAGTGAAATTACAGGGGTTTAGGCTGCAGAAGGAGCAGTCGTCTAATCAGCAGCGAGTCTATCCCTATTTATGGACACACGTGCTCACGCAGAACCAGGGGCTGTACATGAATCACTGCTTTCCAAATACGCAGTCTGTGGGTAGAAAATTAATGTCAAACACGTTTTCTCTGATTTACTGATAGAAGGAATTGGTGCCATTCCCCCCAGAACCTGCTTTGTCCCCTCCAGGTTTATGGCAGCTTTGGGTTGCTGTGCCCAGCTGTGCATGGCTTAGGATGCTCAGCACAAGGCATGTGGCCCTTCCATAGCCTTCCTCCCCTTCAGAGAAGCTCGAAGGACACACAGAGAGAACAAAACTTTTCAGGCAGGGGGAGGGGATCAGGTTTTGAAACCCATCCATCAGGGAAGGTGACATGCCCATCTGGGGTGGCTGCCCGAACAGAGAACTGCAAATACTACAGATATCCCAGTCCCTGGTTGTGACTGCCCAAGGAATTCGTGGCACTGCTGTACAGCTACCAGCCGTTTCATCCCTTTCATCTTTCTGTTCCAGGCTCTTTCCTTTCTTTACTTCCTCCCCAACACAGCTATTCTCCCCATCCCACCTCAGCTCCGCTGCTAGTGCTCACCGTCGTTGCCCTGCTCCAGCCCTGTGTGGGCTGTGCCCAGTGTCCCACAGCACAGCTTAACTATGCACCAACTCCCTGCCTCATAAAAGTGTTTGGGGATCCTGGAGTGCTAAACACCTTATATAAAACAATGATTTCCCTCTGTTTAACCTCGTTAAAGCTCTATAAACCTAGATAAAGCAATAGTTCAAAGACTATACTTCTGAAGGCTCTCAGCATTCACAGCATCCAAGTGCATTTGGTAAGAGCTTAGTTCCTGGTATAACATCGTCATTTCTCAGTGATCTTGGAAATACAAACTGAAGTCTTGATGTCTCAATATTGAAATCTAAGATAGAAAAATGAAGCTGAGCCTACATCAAAAGACAGAGTTCCTTCAGCTTTTCTGATATGTTTCTGTGAGAAGTTCATGTGCTGCCACAGTGAAGGTGCATTTTCAACAAGTACTGACAGAAACCATCCACAAGTTTCTGATTCCTCTGAACTGTGTGTTGCCTGAATTTCTACAACTCAGTCTCTTCCTTCAAGGAAGTAAAAGGGTTGTTTGATTTGCTGTGTGAGAATTGCTTTGATACGGCTTCAGCACCTCAAAAAAGGCTCAGCTGCACCCAGAACCACAAACTCCAGTAAAGAGGGAAGCACACCCTCTAACACAAGTGTTAGGCTTGAAACAGCAGTGATTACTGCTCTGTCCTGTGAGCTCAGATGGGGTATAGTGGCAGTTAAAATGGGCCCTGTGTGTTCAAGTGCTCTAGGTTTGGGATGTGTAAATGACACTTTCCAACAGCATTTAAATGTCTGCAGTGGCTTCTCTTCACCTTGGCAAATGCCAAGAGATACAAATTTGAGACCAACACTAGGCTCTTCTGCTGCTCCCCAATAGCTTCTTCCTCTCATGTGTGTGTGCGGGGCAGCCTGGGGTGCAGATGACGTTTCAGCCAGCAGTCAGTGCTGCTGGGGGAATTCACTGTTATATTCACTGTCAGTGCAGCCTGACTGTTTAATAACCTGCACCCAGCACAGGGTGCCAGGGAGGGAGTCAAAGTGATGCAATGCAGTGGGGGAGCAGGTGTGTGGATTCTTGGTGAGTCCATTATAGTGGGGTAGCTCACCTGATCCCCCCTTATCCTGTGCCAGCGGCTCAGCTGCTCTCCTGGTGACTTCTGCAGGTCCTTGAAGCCAGCACGGGCAGCTCTCGCTGACTGCTGCTGCATCCACGATGCTAATCTGCTGTGTCACTAACAAGTTGTATCGTTTGAACCTTGCAGAGGAAGGCATCAATCATGAGTGCAAGCTGTGTAACCAGATGTTTGACTCACCGGCAAAGCTCCTGTGTCACCTGATTGAGCACAGCTTCGAGGGGATGGGAGGCACATTCAAATGCCCGGTTTGTTTCACAGGTAAGACAGGGAGGCCAAGACAAGGCTCAGCGTGCATGGCTTGATCCAGAAATGACACTCAGGAGATTTGTAAAGTGCTGTATTCTTTTCCTTGGGAAAAAAACCCAAACAAACCAGTGCTTGGAAATGTTCAGTATATCATCTCTATGAAGCTGGGACTCACTCTGAAAAGCAGCACTTGGGGGGGGTTCACACTGAGCAGCACTGCCACACACAGTGGGCTCTATGTCACCCCCCCACGATTCAAAGCCTTTTCAGCTAGGTCTTGTGGCTTGCATGTGCAGAGAGTTTCCGAGTGCAGGACCTGCTCTTGCTGTGCCCTTAGCCACCTGAACATGGACCCTTTAAAGGCTGGCTAGCTTGTAGTCCCCTCATGATGGTGAGGTTCATGTGAGCTGAGGTTTGATAAGACCAAGATGCACAATCATGTAGTTTTTCCAGCTGCAGTCTCAGGTTTCTTTAAGGCTGTTTTTGTGGTGGTGCATTTCTCGCTCCTGCTGGAAGGCCTGGTATTCCTTCCAGCTTTTAAGCTGTCTCATCGGTGCAATGATCTTGGGTGATCTTGCTTTTAACGGATCTGTGCGATGAACGTTACAGGCTGACGTTGTCCTTTTCTAGAACAGTAGTTAACATCTGCATCTCCAAGCTGACCAAGAGGTGCAGACCCCAGAGCTGTGGCTGTGGGCTGTCAGTAAGGGGCTGTGGTGTTACTTGCAGTTCTTTGCCCTGAGAACCCACCTCTTGAGAACCTGCTTTTTGTGTGAGCTTGGAGTTAATTGACCCTTTCCTGAAACTGGAAAATAAGTCTTTGAGTACACGTTTAATTCTGCTGAAGAAGCTATTTTACCTACTGGTGGTCATTGATATAAATTTTATATGACCAAAATTAAATCACCGAGAGTTAGGGGTGACCTTGAAAGATATCTAGTCCAACCCCCCTGCCAGAGCAGAATCTCTAACAGACTTATAACCAACTAAAACATGTGGTTCTATTGTTTCACTTCCAAAGTTCACCTGATAAAGTCAGAAGTATTGTTGATTCACAATCACCATGCAGATATTTGTGACGTTACATCATAATGTTATTTTGGTTAGTTTTTATACTGAATGGTCAACCTGATTAAAAGGTCCATAAATTGTGACAGATGTGCCTTTTCAGATCCACATGTCTGCTAGAAATGCTGTTGTAGGCCACGTGTCTTCCAGACCAGCCATCAAGGCTTCTCCTGGCCCAGTTGTCCTGCATTAAAAATGCATCTGATGCACCTGCCGTGGGCCCAGGGCTCCCCGCAGGAGCAGTGACGTCCTCTCTGTTCTGATGATTGAGTTCTCCCAGTTACCCGTGGACAGTGTTAGCTTTATGTGAAATATCAAAAATCCGTTCAGGATTTAGAGGCTGTTAGAAGTGAAACTGACTGCCAGCTCAGAGACTCTAAATTGACTACTTGTAAGGAAATTCTGCTGCGCCGAGTGTTCCGGCACTTCTCTGGCAGATATCCTTGGACTTCTCAGAGCCTTTGCAGTGCCGTAGCTCAAGATGAGCTGCCTCATACAAAGTGATCTGAACTAATCGTGCTCTGTTGTTTCAGTTTTTGTACAGGCAAACAAGCTGCAGCAACACATCTTTGCAGTCCATGGGCAGGAGGACAAGATTTACGACTGTTCCCAGTGCCCACAGAAGTTCTTCTTTCAAACAGAGCTCCAGGTATGTTTACAACAGGAGGAAAAGCAAAGCTGAGGCTGTTGATTTCTTTGTGCAACCATCACACCGGTGCAGCCTTCAGAGAAGGTGCCTGCCCTCGGTGGGTCTCTCCTGCCTTTAACTAGTCTCTGAACCTCCTCCTGCCTCCCTGGGTGCTATCAGGAGGAGGAGGTCTCTGAGCATGGCTGGAATAAATAAATAAGCCAAGACAGATATCATGATTCTTTATAAGTATTTCTCTTGACAGTAGTGTTGCTACATCCTGACATGTCTACGTCAAACACCTTGTAAATAATTTCTTTTGCTCTATTAATAATTTAGGGACTGATTAACATACAGAGACTAAGAAAATGGTAGCTGCCCCCTCCCCTTCCTCACTGTTAAGTCAGAAGTAAAGGAATTTTCCCCACTGAGGTCTGAAAGCAAAGCATGGGTGCAGCTCCACGCAGTGCTTAATTAGAGGCTCCGCCAAGGCTCTGGAACATTAATATGCTGCACGTTCACCAAACCAGCCGTTACAGACCAGTTTCCCTGGCAGCACTGGGGACCACAGCAGTTTTAGCCTCCTCAAAGTCAGTGTGTTGCCCACACCCATTCCAGCAAGACTTTCTGAGGGGCTGGAGCCTGTCCCCACCTCAGGAGAGTCCAGATGCTGCAACTGTTCATGGGGGCCACCCTGAAGTCACACTGGTGAGGCTGGGGTTTCAGTTTGATCCCTTTGGTGCTAATTCCACGTAGCTGCTGAAATCTCCACGGTGTGAGTGCCTCTTGAGGCACAAACGGCTGGAGCCTGCCCCGTCAAAGAGATGCAGGGAGCTGCCGGTCCTGGCCATGCCCCTGTTCTACCTGTGTGGTACCACTGCCACCAAAATCCTGCTGCTGTCCCCTGGGAAGGGTGGGCTTTTTATAGAATGGCACCATGTGCCTCATTGCAATCTATTAGCTTTAGAAACCACGATTTACTTAAACTTTGGAAGGTTTTTATTTATCCTGCTGAATTCCCAAGCTGCTGCCTCTTGTGTCGCGCTGTCATGCTGGGGAAGGATGGTTGATCTTTTCACTTTGTTGATTTTATTTTTTTCTTGCCTCCCAGGGGAATCTCTTCTTTCCCTTGTTCTAGCAACCTGATTTGCATAAGTGTACAAAAGTTTTAACTACACCTTGTTAATATTTTAATAAAGTCAGCATATTTGGGGCTCGTATGTTCTCACTAGGAAGGTTTTACAAAGGCAGCACTGGCTTGCAAAGCTGGCTCTAATTTTGTTTCCTCCCATTTCTGCTTTAAAGTGGTGTTTGGTCACAATGCCAGCACAATTCAAAGGGGCACACTGGCTTCCCTAGGTCACTGCAGTAACCTTTGAAATCAGACGGTCAAATAAAGAGAACCGTGTTAAATTATAGCCTTAGCACAAGGCTGGTTTTTGCAATTAACACTTTTAATTACAGAGTTTTTCAATTCCAAAGTGTTGGGCCTTGCAAAATTGCCGCAAATAGCAGCTTTAATCAGATAAATTATGATTGTTATTTCCCAGGATTTATGCAGCATTTTTGTGTGAACTTAAAGTTTCTGTGCTCCTAATAATTACATGAGAGGTTCTGAGTGGTGGTGACAGAAGGAGAATTCAGTGCTTATTTCAGCAGTGACTTGGAAATTTGTGTTTAGTTGCTGCCAGGGATTTTACTCTTCTCATTCTATGATTCTGTGAATACCTGAGCCAAGGAGGACACAAAATGTGTGTGGAAATTGGTTAGAAATGCTTAAGACTTTTGAACTGCACTGCCCTGGCATGATTATCTGGTCAGTTGCTGGTGTGTGTGCTGTCTGCTCTAAATTCCTCAATCATTCATTGTATTTCGGTCAAGTAATGTAGCTGTAGTAGTATTGTAGTGAACCAGTCGTTATGCTGCTAGTTAGGGTTAAATCTGCGTAAACCTTCCAGTCTCTTAACTGTGCAGTTGTTCTTCTGGGGGCAAATCACCATCCATCGAGGGGTTCTGCTTGATGAATTTGACTTTTCAGTGCTGATCTTGCTTTCCCACTGGTGTAAAGTAACTAGTGTTATTTTTCCTGCGCTTTGTTTTACTTATTTCCATTTTTAAGTGAAACCACTGGAAATAGTTTTAAAAAAAACAAACCAGAATATTCAGCCCTTTCAAGAAGAAATTCAGGGTGCGGTGGTGATGGAAAAGCAAGAAAGACAAGGAGGGTGGGGAATGTGTCAGGCAACATAAGGAAAAGGTAACTTTGAGATGTCATCGAGCAGCATGAATTAGTCTCAGTGACTGGGAAGGTAACAGTAGGATGAGAGATAATGGTTTTAAGAGGTAGATTTAGGCTGGACATGAGGAAAATATTCTTTAATCTGAGGATGGTGGGTCCTTGGAACAGGCTGCCCAGGGAGAGGGTAGAAGTCCCATCCCTGGAGCCACTCAAGGTCAGGCTGGATGGGGCTCTGAGCAATCTGGTCTCGTGAGTGATGGTCCTGCTTGTTGTAGGGGTATTGGACTAGATGACCTTTGGAGGTCCCTTCCAACCCTATGATTCTGTGATTTCTGTTTCATTCAACAATTACAGTGAACGCCACTTA
Source organism: Upupa epops (assembly GCA_013397515.1). Taxonomy (NCBI): domain Eukaryota; kingdom Metazoa; phylum Chordata; class Aves; order Bucerotiformes; family Upupidae; genus Upupa; species Upupa epops. The sequence continues at coordinate 258,170 of VZRI01000437.1, forward strand.
AGCCCAGAAGGGCACCCGTGTGCCATGTGGTGAGTTGCCACTATTAATGGACCTTAAGGTATCATCAAAACCCTTCTTTGCGCTTCTGAACTAGTAGATCTATTTTAATATAAGTTTCTGCTTTGAAGTTTACACCATCTGATGGAGCCATAAACCAAGGCTTAAGAAAACTCTGAGGAGCTGAGCTCATTTGATAAACGGTGGAAATTGTGGTGTGAATGTGGAGCGATGAGTCAGAGAGGTTACCCCATGATATTGCCAGAAGAAAAGGAAACAGAGTGTGATTTAACTGCTTACATTATCTCCCTGGAAATAAGGGAGGAAAACACCACAAGGTTAAGTAAGAAACACAAAGGAAACGGTATGTGCGATAACCCCACGTACCCTAGGGCAGAAGAGGAAAGGCTGGCAGCATCATGTTTCTCACATCCTCCCTCAGTTTGTAAGACTGGCAGCTAGGAATACGATGAAAATCTCCTTGAAAAAAGGGCATTTATAGCTAATGTGTAGAACATAGTATGGCATTTCATTAACTCTATTGAAACACGCTTACTGAACCAAGCGCAGAAGTGGAGGATTGGGTGGTTACTCACATGGAGAGCAGAAGGAGCCTTTTCGAACCAAACCCCATCTCTAGGACCCGCAGCAAGAGCTGCCAGCTGCCTCTCTCACACAGCTGCAGCCAGAGCCGCACACAGGGCACTCAGATGTGGGAGATGAGGCAGCTCTTTGACAACTGAAACTTTGTTCTTTACCATTTAAAATGTCACAGGGAGCTCTGCCAACACCGAAGACAGGTCAGAAACGATGCCACATCGTGGGTGCTGAGGGTTAGATTTGTGGTGTGAATCAGAGAAGGGAAAGATACCTCCTCAGTTGCTCACATCGAGCATTGCATTAAGCAAACAGTGACTGAGCAGTGGTTTTCACAGGAAACTTCAGGAGGGTTTCATCTGTTCCCTTTTGCCACACTGCTTTTTCCAAGAAGCCATCACCTAACCAATGAAGGATTTGTATTTAAAGGATTAATTCCCGCTGTTTGCTTGTGTACTGTTAATCATACCGTTTCCTCCTAAATGATTACAATTGATGAAAACTAAGGCAAGGGATATAATAAACAATGCGCAAATAATCCAGGTACCAAGGGAGCAGGGTACCTGCCAGGTCTTTCCTAGCACAGGTGTTCAGGTGTTTTATTGCCTGCTATGAATAAAGGGCTTTCTTTTCTGTTCAGACTTGGAGATATGTCAAACCACTAAATTAAGGGAGCTTTACCAGAGGAATTTGCTGTCATTTTAAGTGCCCAATTTCTTTAAGCGTACACATAGTGGAAGGAGAGTGGCTACTATGGCTCATTGGCTAGCACTGTGGTCTGTCTCCCTCCTCATTTTATTTTATGGGAAAAGCTGGCAGTTTTCATAGATCCATAAACAAGCACGAGCTGCTGCACAGAAATTGCACTCATTATATTAATAATGATTTACCATGAACATCCTCCAGGGACTTGATTTGGTCCACATCAAAGTCCTTGGGATTCTTTCTGCTGATTACAGCAGATCAAGCCCAGAGCAGGTTTTCTTTTCAAAGTCTGTTTTTAATGTCAGCTTGATGTTAGATGTGTCTTCCTATAGAAGGTGTGCCCTGCCTAAGCAAGTGGGACACTGTTTTGAGCCACCACACCGATATGGGGATGTTGAGACACTGCTCTGTCCCCATGGCAGCTTCCCTGGGAGTAGAGCAATGAGGAGCAACATCTCCAACTGCTCCTGCCAGCTGTCCCTGGACCATCTGGGTACAACAGTGTCCCCTGAAGCACATGAGGAGAACGAGAGCTCTTGGCTTGTGTGTGACCCACCTGCACCCAAGAGTCTGCAGGGCTATTGCTAAGAGCTCAATTTACCACCAATGGTCAGAGCACTGAAGAATGACTTTAGCAATTTCAGGTCTGTAACCCAGCTATTCAAAATCTTCTAGTGGTTAATGCCTCCAGCAGGACTTCCTGGGGGTAAACGAAACTCAACTTAAATAGGAGTAAAATTTTTCTTCCAAACAGCCTTGTGTTGCTTGCAGCAACCTGAAATATCTCAGTGCTTCTGGGCTCCACTGCCTGGCCAGTCAGTGAGAGAAAAGCAAATCTGTGGTATTTTGATGAAGTCGTAGGAAATATTTGTCCCTGGGAGAGTGTGTGAATGGCTCGACAAACAGGACCTACAGTGTGGCTCTATCTCAAGGCACTGTTTTCACTTAATGTAAATTTTGCTTCATTTCAGAGCTTAACGTGTGACGTAGATGTCAAAAACCTGGGGCGTCTTACTGGAAACAAACCGCAAGCTCTTTCCAAGGCTCATATGTAGTGCCCACAAAACCAGTGTAGGATTAATTTTCTGCAAGTAATCAAATTTCTTTGAAACACAATTTCTGTCTCTGCATTTTGGCTGTTAATAGGCTGTCCAAGGTCTCTTCTCTATCTCTCTTTTTTTCTTATAATGTTAATAGTCCTTTAAAAACCTGAAAATGACCCTGTGCGTTATCCAAGAAGATTTGGCCAGCTTTTCTTAAAAAGTGTTGCTATGGTGCTTGGAGTATTGTTAAATTTTAATTATTAGTAGTTGCAAAGTTAATAAATTACAAGAATACTAAAATCTATTCGAGCCATATTGCTGGGTTTCGTTCAGACGCAGTCAGATAATTATAACTAACAATAATTAAAAATTAAAAGTGCTGTAGGCACATACCCATCATGTTGAGTCTGTCTGCCTGAATGTTCTTTATGGACTGCGAACTCACAAATCCTATCTCTGATCTGTTGTCACAGCAGGGAAGAGTCTTACGTAGTAGGTCTCTGGTTTTCAGTTTAAATTCAGGTGAGGAACAGTGTGTGACTGTTCAAGATCTGGGGTTAGGAACAGACTCTCCTAAGGTCCCTTCAGGGAGACGCTGTAAGATCTCTCATGTTTGCGAAGTCTTAACAGAGATCAAGCTTGGAGATACCTGGCACTGCAGTAGCATGTTCCATCACAAAAACCCCTCCTTCATTTCTTACACCATTAACGCCGTTCTGCAGCTGGCCCTGGCTAACAAAATGTGGGCAACTTCACGTTGACATGTGCAGAAAAGCCCAGCAGTGATGTGCAGTGGGGTGGGGGAAAAAGAAGGGAGCCAGGTGAAAGGCATCGTTTCAGTCATTAATGCACTTAAGCGCAGCCGAGTGTCAACATGTGTGATCAAGTGTAAGGAAGCATGTCGTTCCAATGTGGCAGCGCTGGCACACAGAAGGGGCTTCCTACAGCAGAGATGGCACTTGGATCTGCTGCTCAGGCTGCCCAGTTAAACCCGTCGTTGCCTGTCATCTATGCCCTAGGGCAAGGGTCCAACCAACTTTTGCATAGGCACCTTGCCATCCCAACAGATGGGCAGGAGTGCCAGCCGCCAAGAGACAATGTATATGCATCAATTGTGGTTATGGAAAGCGCAGTTCCTGCCTGGAAATGTCCAATTGTCTATTTATTCTCAGATAAGATGCCCGTAGTTAAGGGATATGGAAATGCAGCCTCCCTGTGAACTGATTGCTTTATAGACATGGAACTGATTACTTTATATACTGTGCAAAACATAATGCAGACAGGCAAATGTACAACAGGCTCGCTATGGGGAGCACAGTTAAAGGTCTCCTCAAATGGACTCCCAAGTGCCAGGGTACCACTTCCTTCTAGGTGCTGGAGACCAAATCTTGTAGGAGCTGCTCGTAACCTTAAAAATCGCTGGTGTGCTACAGAACAGTGTGCAAGGAGAGGAACTTTGACACTTGGGGTTTTCATTTGCACATATATGTCTTTGCTCAGCTACTTTTTTAGTGCTGGAAACCATGTTTATTTGTGGGGGTAAATGAGGGGATCTTATTAGGGTCTATGAGGGGCGAGTGTCAAGTGGAAGGAGCCAGTCTCTTTTTGGTGATGCCCAGTAACAGGACAAGGAATAGTGAGGATAAGCTAGAACATAGGAAGCTCCACCTTAACGTGAGGAGAAACTACTGTGAGGATGACAGAACAATGGAACAGGCTGCCCAGAGAGGTGTGGAGTCTTCTGCTCTGGAGACTTTCAAAACCACCTGGATGCAGCCCTGTGTGACCTAGGTGATCCTGCTCTGGCAGGGGGGTTGGACTTGATGATCTCTGGAGGTCACTTCCAACCCCTAACTTTCTGTGATTCTATGCTAATCTGGACCAAAGCCAGACCAGTTTACACATGTGACTAGAGAGGTTTGTTCTCCACATGACAGAAAGAATGAGAAGTCATAGTCTACATCTATGTTTGACAACGTTGTTGCCCACTAAAAAGAGTAATTAACGGGAGCATCCAGAGAGGAGTCTGTGTAAAAGGTGTTAAAAGGTGTTTCCATCCACTACTTGTTAGCTTAATTAATTTCATACTTATTTGTGCTCTTGAAAGATGTGCTTTAAAGACCCTTTTTCTATGGACTGTTTGGTATTTATGAAGGCTCAGTGTCCTGGATCTGTGACATCCAAGCATACTGCGCCTGTGCACTGCAGGGGGTTGGACTAGACGACCTTTCACAGTCCCTTCCAACCCAGACCATTCACTGATTCTACTGTCCCTAACTGAATAAAGCAGAATGTTTTACTTTCAGGTACATTAACATGTTCCCATCTCCTTGAAGCAGAGCTCACGGGCTGCGTTAAACAGCCATCCTTGACCAAAAGGAGGAAGCAGAGGAGAAGAAATGAGAAATAGATTTTCTTTTGGAAAGACCAGATTGCACTCTCTGGTCTGGCAATAACAATTACTAATGACATTTAGAGAGAAATTAAGGATGAGAAATGCAAGTTGGCATTTCAGCAGTGCCAGTCAGTAACATTGCACCAGAGCTCACGGGAGACTTGAGAAAAAGTTTAGGGATGGAAAATTAATTTTGTTATGTCAACAATTAACAAATACCTTTTCTTCATTCTTTTCCACACTATCACAAATCACCGCTGTGATAGTATTTAGCAGCTCCTCAGGTGAACAAAATGGCTTTTTGAAATCCTTACTTCTGGAGTTAACTGCTCACAACTGTGCTTTGCTCTGTTTTGTTGAACAATGAGCCGACAGAAAGAGGCTCAAACTGAGCAGTCAGGGAGGAAATGAGCTCTTGGATGGGTGGTAGCAAGGATATTGCGAGTGGCTTCTCTCTGCACATCTTTGTAGCTGTTCAACAAATTTGGAAATTTATAAACAAGAAACCCAGATCCATGCAGAAAAATTCTCGAGGAGCCAAACGTAAACCCCTGGAACCTCAGATCTTTTATTCTGAAGTCGTTTGTGTGTTTGCAAGGAGCAATTCCCATCCCTTTAGCAAGGTGCTAAGAAGCCCTGTTCGCTGCTGCTCTTTGCAGAGAGCAAAGGGGCCATAAGCTGTAGGTCTTGGCACAGCTGGCTGTGTGCGGATGGTGTCCTCCGGGATAGCGGACCCGGGTGCCGCTGCATGACCCTACTGAGCTTTGTAGCATCTGCCTTCCTAAGCAGGATATAGTCCTTAAGACAGAAGCAGAACACTTGTACAATACACAGACAAAGAAATTGTCTCTCTGTTTTCCCTCCAGAATATCTTGTAATGATGTTTCTTTGGTGGTGGTGGGACTTGATCCTAAGTCAGCCCCTTTGATTTTCTTCTGCTGTGGTGGCTGCTGTGGAACATGGATTGGGGTGTGAGCAGGGATTAGCTCCGTTTCCTCCTGTGAGTGTCGCTAGCAACCAAAGGAACTGACTTCATTTTTTCAGAGGAAGAGGGATGCTGCACTGGGCAAGGCAGAGCACACAAGCACTACTTAAGGCAAATAGTGGAGCCTGATCAGCTCCCGTTTGAAAGAGCTCATCCTTTTAGAAGTTCTTTCTCTTCATTTGCTTGCTGCTAGAGCAAAACAGGGATGCTCGTCCATACATAGCAGTATATGCCTGAGTGTTTTCACAAGAAATGTCTAGATCATTAAATATAATAGGTCTCAGCTGCAGTTTTGATCACTGAAGCATGCACACAATTCATCACAGCAAATTAGGGACGTCTTTGTAACTTATCTTTCCGCAATTTGCTGGCACTTCTAGAGGGCTGAAACTTGTATTGCATGTGCTGCAGAAGGCGTTTTGGAGAAAATATTCCGGGTGTGGTGCTGGAGAACAAGGATTCACTAATAGCAAAACCATGGAGCAGTGTGTGTGCGCGCTCCTGCATCTTGCAGAACCAGCAGTAGTACCAGCAGAGATCCCCAGCCACATTCATTATTGATATATTTTAGTGAATTTCTTGTCTGCGGTAAAAGAGATATAAGCTTCGACATCAGCCTGTTTGTGCCAAATCCTATCCTACAGCCCATTCAGGAAACCTGAAGCAGCCGTGGTACTCAATCATTACACAGCCCATTTATCTGATTGGAGTTTTGTCCTCTCTGCCTTCCTGAAATGCTGCTTGTTCTTTACAAGCTTAGTTTGACCTTTGGAAAGAAAAGGCAGTTGCTATTTTAATTTTTTTTCTTTTAAAGAGAACCTGAACCTACTTAAATAGAAATTGGCATTCAAAGGCAGCGTGGTTATTGAAAAGCATTTACTTTATTACTAGGAGAGAACAGACGCTAGTGGGCTCGAAAATTACATTGTGGTGGATTCATCAGTTTCAGTCACTAGTTAGTCTGTGAACAGATGGATGTATTTGTAACAGTTAATGGGAATTTATACCCTGCATTTTCACACCCTCCCTAAGAGCACTGCTACCTTGGAAGGATTTGGAGAAGCCTTTGGTTTGTTTTATTTTTACTGAAAGATGATCTGGTTGTTTCTAATTGCAGAGATTTCTTACACTGTAGAAATCACCTCAGTTTTCAGAAATGTGAGTGATCTATAGCTATGGTGTGAGGGAAATGTTGTAAAAGAATCCCTCGGTACGGCTGCTGCAGAAAAATTAAACATCTCAGCCTAAACCTAGATAAACCCCCATGGACCGAGGAAATAATTTTCAATAACCAGATATTTTTAACTCTGTGTATGATGATAACAATCACTGTCGCCTGTATTTGCATCCAGGATCTGCCACAGTCTAATTGCTTGGCTCTGCCCATGCTCCTCCCCCTCACACCCCAAAACCCCACAGTGTTTAAGGCTGCTGGTTAACAGAGCAGTGCATTAAGCATTCCATCTCCAAAAGAGAAAGAAATACTGCCCCAGCCTCTACCATGTGGCATCTTTAGGTTTCGGGGATTTCGTTTAAATCTGAAATTTATGTCTGGAAGAAATAAATTATTAGATTGTAAAAGCAGCTGGGGAGGGAGTAAATACAGTCTCTTTTGTCCTCTATATCATTTCCCCTGGAAGATAATAAATGGGTGGTGAGCGTCTTGTGTTTCCTCAGTCATACAAATGTTGTGTGTGTGTTGTATTTCAGACATGAAGCCTGAACTCCAGGCAGGAAATCCTGGAGTGACACTGTACTGCTGTGGTGCTGGCAGAGCCCCTGTCACCTCTGCTGTCAGAAGGAATTTGAAAAACAGCATCAGGAAGAAATTTAAAAGGCCTTGGGTGTAGCCCTGATTTGCTGAGTAAGAAGTTTAGGGTGTAATCCTAAGGTTTATTCCCCTGGCCAGTGGAAGACAGCAGGAGCTGTGCTTCCAGCCCTGGCTGCTGGAGTGGGCTGAGGACAACAGGGATCCTGTCCTGTGGCTCCATCCCAAGGGCCAATTTTCCCAAGGGGATTTTAAAGAGCATGAGAGACTCCTGCTGATTCTTCACTGCCTCACCTGTTCTCACTGCTCTGCAAGGTCAGATACATGGAGCAAGTGCAGTAAGTAGTCAGGGGAAAATGGGGCTTGCTAAGAACAAAAGGAGAAGAGACAGTTAGAAGCTCGTGGATAACTTGACTTTCTGCACCTATATGGGACTGTATAGGGTACCTCTGGGCTCTTGTCAGGAAGGTTCTCAGTGCTTCCAGCTCAGTTAACTTTCAGGGACCTGAAACTGGTTCTGATCATCCTTGCTGCTCGCTGTCTCTGAAGTTGCTTTTCCATAAATATATTCAGTTATATTCTAATGTCTGCTTTAACGTCATATGTTGAGAGTAGTTGTGTACCTCCCTTCTACCAGAAGGGAAAGGAAGAAAGGTAAAATAATGTAGAATTACACACTGTGTTTGTGTTTTCTGCTTAGTGCAGTGACCCCACTTATTCAGTAACTGCTAATGGATGGATTGCTAATGCTTTCTTCTTTCTTCACATTTCATGTTAATAGAGTAACTTTCAATATATAAACTGTGTTCCTTGGTGAAGGGATGGTGCTTTGCTGGAAAAATCTACATGACAGAGGCAAGACTGCACATAGTGGTGCAATCCGTGTAGAGACAGCTCATGGCTTTGTGTAAGGTCAGCTTGGGTTCAGTATGGCTCCATCACGAGCCAGCTCAGATTTGGCAGCAGCAGTCCTGAGCTTATCCACTCAGCTGTGCTTGAGCTGATTTGCTCCAGTGTCTTGTGCATCTTCTGGGCTATGTCCTGAGCAACAGCAGCACAGACACTCTGAGGTTGCCTTCTCCATGCAAAGCACAGCACATGCACAGAACCAAATTGCCTCAGCTTTGCACTGTGCAGAAGCAGCCAAAGCTCTGCCCATGCTGCGCCAGCCCTTGGGGAGAGCTCCTGCCTGACCACCAAGCCTCCTCATTTATTTCTGTTGCACAATTAAACCTGAACAAATTGCCATAGGCATTGAGGTTTCACTCTGTATAGCGTATCCATCACTGGTGTGTTACATAACTGAATCTCCAAAAGGAGCATGGAGAAGGTTAACAAAGGTGTGGCCAGTAGGCTGCTCCATCCCTGGAAATGGCCAAGGCAAGGCTGGATGGGGCTCTGGGCAACCTGGTCTGGTGAGAGGTGTCCCTGCCCATGGCACGGGGCTGGAACTAGATGATCTTTAAGGTCCCTTCCAACCCAAACCATTCTATGATTCTATGTTAGCCTGAAAAATTCACCCTCTCTTGTGTCCCACACTTGCTCTTAGCCTTTGCATGAAGTCACAATTGTTTAAAGTAGAGCTGTTAGAAGGCAGGACTTCCTGAGACCAGTGACTATTGTAATGGAGCAGCCCAGGCTGGAAAATCCCATGTTTAGCAGTTATAGCTGTTTCACATCCACAGTGATGCTGCCTCCCTGTTTTGTCTTGCTATGTCTTGGAGGAGACTGATCATGCTGATGCTATTTTGACCTCATTTTTTCTTAGCCCTATCACATGACTAGCTCCTCTGGGCTTAATTCCTTGAGGCAGTGGGCATTGGGCTGAGCACAGTCCAGTCTGCAACTTTCCGCTCTGTTGGTGGCACATACACTAATGGAGCAGAGTGTAAAGTACTTCTGTAAACGGTGGCCTTGCTATTTTATATCAGAGAGCTGCAATGGAGGGTTTTTATGCCATTTGAAATGAGAAACCAACAATAACAGCCATTACATCCAAGGCAAGAGGTCACTGACAAGCCCTTTTGTCAGCCCGAGCAGTGTGTGGGTGCCACATGACAGGAATATATACCTGTCTCTAAGAAACATTTATCCCGATGCAATTTGTCAGATGAGTGTTCCATTAGAGGGACTTTTGCTTTAGTTGCCACTTTTTAAAAGAGTGACTGATGGAAGGACCAGGATTGCAATGTGACCTCACTGAGGTAGGCACAGCTCATGGTCATGCCATGTCCACATTGGCTTCTTTGGCCCGAGGAACTTAGTTTATCTGCAAGTCCCATTGTTCAGAGGAGAGTGTTGCTTACGTGAAGCAGGCAGGATTAATGTTTGCATTACATTCACAGTTCAGGCTGAACCTCATTCATACCTGGGCATAGAATCATAGAATCATCAAGTGTGGAAAAGACCTTCAAGATCATCAAGTCCAGTCATCCACCATACAACCCCACACCACTAAGCCATCTCCCTTAACACCAGGAATACCTAACTGGTGCAGAAAAAAAGACACCTACTGAAAAGGGGCTGGTTTTGAGTGACCCTTGCTATACAGAACAGCAGAGTGAGTTAGAGAGTCAGGTCCTTGCTTTTGTTAGGATATTTCTGTGTGGAAGTGGTCACTCAGTGAAGCTTTTGTCTGCCCACTGTGACTGGTGGTCACTGAGGTGCTGTGTAAAGTGTTCCCCCTTTGCTCTGAGTGGTTTTGTTTGAGCAGAAGAAGAGTGTGAGAGGGATGCCATCCTGGTCCTAAAATAAAGAGCCAACCAGAGAATCATTTAATGTTTATGGAAGAGTTGCCAAGGGTCCCATAGTGATTTCTCACAGAAATGAACAATTAACTTGCTTCTGCAATGTGGTTTACCCTGGATCAAGATGGGGTTAATAAGATGTGCTTCAGACAGACTTCAAATAACCCAACAAGTCACATTTTGGAGAGCAGTGCCTAAGAAGGAGTCCTCTAAAATGGTTTTCCTCTTGTAGATTATTTTGAAACATTTGTGTCTCCCTTGAGTGGGGCCCACACGCGGACAAAACCGACTCAGCACTGGGTCATATGTGGAAGTTTTGGTGTGGCACAGGCAAAGGAGCTGAAGCTGCTTTCTCAGATTAACATGTGGCTTAGATTGGAAACTGGACTGGAAGTGGGGTGTTTGCATTCATTAGGACTGCTCTGGAGGGTCACTGTGAAGCTGGATGAAGGGCATGTGTGCTACTACACACCAGGTGGGTGAGTACATCCCTGGAGGTGCAGGGGTGGCCTTGGCGTGAGAGACCAGCTGCCCAGAAAAATGCAGTCTGACCAAGCTGAGGTTAAAGCACAGTTGTGTGTGTGCTGGGGGAGGGGTGGGGGTTACTCCTGCAAGCCCTTTTCTACTCTCAGGATCAGTGAGGTATTTGGGTCAGTTTTGGGAACCTCAATACAGGGAGGATATTGAGGTGCTGGAGCAGGTCCAACAAAGGGCAAGGAAGCTGGTGGAGGGCCTGGAGGACAGGTCTGATGAGGACAGGCTGAGGGAGCTGGGGCTGTCTGGTCTGGAGGAAAGGATACTGAGGGGAGACCTCATTGCTCTTTACAGCTACCTGAAGGGAAGGTACAGAGCGGTGGGAGTTGGTCTTTTCTCCCAAGTCACTGGCAACAGAACAAGAGGAAAGTTGTGCCAGTGGAGAGTTAGTTTGGACATCAGGAAGGGTTTCTTCCCTGACAGAGTGGTCAGGGGTTGGAACAGGCTGCCCAGGGAGGGGATAGTGTCACTGTTCCTGGAGGGGTTCAAAAAACAAGTACATGTGTCAATGGGGGACAGGGTTAGTGGGCAGGGTGGGGTTGACAGTTGGACTGCATGGTCTTGCAAGTCTCTTCCAACCTGAATGGTTCTGTGATTCCATGATTCTATGGCTCTGGGATCCAGTCAGGGACAAATGGTGGGGCTGAATATAAAAATAGTAAAATATATAAAAATAGTCTGGTTTTATGCACTTCTGACAAGAGTAATGAAATTTATCCCTCTCTCTTTACATTTAGGAAGTGTAAGGTTCTTGCCTCAGCTTATTTTGATCTTGTGCATGGCAAACCATAGACTACCAGTCACAAGGACACAGATAAATTTGCATTTCTGAGTGAAATTCTCAGGAGCAAGCAGTCCCTTAGGACAGGTATTATTAGCTCCCTGGTTTCATTGGGTGCCTCAGTGAATCGTGGTGTGTTTACGGCTAGATCCTCTAACAGAAGACTCCAGTTATCTCTTAATAATGTATTCTCCTGTGGTTTTTAGTTCCAAAGTGCTGTGCTAAGGAAATTTTCCCAAAGGGTTCCATTTGCTTTTGTGCTTCAGCACTATACCCAGAGTCTTTGGAAGATGCGCACAGACTTTTCAGTGAGGCATTTAATTTAAGAGGAGTGTCTTTGCCTGGCTTAGGCTCGTGTTTGGAGTTCACTTGTAATGGGCTCACCTTGCTTTCTGCCAAGTTTCTAAAGAAGAACAGAAAGAGATAACAGATCTACAAGACCGATGATACAGAATTCTTAGTCTCGAGTGGAAAGTGGAGAGCGTGTTAGGTGAGTTGTCAAAGTTTGATTAGTACTAAACAACCTGATTTATAAGATAAATTCATAAATCATCCAAAAAAACCCACGTAACTGGTGTGAGAAAAGGCTGGTGCTGGGATAAGTAACTCTGAGGATGGTATTTGTGTAAAAGCGCGCTTTTTCAACCCCAGAATGCCATAGAAATAGCTATTAAAATTCAAGAATATGTTCACAAACCCAGAAGCATTTGAGACAGAACTGAGCAAGTATATAGGTGGGATGATGCAGCCCAGCAGCAACCCACCCAGTCCCTGGGGTGCAGAACAAAGGCAGACACTGGTGCTGCTGGGGCTACTGGGTTCTACAGAGCAGTGCCCAGGCAGTTGCATTTTGATACAGACACATGCCAGCAGCAGCAGCATATTTATTAAATCAAAGCAGACAGCCTTTAGTCGGTCCTGTGTGGGGTAGCTTCTTTTCCCTTTAAATATTTCATGAGTTCTGACTTTCCCCATCACTGCCAGACAAGGTAGCAAGTCTTGGTGGCTAGAAGAGCTGGGCAGGTGTCTGGGGGTGGCTTAGAGCATCCCATGGGATGAATGGGCATGGAGGGGGCTGCTCAACTTGCTCAGCAGGCAGGGGTGCTAAGGTTACACAAGTATTTCTGTGTCCAACTACCAGTGAAAGGTGCATTAGACCCCACAGTATCTGGGTACGTGCAAGCTTCAGACTAGCTCAGATGCACGTATTTTCACGGGAAACAGGCAATTCGGCTCTTGAGCTGACAGCAAACCTCCAGGCGTATTTTCTTAGTCGCTCAAAGAGGTTTTTATTTTTTTCCTTGGTTCAATAACTCGTAAAGGACAGATTCCTAACTGCATTTGTTGAAGTGCCATCTCATGGTGCGCTGACACGGGGACTGACTGATGCACAGCAAGTTATCAGATGCTCTGAGATGAAGGGAGCAGTAACACAGGCAGCCGTTTCCTCTCACAAAGGATGTGCCACCTTTCCTTTGCCTCTACCTCCATTTCAAGGGATTCTTCAAATGAAGGAGGGACACGTGAACCCTTCTTGCTTGACAATCCCTTTTTTTTACCTATTGAGCACCATGAGAACTTGGAGTTCACTTGTTCCGAGTGATTTGTGTAGTAGGTGAAGTACCAGGGGAAAGGAAAGGAGTAATTCTCTCTTTTCTGAAGAACTGTGATCTAAACATATAAATGTCACCGAGTAAGAGTTACCTGAAACAACTGGAAGGGCAATTAACACCTGGTTTTATGGGCAACATTGGTTACCACTATCAGTTTTAATGAAGTGTATTAACTAAATTGTGTTCTGAGTATTCATTCAGCCCTGTTTATGGCACACTCTTGAGTACAGTTACTGTTTGTCAGAAGTGCAAACTAGTGAACATATGAGGCTTTAAGACAGGCCATCTGTTAGTCTTAGACCCTTGGATAATTGTCAAGCAGTTCTAAAAATAAGCACGTACCAACAGCAAGGGGGTGCAAAGGTGATTTTTCTTTAGTGGCTGAGAGCAAAGGAAAGGCAGCAACCAGAAATTAAAAATAAAAAAAAATNCTCTGGGATCCAGTCAGGGACAAATGGTGGGGCTGAATATAAAAATAGTAAAATATATAAAAATAGTCTGGTTTTATGCACTTCTGACAAGAGTAATGAAATTTATCCCTCTCTCTTTACATTTAGGAAGTGTAAGGTTCTTGCCTCAGCTTATTTTGATCTTGTGCATGGCAAACCATAGACTACCAGTCACAAGGACACAGATAAATTTGCATTTCTGAGTGAAATTCTCAGGAGCAAGCAGTCCCTTAGGACAGGTATTATTAGCTCCCTGGTTTCATTGGGTGCCTCAGTGAATCGTGGTGTGTTTACGGCTAGATCCTCTAACAGAAGACTCCAGTTATCTCTTAATAATGTATTCTCCTGTGGTTTTTAGTTCCAAAGTGCTGTGCTAAGGAAATTTTCCCAAAGGGTTCCATTTGCTTTTGTGCTTCAGCACTATACCCAGAGTCTTTGGAAGATGCGCACAGACTTTTCAGTGAGGCATTTAATTTAAGAGGAGTGTCTTTGCCTGGCTTAGGCTCGTGTTTGGAGTTCACTTGTAATGGGCTCACCTTGCTTTCTGCCAAGTTTCTAAAGAAGAACAGAAAGAGATAACAGATCTACAAGACCGATGATACAGAATTCTTAGTCTCGAGTGGAAAGTGGAGAGCGTGTTAGGTGAGTTGTCAAAGTTTGATTAGTACTAAACAACCTGAATTATAAGATAAATTCATAAATCATCCAAAAAACCCCACGTAACTGGTGTGAGAAAAGGCTGGTGCTGGGATAAGTAACTCTGAGGATGGTATTTGTGTAAAAGCGCGCTTTTTCAACCCCAGAATGCCATAGAAATAGCTATTAAAATTCAAGAATATGTTCACAAACCCAGAAGCATTTGAGACAGAACTGAGCAAGTATATAGGTGGGATGATGCAGCCCAGCAGCAACCCACCCAGTCCCTGGGGTGCAGAACAAAGGCAGACACTGGTGCTGCTGGGGCTACTGGGTTCTACAGAGCAGTGCCCAGGCAGTTGCATTTTGATACAGACACATGCCAGCAGCAGCAGCATATTTATTAAATCAAAGCAGACAGCCTTTAGTCGGTCCTGTGTGGGGTAGCTTCTTTTCCCTTTAAATATTTCATGAGTTCTGACTTTCCCCATCACTGCCAGACAAGGTAGCAAGTCTTGGTGGCTAGAAGAGCTGGGCAGGTGTCTGGGGGTGGCTTAGAGCATCCCATGGGATGAATGGGCATGGAGGGGGCTGCTCAACTTGCTCAGCAGGCAGGGGTGCTAAGGTTACACAAGTATTTCTGTGTCCAACTACCAGTGAAAGGTGCATTAGACCCCACAGTATCTGGGTACGTGCAAGCTTCAGACTAGCTCAGATGCACGTATTTTCACGGGAAACAGGCAATTCGGCTCTTGAGCTGACAGCAAACCTCCAGGCGTATTTTCTTAGTCGCTCAAAGAGGTTTTTATTTTTTTCCTTGGTTCAATAACTCGTAAAGGACAGATTCCTAACTGCATTTGTTGAAGTGCCATCTCATGGTGCGCTGACACGGGGACTGACTGATGCACAGCAAGTTATCAGATGCTCTGAGATGAAGGGAGCAGTAACACAGGCAGCCGTTTCCTCTCACAAAGGATGTGCCACCTTTCCTTTGCCTCTACCTCCATTTCAAGGGATTCTTCAAATGAAGGAGGGACACGTGAACCCTTCTTGCTTGACAATCCCTTTTTTTTACCTATTGAGCACCATGAGAACTTGGAGTTCACTTGTTCCGAGTGATTTGTGTAGTAGGTGAAGTACCAGGGGAAAGGAAAGGAGTAATTCTCTCTTTTCTGAAGAACTGTGATCTAAACATATAAATGTCACCGAGTAAGAGTTACCTGAAACAACTGGAAGGGCAATTAACACCTGGTTTTATGGGCAACATTGGTTACCACTATCAGTTTTAATGAAGTGTATTAACTAAATTGTGTTCTGAGTATTCATTCAGCCCTGTTTATGGCACACTCTTGAGTACAGTTACTGTTTGTCAGAAGTGCAAACTAGTGAACATATGAGGCTTTAAGACAGGCCATCTGTTAGTCTTAGACCCTTGGATAATTGTCAAGCAGTTCTAAAAATAAGCACGTACCAACAGCAAGGGGGTGCAAAGGTGATTTTTCTTTAATGGCTGAGAGCAAAGGAAAGGCAGCAACCAGAAATTAAAAATAAAAAAAAAATAAATAGGCTTCTTATCCTATAAAGCAAACTCACTTTCTTTTTCTCCCTTTCCCTCCCCTCCTCCCCCTTGCTGTGTTTGCTTTTGGTTTTTTTCCTTGCATTCAGTTTTTTTCCTCCTGCTCTTCTGGGTCATGGTATCCCTTGAATGCCTCTCCAGTTTAGGATTAGAGCAGCACCAATTTAAGGCTCACAGCTTTCTGTAGAGAGCATAATCTCTGATGGCTAAAGCAAGGGTCATCTTGTGTCCTCTGCCTAAAGTAATCCCTTTATAAAGTCAAGGCGTAAAGATTTTCATCTTGCTGGACGGCTGTGAGGGAGAAATGGTACCTGTGCACATGTGTTTCCCTGCTCATGGGCATTTAACCGGGAATAATAAAGACCAAGAGATTTTTGGGCCACTTGGAATTCCAAAGATGCAAAACATGGTTTGAAAAATGAAAGCTGCAGATGGCATTTTGTAAATATTTAGACACTCTAACTTCTGTTTGTAGCAATGTGGAGCATTTGTTTTGTCCTGGTTTTGTATATGTGTGCTGCAATGTGAGATTGCAACCTTTGCTTTGAGTCAGTGCCTGACTCTGAGGCTGGCCTTTTGTTTGGCGGCTGTGTGTGCTGGCAGCCAGCACAGGGGTCGCGTGTCCTTTTCCCCCAGCCCTATGATCTGAAGGGTAGAGAGACAATGGAGGGAGGGGGCTCTGCTTCAAGGAGCTCCCAATGAAGACCTAATTGCCAGTGGTGCCTGAAAGGCTGGTGAAGACCTGGACAGGGAGCTGGGGAGCAGCTAGGGAGAGAAGCTACCTAGGTCTGGAGGACCGACACTCCTCCCCCCCCCCCCCCCCCCCCCCAATACAGAAATCAATAGGAGATACCTTCTGTGTCACAGGATGGGGCAGCTGTGTTCATGCATCACCACCAGTGCTGGTGTATCCAGCCCAGGGTTGCTGCTTTCAGTCAGGGTGGTTTTGCAGTGCCATAGGCACCCTGGAGTCCCCAGGCATGAAGCTGTGGGGCAGCCAGCTGGGCCCAGGCTGAGCAGGCAGCCCCAGAGCAGCTGTATGCAGGCTCTGGGTGCCGGGTGCTCCCTCTCTCAAACACCCAGTGTGCATGGGTCACTCAGTGGCTAATCACCAGTTAAGTTCCACGTTGCCTCTTTGTGGCATTATCTCCACAATCCTTACTGAATTAATTTATTGAATGGTTTCTGTTTATTTTAATGTGATTTGGAAAGAGAAAGAGAGGCTCCACAATCTTCCATCAGAGCCCCAACCTCTATGAAACACTGCATGAGGCTCATGAATTTCATCATGGAGGGCAGTGGACTTCCCCAGCCTTGTCGTGCCATTCCTTAACCTTTGTACAGCAGACGGTACGTGGAGTGTATGAGCTCAGGCACACACTACACCTCTAAATGGCTGGTACCAAACATCTAAAGACATAACAGATGCGCAGTGGCACTACAGGCTTGGATGTACGATGGCCCCAAACCATTATCACCCCCCTCACAGTTGCATTTTATTTTTTTCAGCTGCTCCTGTGCAGTACACCTGTGACTTGTTGGCAGTGAACGTGCTTGCCGTGTGGGAGCCTCCCAGCTTGACTGCCTGGTTTGGAGCTCCGCTGCTTTTGTGTGTGTGTGTGTGTGTGTGTGTGTGTGTGTGTGTGTTTTCCTCTCAATCTTTATATAGCTTGTAAGAGTTCTTTGAACTGCTGTAAGTGATCATCTTTCAAGCCTGATGCTTTCCTTCGTGAGACAGTGTTCTGAAAATGGGGATTGTCACGGCAGCGTTTTCATAATAATGCCCGTGGAAAAACAGAGGAATATTCATCGTAGATGTCCTGCGCAAATGGCTTGATCTGCATCCAGAGGGCAGGCAGGGGGTGTCCCCAGGGAAGAGCTGGAGAGCAATCAGTATCTACACGGACAATAATCAACCTTTCTTTGAAATCTTTTTATTTTCTGCAAAACCCATCGCCCAGTTCCTTGGTCACAGACACTTCTGCGGATGGTTCATTTGGGGATTGTGCAGCCAGTAGAAAATTCCACTTAAACACTGCGACAGCCCCGAGGCTCAAGATAGTTGCATTTTTCCCGCTGACGTGGCTAACGGAATCGCTATCCATTTTGCATGATTATTAGGAAAAGAGAAGAAGAAATTTTCCAACCTTGTCCTATAAGTAAGCTGTGACTTACTTGATCTTGACAGGTGACTTAGTGCTGCTGTAGAGTTTTCCAGCTGCAATAATGTCTCAGAATGATGTATTCAGTGGGGGATCAGCTGTGAGCCATCCGTAAACCAGGGGGCCTAACAGGAGCTGTGAAGAACCATTTTTACTGTTCAGCTTCCAAATTAGGTCCTGCCTCCTGCCAGTCCCAGATGCATTGGTGTGCGGACGGCCATGCAAGCAGGTAGGCATGTGCAGGCACACGCGGGTGTGCTGGAGACACTTCAGCTTTGTGCCTGCTCTCATTTTCCCTTTGGAAAACAGTACTAAGATTTTTTTTTTAAAACTATAGATTGCAGAGTTGACAAATCATGCCCAAGCTGCTTCCTGCCCACCCACCCTCCTGCTGGGGGAAGTGGGTGAAGTTTCCCTAGGCAGCTCAGCAGGAGCATTCCCGGAGCATCACATGTTTCAAACTGCTCGATCCCTACTGGTCTTTATGGTTGCATCCTGCCACCTGGCACAGCTCAGCATAGCAGCACCAGGATTTACTTACTTTTCAGTTGCTCTGTAAGGCGGGGAGTTGTCTGTGTGGGCCCATGCAGCAGTGCCCAATAGAGCTGTTTGATAAGATGTGGGTCAGATATGAAAAACACACGTGTGAGAGAAGAGACATCAGCGCTGAATGTCTCGAGTGCTTACTGACATCTGCAAAGCTCCATTCCAACCAGCTGCACACGTATGGGGCAGAGGGAGTAGAAACAAGATAAGACCTGACAGTTGCCAGTGGTAGGAGACTGGTTTCCAGAGTGGTTTATTTGGAAATCATGTTTGAGTGGTCTGAAGTGCATGTTAATAGGTGAGAAACATACACTGCTTGCAGAGGATATGGAGAGGCTTTCGTGGGTCTTCTGAACACACTCCAGTGCTGGTTGTGCAGTGCTGACACATGCAGGAAGCAGGTGGTCTGGTATTGACCAGCACTTGGGATGCAGGATTTACGGCTGGTACAAGATCTCCTTTCTGACAGGTGAGAGGAGGATTCGCTGTGCCCGGGGGTATTATCACAGAATTGGTTGGTTTGGAAGAGATCTTGAAGATCATCAAGTCCAACCATTCCCCCAGTACTGCCAGGTCCCCACTAACCACTGTCCCTTACCCCACATCTCCATGGCTTTGCAGCACCCCCACTGCCCTGGTCAGCCTGGGCCAGGCCTGGAGAACACTGGTGGAGCAGAAATTGGTCCTCAGGGCCAACTTCAGTCTCCCTTTGAGGCCATCTCCTCTTCTCCTGACATCACTGAACAGCCCGTTTATAGATAAGTTTGTGAGGTCCTGCTTATTAACAGGTTATGTTTGGTCTGGAGATTAGTCAGCATATTGATCACCAGTACTGCATGCAGAGGGAATAAATGGTACATTCCCAAGATACTAAAATAAAGTCAAGATTCCTTATGAAAAATGTGTGCATTTTTTAAGCGATGGCCCTATGGCACAGCTAGTTCCTCAGCTCCTACCTGGGCCAGCTCTGGATGGCTGCAGGATTTGAGTATGATCTGGTTATTTCTTTGTGTAAACTCTGCTCACAAACC
The DNA here is from genome assembly GCA_013397515.1 of Upupa epops. Taxonomy (NCBI): domain Eukaryota; kingdom Metazoa; phylum Chordata; class Aves; order Bucerotiformes; family Upupidae; genus Upupa; species Upupa epops. Next base: position 277,735 of record VZRI01000437.1, read on the forward strand.
CACTGTATTTGTTGTATTCGGAGTGCTCAGAGCATATTATTAACCTGTGCTTGAGGAGGGCGGGCTCACAATGAAAGCTTCATTATCAGATTTAGAGCCACATACCATTCCTTTATTGACCTGCCTGCTGCAATCAATGCAGCAGCCACGCAAGTTGGAGATCCTGTTCCCTGACTGGAGGCTGTGCAGCATGCACCCAGTGCTGATTGTGCATTATATTTTAAACAACACTGCCTAAATAAGTATGGATTTGTCTACCACCCAAGATGTGGAAGATGGTAAAGCTTTCGCCTTCTTAATTGATATCCAGGATGACCTAAAAATAGCACTGTAAAGAGCACAAGAAATGCCCCTCACTCAGATGGGTGGCCTTTGTGTTCTGCATTTCATTGCTTTCGGAGCTGGGTTTAACGGATGAGCTTCTTGTTGGTGCTGCCATTGTGCTTACAGGGCTCCATCTATCCTCTTCCATAAAGTCATTACTTGACTTGAGAATCAGTGCATCCAGCACTGCAAAGGTCATCCCTTCACAGAGCCAGGGAAATTTCCTTGTGTAGCAAAGTAAAAAGCCACTGGATTTTATGTGGACATTAAATTATCTAAAAGTCAGGTAGCTCCAGCTTGATCTTATTTGAGTATAAGCTCCTGCTAAGCTTTCCAGGTTTCTGCACAATGCTTCTGGGTTTTGATTCTGCAATATTTACTGTCGCAGACTGGTGTCTGCTGGGAGGGCTGGTACTATGCTAAACAGGGTGCAGTTAGATTGTGATTTCAACAGTTGATGGTATTTAATCCCACAAGGGCTCATTCTGTGTGTGCACAGCCACGATGTCTCTGCTGCCCCCATAACCTGACCGTTATTGTGTGGACTTTCCTCACAGCCCACCCACCAGCCACAATATCGCTGAGAACTTTGGCCATGGAGTAGGAACTCAGCAGCTCTTGTGACACCTGGTGGTCACGTTTTGGGAATGCACAGTCCAGAAGTGCTGCCCGCTAATGGGGTCACCACCGCCTGGCCCTGCACGTCGCCAGCTTCCTGCTAGCTCTTCCCATCTCCACCAGGGAGATGTCACCTCTACATGAAGCAGAGGATCATTTCTTTTCCTTTCTGAAATGTAACTGTGGGGAGTGTGGAAGGGCCAGATGATTTACGAAAAGTTAAAATATCTTTGTTTTAGAACTTCATTGCTGTAAATAAATAATTAGTGTCAAAATTCATTTCATGTTTAAAAACTTAGTCTTCAAGCTGACGGACTTGCTGTTATTAGGCAGATGGAGATCAGTACAATTGCTTAGGCTTGAAATAATGCAAATGGTTTTGTATTTGGGGATGCTGGGGACCTGGCTTGAGAAATGCTCACCAGAGAAATGCTCTCTAGTTCCTCATGCAGTGGGATAATCATAAAAATAAAGCTGAGATTATATGCAGGATTGACATGTTGGTTAGCACACAAAAGGCAGGTGAGCTGGTGCTGCTTTAAAAATATGTTTCCAGGGTTGGCTTTGCCATTATTGGCTCCGGCACAAACTGACAGGACAGGTCAGTCAGTGTCTTCTGACGTGAGACAAGATGCCATAAGGCTCTTGCAAATTGACCAGAAGGAAAAAAGGGAACAAAACAGTCCCTAAACTGCTGAAAGGAGTGTGTAGAGCAAAGTCTGTTCTTTAAAGACATTTAATTTTGGGGTTACGTGTGCAGCCTGCTTTTCCGCCGGGGGCATTACCCTGGTGCCTGGACCAACGGTTCAGCTGTTATTGCCGAAGTCTATCTTGGACTGAGGAGCGTGTGTCACAATCTGGTGTCTCTTGCTGCCAGAACTCATGCTCGGTACTAGTGAGAATCAAGCAGCAATATATGGCAAGGGTTCCCCCCGCCATTCAGATGGTTTGCTTTTTTTTTTTAATTGTTCTGGTTAAGGGAATCCCTAAAGGCAGCTTTTGCCGGTGAAGTGTTACCACTTTCTTTCAGTGTGCTGCAAGGAACAAGGCAAAAATAAAAACGAGAGCCTGGTGGCTGTTCTTGGCTGGTAGGGTTTTTTTTGTAAGTTCATGCCAGCATTAACAGATCTGTCAGAACAAAGCAAATGTGTCATATTGGCAGCTGTTACTTATGAGTACTTTTTCTTTGTTGCATTTTGTTTTGTAATAATTGAGAAGCTTTTATGTGGAGCTCTGCATAAATGGTACTGAGTGGGAGGGTATGGGCATGCTTTCCATTATTCTGCCCCTCATGCATGTCTCCTTTTTTTGTCTTTCCAGAACCACACATTGAGCCAGCACGCACAGTGAGCCACTGGCGCTACAGGACACCTCTCTGCAGAAGACTTGACGGTGGCACAGTGGGGAGGACCATTTGAACATTACATCCAATCAAAGTGTCATTTGCAACCCAGATGTAAAACTCTAATGATTTGGCCATGAGGCGCTGCTATTATAAGCAGCTGGAAATGAATATTAATGGAAGAGATTAAAAGTATTCCATGCTCAGTATTTTTTATTGTCCTGCTTCAGCTAGTGTACTTTAGAGCTTCTGCTTCTGACTGAATTTATAGTGTTAGATAAATCTGCTTTGATGCTGTTGCCCTTTGTTGCTTCTTGTATTATATTGATAGTTAAAGATTAGGTGTGATTTTCTTTTTCTTTTGTTGTTAACTGCTTTTTAATTGCGATTTTAGGTAACTGTGCATTGTGATGTGGTTGCTTGGCTATTGTCTGAATATTTCTTTTTAATTTTTTTAATTAAAGACTAATGCTTTGATTGGATTTGCCAGTTCACCGGACAGTGATTAAAACTATGTAATGAATATAATCGGTTTCAGTGCAACTGGATGGTCTGCTTTATAAATGTGACTTAATCTGATTGCAATAACTAGTACAGTTCAATAAAGGGAATACATGAGCTTAGCATCAGAGCTTGTCTGTCTGTCCACGCATGCTACGCCACCACTGCTGGCAGATGTGTGCCATGCTTCACCCAACAGCATCCCAGGATGAAGAAAGACTGGGAGAGAGTGAGCACCACATTCCTGTACCTGCTGTCGCGTTTGCTTCTTGGAAGCTGCTCCCAGGTTCCCACAGTAGGTTGAGATGAGGTAAGAACATTTACTGCATCTGGTGGAAGAAGGTGTTGCTGGCTTATATTACTCTTAACGGTTGCTCAGGTCAATAAGAATGAAGGCAGCTGGATCCTATCTCTCTCTGTGTTTCAATACACACAAAAAATGAATTAAAAAATCTTTCTGGATTGTTTACAAATGCACAAATATTGGATCAAGCCTTGGGGACCCTGGGAAGAGACAGTGTATTTCAAAGCATGTGGACTTGTAGGCCCCCAGGTACTGTAGCTCTATGTAACTGCCATACTTCTGACATTGAAACTGCCATCGTGCAGCCTAACAGAGCTCATTAGCAGGTTTCTTGTTTCTTTTTAAACACGTCATATGGTAATGAGCGAAGTTACATTTTGAGGCAGAGGAAGAGTCCTTTTAAGGACCACAGACACCTCTGCAAAGTTAGTGAGATGCAGTTCTCATGGCATCTTCTGCTTGAATGAATCATAACCAGGACAGAAGATGTTGAGCAGTTGTGACAGCTGGAAAGATGTGGTTACCCATTCCCACGATGTACAAGGCTTTGCGACACTGTGCCACAGGAACATGCACAGTCAGAGCCTTTCAGAATCGCTGCACTGAGCTAGAGCACAACTGACTGTCATTGTACTGTGTCTGGGCTTCAAGCAGGTAAGTGATGCTTTGTAGGGAAGGTGCTTTCAAGGGTATGTAGTCAACACCCAGACGAGTTTGTACAGTGAGTTTATTAACTCAGGCAAGGGTGCACTTCTGTAAAAGCTGTTGCTTTCTTCCTGGTTATTCTCTGCAAGCCACGGCATCAATGTTTATGGGCTGAAACATAATCACCAGTTCATTTTTCTCATTCCTATCATGTGCTGTCTCCTAACTCATAGGCAAAACTTTAAGGTGGAGAATGGAAGTGTCTCCTTCAGTGCAGGCTTATAGCCATGAAAGGCTTTGGGAAGGTACAGCAGAACTCCTGTGGCACCTTCTCCCTGCTAAAAGCAAGACAGCAGGTTCTCACAATGGAGATACTCTATGCCTGACACTTTTTTTGGAATGATATTTGATCATACTTCTGGACAAATGAATAGAAATATGAATAGAAATATTGGAAACACAAAGATGCAGATTTCTGTCTTCAGGAAAAGATTCTGTGTCGGGAATCCCAAGAGTGAGCTGATGTTTCCATGCAGCAATGAATGCTGCTTTAGCAGTGCAGTACTGAAGCTCATGCCTTTGTCTCTGCATCTCCGTACTGTCTAGTTAAAACTCATTATGCTGGGGTGGGGAACTCCCCATGTGCAGATCCTCTTTCTGGGCTATTTTTCCCCATCTGTACTGGAAACGTGGGCAGGGTGCTGGGGTTCATGCTCAACGTGGCAGTGCCAGGCAGGCTGGTGCTTTGAGCTGCCTGTTACATCTGCCCTAAACCCTCACCAGGCAACGGGCAGCGGGTGGAGGAAAGGAATAGTTTGGTTTTTCACCCTACCATTGCAGGGGAAGGGATCCCAAAGCACAAGAGTGGGTGCTGTGGTCCTGCTTGATCTTCTTCATCCCTTCTGGTACTCAAACTTTGTGAGCAGCACAAGTCAGGCTGGAGAGAAGGGCTGGACTGTGTCCCTAGGGCTAGATAAAAACGAAGCTGTGGTCCTGTTCTGTTGGTGCTCTGGTTTCTTACAGTATTTGGGGAATATCTGAACTCTAGCGGACAACTGATGCTTTAAACACTTCTATGACAATATATACAAAGTGCAGGGACACTGCAGGGCTGCTTTGTGGCATTTCTGACATAGCCAGGCCCACGTGAACAGTCACAGTTTCCACCACAGCAAGGGATGGTGCTGTCCTGATTTCTGCTCTCTTAGGGGCCAAAGAAACCCATTTTGGGTGTGGGGATGAAAGCTTCTGCAGGGAAACAGATAGAGGGCTTTCTCCTCATCTGCTCCTGCCATGGAGCTTCATCTGTGACAAACTGGACCCCTGCAGATCCCAGAGCTGATCCTTAGCCTATGCCTGGGTGCAGTGCTGCTGCCTGACCCTTTTGTCTAAGGCTTGAGCCTCCCAAGATAGGGCTGCCCCAACCACAGTGGTGGCGGAGCTCCTCAGCACAATATGGGCCCTTTCTCTGGTGGTTCCTGTGTGACTGCTTGTTCTATGCCACTTGTCCCACTGGGAAGCAGGGGCAGACCAGCCCTGCACTGGTACAACACACAGCTCTGTTGGCATAGCTGCATCACACCAGGGAGTGCTTTGCGTGCCTAGTATATAGTTCCTGTATCTGTTAAAAGCTCCTAGGGAAAACAGAGCCTAACTGCAGGTGGAGAAAAATAATATCACAGCTTCTGGTGTGTGTTTGATGTTTCACCCCCTTTTTCTTAGTGGCCAAGAAGTGCTAAAGAAGGCATTTGGAAAGCAGTCAGAAACGCTAGCTCCAAAGACACCTGTATTTCAACAGCTACAACACGCTGACAATGAGATGGAGAGCCTGGATGCAATCCCCATGATGTGCCCCTGCCTGTCTGTGCAACTTGCAGCTGCTGTGCAGTGCTGCTGCAGACGCGGGCTGGCACAGGCTGCTGATGGCGTGGGTGATGCTGATGAGTCACGGGTAAGTGCAAACCATATCTGCCAAAGTTCTTGCTGAGGATGGGCTTTGGCAAAAAGTCATTGTATGATGAGTGGCCAGTTTGGGTCCAGTACGGGGTTTGAAACAGTGAAAAAACAGTCTTATCGTATAAAGAAATGTTGTATAGGCAGTTTTATACGTTCAAGTTTTGGCAAATATTGACATATAAATCCATATTAATGATGAATTAACAAAGTACTCTGCAGTGATTCAATCTATTAGCCCTTTATGCATTGAATGATCTTTGCTTTTAGATTCACTACCTACCCACACAGCCAAAACCCAGCAAAATATTTAGTCAAGAAATAGCAACCAATCCCCACAGGTGATGAATTGTCTATGTAGCCAGTTTTGCGCACTTGTATTTTATTCAATATTTCTATAGATAGTTGTCTGATCTATCACCTTCAGCAAGGGGTCACCACTTTCAGTCACATGCAACAGAGTTGTAGAAAAAGGAGGTGCTTAGCCCAGTGCCTCCAAAAGAAAGGGAGAGAAAAGGGGGACCATCTGAGGGAGGGAGTGACTGATCACTTTGTGCTGGAGCATCTTTGAGTGGCCTGGGGAAGGTTATCCACTGAGCTGCAGCTCAGAGGGAAAGTGAAAGGAAAAAATCAGAGGGGCAAGGGGGCTGTCCCTCCAAAACTTTTCAGAAGAGTTAATGGAAAATCTACCCTCTGGCAGCCATTTCCATCATAGTGTATCTGCACATCCCATGTCCCAGGTTTTCTCCTACCAGTGTCTAAGAGCAGACTGGGGTTTAGTATGTTTCACTGGCTTTTAATGCACTCTCTAGTGCAGACAGTGGAGGCTTTTCCCCTGGTAAATGGTCTCTGGTTTGGCCCTCACTCTAAAGCAGCAAGGTTCCTGCAATCCCCTCTCCACATTTCAGAACAACCACCAGCTTTAGCAACATCTGACAGCAGTGTGGGGTCTGAGACATCGTGTCCCTGCAGAGCTGGCAGTACTTAGCCAGGGTAGAAGAAACGCCCTGCGCGCTGTCATGGGCAGAGTGTGAGCTCAGCACAGGCACGGCCACGGAGAGACCCAGGTGGCAGGAACCGCAGAGGCCACCGGGCTTTGGAGCTGACGGGAGAGTGACAGTCCTGCCGGCTGCTGATGCCACGCTGCCCTGCTGCTTGCCATCCCCTGCCATCTGTGTCCCCACGGCAGGCAGCCTTTTCCCCATGCAGAGCCGCTGACCTAGCCAGGCCCCCCATGGCCCCACAGCCCCTGGCCAGGCCAGCAGGGAGGACAATGGGAGGACGCAGGGCCTCCTGGCCTGTACAGGAGCCTGGGGATGGTGCTGCAATGGCTGCTGCCAGTGCTGGGCCTGGCACCATGGTGGAGGAGGGATTGGGCCCGGGCCTCAGCCATGGGCAGAAATGGCTGATTTGTGCTGGGACCCTGCCCTTCCCATTGCCCGGGGAGGTGGGCACCCACCAGCCCCATCCTTCTGTAGGGCCTCAGCCAACCCTCCCGGTGGGGAGGCTGCTAGGTCTATTTGGGGCTTTGTTTAAAGCCCCAAACGTCTTTGTTTGTTTTCTGCCGGATGAGTGAGCAGGGCTGAGCTCCAGGGTCAGCCAGGGCAGAGCCAGAAGCAGGACAGGAGTCTCAGCCACAGCTCAGCCCCCACCACCACTTTGCCCATTGGTGCTTTTGCTGTCCCACTCCTGTGTGGTGTCACATGCTGCCCCCTGAGAAGCATCATGCTTCCAGGCTTTTGGGACATCAAAGCTCCCAGATAAACAGTCCTGAAAAGATCTTCACTATTTCACCAGTGGCTGGGCTTTAGTGCTTTGTCTGTATTTATAGCTCAGTGGTGTCAACCAGCCCCAGCAGGTCTGAGAGGCAGTGCAGAGCATTAACTGAGTTGCAGGACTACAGGCTAGGTGGTTCTGGATTTTGCTACTCCTGATGTTCCCACCCTGTTGGTGTCTAAAGCCCTATGTGGCACAGAGGGTATCCTCGGCAAGGAGGGATGAGAGAGCCAGTGCATTGTGAGGCTCCTCTGAGTGTGAGAAATCCTGCTAAAAGAGGCATCACCTTTTGGAAAAAAACCTTTAGCCTCTGATCTTTTAGTACCAACCAGAATCCTGCTCTGAACTTAAAAAAAATATAAACCTATCTATGTCTTCAGTTTTACGTGACTGGAAGAGGTACCTGGGCCCCCAGCACGATCCCTCCCTCACAATAAACAAGCGAGCAAACAAGCCCTCCAAGCTGCATGTGCTGAAGCTACGTCCCTGAGGTGCTGGGCTCTGCTTTACCCGGCCTTTAATTTAAAGAGAAGAGAGAGAAAAAGAAAAAGAAAGAACATCTTTTTTCTTGGTTGAAAGCAACGCAATAAATAAGTGCATCTTCTTCTCCTTGCCGCTGCAATTTATAGGCATTGTTCCTCAAGAAATTGGCTTCTGTGCATGAAAGCTATAAAATATGCATGCCATTTGCAAAAGATACAGCTCCAACTGTATGTTTGCTGCTTTATTCACAACCTATCTCCGTGTAAGGCTGCCACTGAGGGAAGGTGTTAAAGGAGTGTGCAAATGAGCTCAGCTAATGCTTCTGTAATGGTGCTAAAAAATGGTCAAGAGCTTCCCTTAGCTTCACATAGCAGAAACAATTTGGGTTGCTAATGGGGAGCGATAGGATTTCACCCAAAGCAGGACCCAGAAACATTCTTTTCATGAGGGTACCTGTAGTTTAATACTCCTCAAGTGTTGCATAATTCCTAACAAATGTGCAATATGTTATATTGCACATCCTCAATGCTTTAACAGTGAAACCTGGAAGAGGAGGCCTTCACTGAACCCTAAGAGGCCTGGTGTATAGACAGTAGAAAAATAAGTGGATGGATTGAAAAGAGAAGGTAGACAACACCTGACTGGAGCAGGGCCAGTGGATGCAGTGTATAAAGTTCATTACTCTTGCCTCTCTCTCCCTGTAATGGTGCCAAGAGCAATTGTGTTGAAATCAAAACCCCAACTTTTTCTCTGGTTTTAGCACTGAAGCTGGGGGGAAGCTAGTGCAAGGTCAGGGCTGGTGCAGAGCAGTGCCAGGGCAGATCTGTTCAGAGTGAAGCCACGTACGTGATTTCCTGGCTGTTGTAGGTTTGTACCGGCCATACGGAAGCTGAGATACCTGGCATCCCACATGGGACAGGAGGCAATCTTTGCTAGTAGGTAAGATGTGTCTGTACTAGCAAACAGGATTGCTTCTTCTCTTACTGAGGAGTTTAGCCCCCAAACAGAGCTTAAAATGTAAATTAAGTCCAGAGTCCGCCCTGCCCTTCATTTTTCCTTTTGCAGAGTAATTCCAGTTACTGATACACTGCATCAAAGAATACTCCAACCTGCTTTGCTTTCTGGGAACTGCCAGAAAACAGCTGCCTCTTTCACACTGCACTGCAAATGTGTACACAACCCCTTCCCTTGCCTTCAAGGAGTTAAATGTTCACATATGTAAGGCACACTAGGATCAGAGCCTCAGGTAATCAAATGCTACTGGATAACTTGACTGTGCATCATTAACTCAGTGATGCACCAAGCTCAGGGAGAGGAAACAACCACAACAAAACAACTCCCGAACCCTGAAATATATTTGTGTATGAAAGAGAAATCTGGAGGGAAGGGAGAGGAAAACACGGTCAATACGACTACAATTCATTTAAGATGCTGAAATAAGTTTAGTGGGTTTTTCTTGTTCAAAATGTTATTGAGGATAGAAACACAAAAATGAGAGAACAAGTGAGGAATCCAGAATCCCCCCATGGCATCTCAAACCCCACTGGAACAAATGGAGAAGTAGGTGCTGGAAAAGATTTATTCAAAGCAATGTGGACACATGTAAGCACCTGAACTGCAAATTGGGCCTGAAAACCCTTCTTTGCAGAGCTGTGTATTGTTCCTTTTCCAAGACCTATCGACGTATCCTGCTCAGCCAGCGCTCCCCAGCTCAGCTGTATGTTACTTAGCCCATAAGGGTGTTGAACAAATATTTCGTATCCAAGAGAGACTCATTAATGTCTTTCAAACCGGATGCAAGTTTCTCATTATTCTTCTGCATAGGTCTAGTAATGGGAGCCTCCTCTAGAGATGCCCTACGCAGATGTCTTCAGGCAATGTTGATGGCACGAAGCAGGAATTGCTTTCACTGAAAGATTTATAACCTTATAGCCTTTCCAAGCCCAGGCAGAGCATGTGGACTGAGAACCAGCAGCAAGGGTTTTCTGACTTGTGTGCTATTCTCTAGTATGTACTAGCCTGGAGAAATCATTTTGGTCTAAATTTTTGCTGTTCTGGGTCCTCAGGATGAGGAATGAAATGTCAGGGGTTTTATTCAAAGGCACTGAGTGTTTCTGACTGCTGTTTGAATCCAAGCTGCAGGTTTTGAGTCCTTATTAAAAAAAAAAACAACAAAAAAAACTCCAAAAACCCCACCCGAAAAAACCCAAGCCCATGGATCTTAATTTAGGGCTCCCCAAATCAGAAGTCACTTTGAAAGACACGCAGAAGCACAGAACAGCCGATAGATTTCCATATCCTGCAGGGTTTTGGCATGAATCCCCTTCTTTGGTTCCAGGCAGAAAAATACAAAGACACGTCTATGAATAGGACCTCACTGGGTGTCCAACCCTCTGAGTGAAATTTACTGTGCAGAGGATGGTCTCGGCCTACATTTTCTAGTTATTATATAGAATTTGTTTCCTGCTAAGCTAGGAGGAAAAAAAAAGTATAGAAATAAAAAAACCTTTAGTGAATTCCCACCTTATAGAGCTACCTCAAGCTGTACAGGCAGAATTTGTACCGGAGGAGCTGACATTGAACAGGGCAGTTCAAGGGAGAAGCCAAAGCCCAGCAGAGACGCCCTTTAAAAATCACCTGTCTTGTCTGCAGTATTTTGTAAGTTGATCCAAATCAGATTTTGGAGTAAAACCATTAAAAGTCAACAACCAACAACCAGGATGAATCTGACTCTTAAAGTGCCATTCAGGCTCCTTGAGAGACACACATCCCACTGACTCCTTTATCAGTCATTAAACCAATTATCATCCCAGTCTATTTCCAACAATTATCATCATGCACTTTTTGGGTTTAATCATCTTTTTAATTGACCTGTGAGTAAGACAGGAGACACAAAAACGTCCCCTGATAGCTCAGGTGTAACTATTACACACTCAGTGTTGCCACGAAAGGAACGAATTTACTGATGATACTGGTATACTCCTATAAATTAAGGTTACAAATAAATCAAAGACAATAAAGGAGAAGAAGAGGAAGGAATAATCCATAAACAGCCTGCCACTACAACTGGTAACACTGCTTCTGGGACTTCTTGGCCAGCAAACTGGAGCTGGAACAAGATCTATTTTTTTTTCTAAAACTCTGCGCAGCACAAAATAAACTGTGAGTGACACAAAAAGTTTTGACCATCTCTTAAATTGCTGCAATTATTGAATTGAGTGGCAGTGATGTCTTCAGGCAATTGCTTGGGAGTTCAGAAAGAAATCAGCCATTTAGGCAGATGTCCCTCCTGCAAACCACTAACTTTTGTGATGCCACTTGCCTGGGTACAGCGTTGCAAAGTGGCCTGAATGCAGCAACTTGCGGGATTTGGCACTGTGAGCCCCGCAAGCACTTAGCAAAAGCAATTGTGGAGCTCTATTGAAAATCCTGCGTACTGTGCTGTGGGGAGCCAGCACTTTTTATCTGTCAGCACTGTTGGTGACAAATATTAAAATAAAAAGTATGACACTATAGGTGCTTCAAAATTCAAACCGCAAGTTTCCTACTGCGGGACTTCTAACCATGTAATAAAGTGCAGGGAAGAAAGCAGAGTTCAGACCCCATGCTGGAATAAAGGCAAGGAAATCTTAAGTGTTCAAATACATAATTCATCCTCTTCTGAGACTTTCTACCAGCTTTCTACCAGTAAAAATTTTTAATTTGTGCCTAGATGATAGAATCTTTAATTCCTCTTTTATCTCTGGGGCTGGCTGGGAGAGCGCTCGGGCAGCCCTGCTCTTTGTGGTGGGTGAAAGCAAATGGTCACGACAGGTCAGTGAGCTTCTCCACAGTGGTAGACGGTGTGATGGGCCCAAAGAACCAGTCTCTGCTTGCTGAGAAAGCACCTGCCAGAAAGTCACTACTGCAGCAGTCGGTGAGTTTTGCTTGTTTTCAACAGAAATACTCCGCACCTTAAATAATATCTTGCTCCAAGGATCTCAGTGCACATAGCAAGCACTGGCTGAGCCTCAGCTTTCTGCAGGGAGGTAAGTCCCTGCTCCTGCTTCTCACTTTTCTGTGTTCTGATGACTGGAAGACTCTACTTACATTTTGTTACACAGCTTTCAAAAAACCAGAATTCAAAACACAAGGCTTTAAAATTCTCTTATTAGTTAAGGTCTTGACCATTTATTGCTTTGTTCTATCATGATTTTAACAGTACTTTGATTATTGTTTCCCATCCCTGGAGACATTCAAGGTCAGGTTTAATGGGGCTCTGCCAGTAAGAAAGCTAGAGAAGGACTTTATATAAGGGCTTGTAGTGACAGGATGAGAGGCTTCAAATGGAAAGAAGGGAGATTAGATTAGAAGTTACAAGGATGTTCCTCCCTGTGAGGGTACTAAGGCAGTGGAACAGGTTCCCCAGGGAGGTTGTGGCTGCTCAGTTCCTTGAAGTGTTTAAGGCTAGGTTGCAGAGGGCTCTGAGCAACCTAGTCTGGTGAGAGGTGTTCATGCCCATGGCAGCAGTTTGGAAATGGATGATCTTTAAGGTCCCTTCCAACCCAGACCATTCTATGATTCTATGATTAGACATGTCCCTGCTTATTGTAGCGGGGTTGGACTAGATGACTTTTGGAGGTCCCTTCAACCACAATACATTCTGGGATTCTATGATATTATGATTTTATGCAAATAACAGCAAAGTAATAAAATGGAAGAAGAAATTCATGATAAAGACACCTTTGAGTAGGGTGGATGCACAATGTGTCTGCATAACCAACACATTACTGAGAAGGTAAATGAGCAACTGTACTCCTGCTAAAAATCTGATGAAATTGATGCATTTATGTCAGAGTAAATCCACCGCAACAGTGAGAAGAATGTGTGCACCTCACTTCGCAGTGGTCACTTAACCTAAATGATCTGTGTGCCTCCCTGGTGTTAGCATACAAAATCAACTGGATTACATATTCACATGTAAAGCTACAGCAAAATTGACCTATTTATATTTTCTAATTCAAGCTCTCATTTTCTTTCTAAACCTTGTTCCCTGTTCATTCTTTCTGAAACGACTTCTTAGGGACTGGCATCCATCTCATCCCAAAATGTGGTATACAGTGCTTGGCATTCACTACTTTAGCAACTGTTGCCTTGTTGCTACTCTGGCAGCAGTGACTGAAATCCTGGGATCTGTGCACCTTTGACACCTTTTGTAGGAGGAAATATAGGGATGGATTAAGATATTTTAAAATATCTTAATTAATCTTAATAAAAGATATTTTAAAAAATCTTAATAGTTGGTTTTGGTTTTTTTTACAAAGCATTGCTAGAAGGTAGCACTGTGTCCTGCCTGTTAGACTTTACTGGTGCAACAGTTTCCCTTTTGCCAATCCCCTTTCCCACCAGTCCTCTTTCCCACCTATGTTTATTAGGTCCGTTTGGTCTATATCCACACTTATTTAGGATATCCCCTCATTTGACAGCATCTGAGGGGTGCCTTAGTGACATTTAGTTTTTCAAGTCATGCTACTGTATTAGTGATCACCTAAAGATATGAGGTAGAGTGTACAAGGAAGAACCAGCATTAGTGCTTTAAGTAAAAATAAAAAATAATTAAACCAAACAAATTTTCAGGCATTAAACCTATCTCNTCAGCCCCTATTCCCTAACTTTTATAACACTAATCCCTGCAGTCCTCCCCAGGCTCTTTAGGGAGGAGGCAATGTGCTCCACTGCACCCAGACTGCCATCTCAGTTTCTTAGGACAGTGTCCTGTCCGCACATGTATGTCACTGTCCTCACCCTGGTCTCCGGTGAGTGTGCAGCATACTGGGCAGAGTTGCCATAATGGTAATGTTGTGCTGATTGTGCGTGGCACCATCTCGCTGAAAAAAAGCAGTTGTGTCACAGTAAGAAAAGCTGTACCCCTTGTGAACTTGGCAAGGGGAGGCTCCTCTCAACATTGATGAAGGCAGAGCTTTGGACGGCAGATACCAGCAGTGGCTTCCATCCACTTGGGTCTCCAACAGCAGAGACAGCATGCCAGCAGCCAACTTAGCATTCTAGGTTCCTGGCCCCCCAATCTTTTCCCCAGGGTGCTGCCCATGCAAGGTCTGGCCCTTTGCTACAGCAGCAGCTGCTCTGAGAATGCACAGATCCTCAGTGCCTCTGCCTGGGCTTGTGCTTTCAAGAAAATATTAACATTATTCCATGCTGCTTTTTAACAGCTCTTCAGGGCTGGGAGTGAGCTAGTTCTGCTACTTCAGTACAGGGAAGATGAGTAATGAGAAGCATGAGCCTGGTGCAGCTGGGTCAAAATGTGTTAAACAATTAAAAATTAAAAAAATGGAGCACCCTCTGCCTACTTCAGTTTAGAGGAAAGGTCTCTCTGACTCTACCTGCTCTGAGGCTCTCTGACTCTGCTCTGAGACTTGCTGACACTACTGATTCAACACTATCAAGACACTCCAACTGTGATCTGAGACCTGGAGCAGAGCGGGAGCATCTTGACACAGTGTCAAAACAGTAGTCAGAGCACATGGATGCAGCACTGAAATGCTTTTGTCTCCCAAATAAAAAGGAGTTGGATTATTTTCATCTTTTCTACCAGTTTTTTTTTCTTTTGTAATAATGGTAGCTTTCCCTTCAATAGAAAACCCCATAGTTTATTTACAGAAATCAAGGGTGAGATATTCCTAACTCCCCCATTTTCTTGTTTGATAAAGCAATGTCAGACAATGGCTTTGCTGTACAATGCACTTCACTAAAGCAAAGTTCTGTGGAGAAGTAAAAGGCTCTATTTTGAAATTATTCCAAGTCAGAAACGAGGGGTTAATCCTTCATGACATATCATCTGTATCTTTGGGCATGTTTGTATTTGTATATTTTGGGATTTCTTTTTGGTACAGTAACATATAGTATCTGATTAATAACTGGTGGCACAATGTTGCTCATGGTCTGCCCACCAACATTTTGAGCTACGGCTTTTGGTACAAATACCCATAAAATCAGATATCTGAGTGTTGACCAATCTTCATCAACAAAAGAAATTAGTTCAATTGTCAGAATGCGGCATTGCCTGCTAAGACAGGTTTCCTTTCTGCAGATGAGATGGTCTTAATGTCACACAGACTGTGACTTCATAACAGGTTAAACCCTTTTGTTTAAAAAATGAGATTACAGTAGAATTTATTTTTCCGTGCAGGGGTCACAGGTACCAAGAAATCAGCAAAGCCATCTCCTGAATGTTTTATAGATGGTAGTGGTGGTTTTGCTGCATGTGAAATGAAAACAATCCATTAAAATAAAAAATGAAAATTCTTTTTGTTTCCTTTTCCTCTTGGGCCTTCCCAAAAGGAGGTCGACACCGACCCAGTTTGAAAAAGACTTACCTAAGCCAATCACTGCCCAGCATGTATTCCCTTGAGCAACTCAAGTGGGCATGATGCCATTCGAACAGATGGGCATTACTGTAGGCAACCAAGAGACCATGCATGTGAATCAAGTATGGGTGTTTACAGCATCATTTCCCTGATGAGAATGTCAAAATGGCAGTCCAGTCCGAGCCTTTTGGCTTCGTTCAGTTGCATTTCACTAATGCAGCACAAAAACGGACAACTTCACAAAATCAATAATTAACGTGAAGTTAGGTGTCATGATTTCACTTTGTAGAATGAGGCAGAATAAGTGGGTAATGGACTCACTGAAAATAAAGTGACAGTGCCAGGATGGCTACTGTGTGAAATGAGGGTAAAGAAGCCTCAGTGTCCACGCAGAGTCTAACACTACACCCAGACAGGCACAGGGCTACTGCATGCCTACTCCCAGCTGAAAGCAAGAAACCCTTCCATGTTTTCTTAGGAAGGCATCTTATTTCAGATCAAAATTTAAACAGTGTAAAGTGGGACTTCCATGCACAACACTGTAACAGAGCAGTGCAAGGTCAGATCCTTGAAATTGCACATAAGGAATTAGGGGTTTGTTGCTGTCTTGAAGAGAGATGCACACAAACAGTGCAACAGTTTTGAACCCAGAACTCAGCTTAACTCCTGTACCTGATGAATTAATTGATTTCTACTGGATTATCATTGGAAGTTCTCTACCATCTGTTACACAGAAATCTTTAAGTACAGAGAAAAAGACTGACATTTAAATATTACCTAAACAACTTTATCTACTTTAACAAAAGAGACTATAATATAGGTATCCTGGAAGCTTGATTTAAAGTGTATGTCTGAATCACTGTTATTGTTTTCTCTTTCTTTGATGATCAGGTGTATTTGCATTGACTTCCACTTAACTGCTTATGTAGCCTCCAGGTGCAGATTTGATAATCCACAGAAGTTTTGTTTTCCTAAGTGAGTGACTCTTCAGCCTGAATTTGAAGAATTGGGATGCTGAATCCTCAATATCAGGTATGAGGTAACGGAATGCATCACCTTCTCAGGAATAATGCAATATTTTATTGAAAACAGCTAAACTGTCTGTGGTTTAGGTCTGAATTACCTGTTCTTGGTTTGCTTGTTTTTTTAAAGAATCTAATTTCTGCTAAGAGATTTTGAGCACCTAGTGCTCAAAACTAGTCCTATCCCTTAGTTGGGGAGCAGAAGAAAGAAAAAAAGCAGCTTTTCAAAAACAGATGAAAATAAAAACAGTGGTCTAGAGAGTCTAGAGTGCATCTTTTTCTGTATGCAAAACATTTCAATATTTTCCTGCCTTATTTCAAGCAATCAAAATCAGCCTTTTCATTTGTCTGTTCTAATGTGTTATGATGGCTCTGACTTCTGCCATTAGACTTGCTAAAATGCTCTGATACCTTGTATTTCATTTTCCTGGGAGTGTAGTGTTTATTTTCCTGCTCGATGTCATGGAAACAGAAACACTTCCTTTATACTATATCGAAGTTTGTGTTTTAAATACAAGCAGGGCAGGCAGGAGATCGCTGCATATCCCATGTGGACAGACAGCCCTGGCTTTGTGGGTGCCAGCACATCCTCCCAGCTGTTGCTGTTGCTCTAGGGTCACAGATGCCTCTCACACTGAATCGGTTAAAAATGCAGGAGCTATGCTTGGGGACAGAAGCTCAAATTTTCAGGGCCTGATTATTCTGTTAGCTTCATATGTGCAATTCCCACAGAAGTCAGCAGCAGCAGTACCTGCAAACCCAACAGGCTAATTTGGAGCCCAGATCTGCGAAGGATGCAATCATACATTTGATTGCTGTGGGTACTTGAGGTCTAATTCTCACCCATTTCCATGATGTTAGGATTTACCACAGCTTTTAAAGATTTGGATGAATCCAAAAGTATTAGGTGAGTTGTGATATTTTATTTTCAGTGATCAGGGGAAGAAAAAGAGATCTGAAGCATATAGGCTCATGCCGGACAAACACAGCAAGAAAAATATGTTCTACAGTGCTCCAAAACTGAACAAGGAGTAATACAATGTATGGCAGATTATGTACGAAATGCAATGTGAGACCCTGAGGGGTGAAGGCAAACTAATCAAAGGAATAGCTAATGGCCTACAAGGAGAACAGGAAACAACAGGCTTCTCATGGAGCCAACTCGGTTCTCAGTTCAGAGGAACCACTGTATAGACTGTTGACACCTGAGCCCGTTGTCTTGATGATTTTATCCAAAAGGTGTCAAATTCAAGGCAAATTGTTTATGTCTGTATATTTTATTGCTTTATCAGAAATGACCACTTTCACACAGGAAACACAGATAGGTATTGGCCAGGACCACTACATCCACTTCTGCACAGGTTTCTACAAAATGATTTATGTCTGCACTGTTATGACACACCAGGAGTCACATTGCTGGTTGGATTGGCCTGATGACTGAATGTTA
The DNA here is from genome assembly GCA_013397515.1 of Upupa epops. Taxonomy (NCBI): domain Eukaryota; kingdom Metazoa; phylum Chordata; class Aves; order Bucerotiformes; family Upupidae; genus Upupa; species Upupa epops. The sequence goes on from VZRI01000437.1 coordinate 295,514, forward strand.
TCTCAGGGCAAATAAAATCACTAAGTAAAACGGATGTGGCACCTGGATCATCAGTAGATGCTCTGAAAAGATGGCCAGGAAAGCCTAAGCAAGCTGCCACTTGTTCTAATAAGCAGAGATCAAAGATACTGTTAATATGATGTCTCCAGTGTCAGTATTAACTCTCTTTCTTGTCTGCTTTCAGCTTAACAGGCCTGAGAAACCAAAGAAAAGGAGGCCAAAGTATTGCAGACTTGAGAATCCCAAATTTCTCTGGCATTCTCAACTAAGCTAATCAATACTTGTAGAAGGAGGTGAAAGCTCCATGTTAGGAATCGATCGGTTTTTCAGTTGTGTCATTTTTCTGTGGTGAGGGCAGAGGACACCACCATTGTGATGAAGTTGGGAGTTTCTAGCCCGTAACACTGGAAAGAATTACTGAGTCCAAGAGTACTGACTGCTCACTAGTGAGCAGGTTAGTGTGTAACAGACACAGTACAAGGCAGACCCAAGGATGAGGGGTTAGTTTTGTATTTTCTGGGGTCTCTCTGAACGTGATCTGCACCAGTCTATTGCGGTGCCCAGTAGGCCCTGCCCAGGCTCGGGTGGGACACGCCCAGTTGGAGCCCGCTGAGGACAATTAGGGCCTGGCTTTATCAAGCTTGAGCGACCGCACTTGGGTGAACCTTCACAAGAAGTTTTCTGATGGGCTGAGATCTGTATCTGCTGCAGCACGGGGTACCGGGCAGCCAGGAGTGCTGCAGCAGTCCTCCACTGGCCCTTCCTGGCTACCAGCGGCTCTGCGGTGCCACCCAGTGAGGCCCCTGAGGCGACCGCGCGCAGAGCACAGCCCACTATGGTAGAGGCGCAAGCGGCCCGGGCAGGCGGGGAAGGGGGAGGTCGTCGGGGCCGGACCTTCACTCCCTGGGGCGGTGCCACTGCTGCTCCCCACCCGCAGAGCGCTCCTCCCCATTTCGGTTACAGCTCTGGCCAGGCTGGCAGCCGTTGAAGTCGTCTGGAAGGCGCTGCGGGTAAGCAGCTGTCTTCATCCGAACTCCCTCCGGTGGTGGCTGGACCTTTGTGTTTGTGGTACGGGCAGGTTGCCTTGACTCTAGTAGCTCTACCCAAGGAGGCCACACTGGCTTCATTTGGATTTTACGGAATCATACAATGTATTAGGTTGGAAAGGACCACCAAAGGTTATGTAGTTCAGACCCAGCTACAACAAGCAGGGCCATCGCTCACCAGACCAGATTGCCAAAAGTCCCATTCAGCCTGACCCTGAGTGGCTCTAGGGATGGGGCCTCCGCCACCTCCCTGGGCAGCCTGTTCCAGGGATCCCCCCATCCTCAGATTAAAGAACCTTTTTCTCATGTCTAACCTAAATCAATCCCTTTCCAACTTCAAACCATGGCCCCCTTGTCCTGTTCTTTGCCCTTGTGAACAGTCTTCCCCAGCCTTCTGATGGGCCCCTTCCAGGACCTGTAAGGTTACTATAAGAAGTCGCCTTCTCTTCTGGCTGAACAATCCCAACCCTCTCAGCCTGTCCTTGTAAGAGAAGTGCTCCAGCCCTCTGATCAATTTCATGGCCTTCTCTCCAACAGGTTCTAGTCCTTCTTGTGTTGTGGGCTTCAGAACTGGATGCAGGACTCCAGATGAAGTCTCACCAGTGTACAGTGAAGGAATGTGATGACCACAGCAATGAGTGTGTCAGAGTGAGAATAAGATGGACCAAAAAAAGCCTTGGAGAAAAATGAAGGACGAATGTTTTAAAGACAGATCTATGCCTTTTCTTTATAGCCAAAAGCTCATCTTTTGAGGTAGAGATTGTAGAACTTTGTCATCAGGACAGGCCAAAGGCATAAAATGTAGGAAAATTACTCAAATTTTGTGGAGTTTGGCAGCTAGGTATTAAACACAACTCCTGGTTGTGAGCCTATATATGTGTGTGTCTGTGTGTATAGTTAGGCTGTTCCTGTGCGTCCTGGAGCAGTTCCATGTGAACCCCTTGAAGCGGTGAGGCGGCAGTTCTGTAATGGGGGTTGCCCTCTGCGTGTGTCTTGTGCTGTAGTTCTGACTCATCCCGTGAATTTAGGTTCCTGTTAGAGGCATATTCCTACAGAGGACAATGTATGCAGCAGATGTGCAATGGCAGAAAACAGCCTTTCAAAAGAAGCCACTTTTTTTTCAGTCTGTCCAAATCTCTTCCTATGTGAGAATGGCAAAGCAAACCAACTGGAGGTGTGTGCAAACTTGTAACATGAATTTCTAAAGCACTGTATAATGTTTGGTGTAGGACAACTACTGTGGTGTCCTGGCTGACTAAGGTATTGTAGTCCTGCTATCTGTAGTTTTTTATTCTGGATTTAATATCTTGTTTTGTCACAGTATTTATATTTTGTAACTGACCTTTCACTGCATCTTTGAGGTAATTCTGCTTGTCTGCAGGCTAGTGGGGGCCTCTCCCTTCAAGTGACACCAGCAATACTTACAGTTGGTCTACATTATATGTACAGAACATGAGATACCATAGAGATTCTCTGCAAATGTAAACACATTTCTACTTTATTGCATTTATAACTATGGAACCAAAGTGGGGTTTACTAATGAGGAAGTTGTGATGTTATTTGTGCAGCTATCATGTGTTTGCTTCAGAGGCAGAAGTTGGGCAGAGGTAGATAAATGCAAACTAAATGTGCTCTTTTGTGGATTGCTTTTGCAGATGTCTTCATGTCATTAATATTTTTAAAGCCATTGGTATTTTTTAATAATTTGCTGCTGTTTTTTAGCTGCAGATTTGTGGTAAAAGAGGTAACGAGTTTGTTTCTGCTCCCATTCTGCTTACTGATTTGCCTTGCACAAAACATAGTGAGGATGAGGCTGCAGGAGAGAGAAGGATCGGGCCAGCAAGCTGATGTGATAGAAACTGGCCTCCTCAAAATTAACTGAATAGGTTGTGGAGTCTCCTTCTCTGAAGGTATTCAAAACCTTCCCAGATGTGATCCTATGCCACCCACTGTAGTTAAAACTACTTTAGCAGGGGCATTGAACTAGGTCATCTTCAGAGATCCCTTCTAACCCCAACCATTCTGTGATATTCTTCTATCATGCAGGCAAACTGAACTGATTCATATAGGGATCTCCCAGGCAGGAAAGGAACTGGAAAGCTACTGCTGCTTGTGAGAAGAAAGTGTGGGAGTAGAACCATCCCTTTTGTGTTAGTCTACAATTACATTGTATTGATTATACTAGGAAGTCTTTTGTCACTCTTGAGGCAACTGAATTTAAGAGAGGTCAGTATGAATTCATCCACATTTAGTAATGCACACATATTACACCACAGTTGGTGTCTGCATTAGAGAATTTATGGAAACAAGCTTTATGGGCACAAATTAGAGGTGGCATTTGCTTTTGCTGTTTTATGTACAAAAAGAAAATCAAGTAATTGGAGAAATTATCTGCAAAACCAACAGTCCAATGGTGATTAGTTGCTTTTTTAAAAAAATACACTACATCTGCTTGTACTACTCAGGAGGCACTAAATAGGAAAAAAAGATATAACTGTTACTCTCTCGGTCTGTACCAAGGAGAAATCTTGACCAGTGTGAGATTGCAGAAATTCACCTTGTCTTCCTCAGCCATTCAGCTTGTGTGTATGCCAGAATCCAGGCCTTCAGCTGGAGAGCTGAAAACTTCTGAATAGTTTTAACCTACTCTCTTCATTAGATCCACTGTGTCACATGCAGACTGTTAAAGCTATGTGCTTTAGGTTTTTCTCAAATAGCACAGGTCAGTAGCTGTCACCAGGATCTTATCCTGAAATCCTCTTCTGATTGCCTTTATGTTTGCTTTTTACTTATTTTTAAACTACATCTGAATCAATATTTTGGATTATTTGGGAAGAGAGTAGCATGATTGAGGGGAGGCCTGATGTGGTGACCTTGCTCACACTGAGGACTTGTTCAGGAGACAATCAGTGCTGTAATGAGCAGTTTGTGATGCTCCCTGGAAGAGCTAGGGATGGTGCAATTCGCTCTGCTTTGATGCTTTTGAGTTCTATCAAAATTATTTCTGTAATTATTATGTAAACACTTGTTGCTCAGAAGCATTCCTTTCTCCATCTCTTGTGTAATTTTCAAGTTTTAATTATGTTTTTATTCTATGTCTTAGAATCACAGAATATATTGGGTTGGGATTTCCAAAGGTCATCTAGTCCAACCCCCCCTACAACAAGCAGGGCCATCACTCACCAGACCAGATTGCTCAGAGCCACATCCAGCCTGACCTTGAATGGCTCCAGGGATGGGACCTCCACCACCTCCTTAGGCAGCCTGTTCCAGGAATCCCCCATCCTCAGATTAAAGATCTTTTTCTTGGTGTCCAGCCTCAATCTACCCTTTTCCAGCTTCAAAGCGTGAACCTTCTTTCCATCATTCTCTGCCCTTGTGAACAGTCTTCCCCAGCCTTCTGACAGGCCCTGTTCAGGGATTGGAAGGTCACTATAAGGTCCTGCTGTATGGGGAGGTCATGTTTCATATCAGAACTAGGCACGGTTATTTCTTAGATTCCTAATTCTTATTTAAGATTCAATTAACATTCTTCATATTACAGATGTTCCTCTGACTTTGTTATTATTATCTTTACTGTTGTCTCACACTTTCAATGCTTTAACATTTCTTTGCTACAAATGTGATCTTTTCTAAAGCAGAATTTCAGGTCTCTAAATTGTGGGACTTTCTGACCCAGCACTGAACAAGTCTCTCTCCAAAGCTGGGATATTCACAGCAGGAGCTGATAAACACTGGCAGTTGTGGGGTGGGGTTTTTTTTTTGTTTGGTTCATTTTGGTTCTGTTTGTTCATTTGGTTTTGGCCCAATGTTGATTAAACAACCTTCTTTCTTCAGCACTGAAAATGCAGTGATGAGAAGTAGAGCCTGTATACCAAGTGCTGTTTTAAATCTGAGTAGCAGTATGACGACTCCTGGCATCCTCTGCTTTCAGAAGAAAATCATGAATGTTCAAAGCCCAGAAGAGCTGAAAGTTTGGTGCCTCTCAATTAAAAAGAAAAAGAATCAACTAAACATTACTTTCCTTGTCCTGATTATAACCCTGACTGTTTTTTAAACTAATATTAATTAATTTTCTTTGGAACCTGTGTCAGGGCTGTTTCACAGATATTCTTAATGCTGCTTTGATTTCCTTCTTGTACAATAACTATATACTTTTTCTAGTTCTGTATTGCCTGTTTGCACTTCAGGCTGCACAAATTATAAAATGAGATTTCTCTGCTTCTGACCACTGATCTACAGTCTCTTTTCCATCCTCTAATCTGCTGTTCTTTAGTACTTTGATTCCTCATGTTCTTGGGTGGCCTTTCTTACCCCTCTTTTTTGGATTTAGTGTTTTCTCTGGCTTTTCTGAGGCTGCTTTCTCCATGTTCATTGTCTGTTTGGCATCAGCATGATCTGTAGCTTCGCTCTTTCTTTCATCCTTCACAAGATCTCTGCTGCATATGGTGGCCACCTTTCTTTAAAACTGCTTTAGCAAAGGCTCTTTCAAAAACTTAACACAATCTACCATGTACCTTCTTGCCTGTTCTTATCTTCTCTGTTCCCTCCCCACTATGCTCCTAGTTTGAGTTCTGTCAACTCTGCGTGATTAAATCGGTGTAAATAGCCTTGGCAAACAGTTTTGGGTTCTTATGTATTGGCTCTCCCTAGGTCCTCAGATTTCCACCCCCCCACCCCCCCCTCTCGGCTAGAAAACCTGCTCTTTTCTCTCTCTCTCGGCATCATCTCTTGAGCGCTGCTTATTCTGTCTTTGTCTGTTGCCTCCAGGGTCTCCACTGTCACATCATACAGTTCTTCCATCATATCTGGCATTTCTGACCCGATCTTCCTCTCTAGCTTGGCTGCATTTTCTCATTAGTTACAGGCATCCCCTACTGATTCTGTCAGGCTTTTCTTTTTTTTTTTTTTTTTTNAGGTATTTCCTACAGCTTCTCTATTTTTTTTTTCCTGTGACTTTCAAAACTGTCTTCTAACAACAAAAGCAAACTGGTGGGGTTTTTGTGTTAGCTTGCTTGCTTTCTTCTTTTTTTTTTTTTCGTTTTGCATATTGACTTCCTGAAAAATCCTCAGGCTGTCCCATTTGTATGCTTAACTCCAGCATCACCCGTGTTTCTACAGCTGCTGAGGAAGGTTGAGGTTGTATGTTAACCTGCCTTTGTGATTTGAGAGTTAACATGTTAAAGCTGCCTAATGGCCATGATCGTGTAAGTTTTTGGTCTTTGAATATCGTTAGCTCCAAGTATGTTTCACTAACAGTTTATGCTGTCAGAGTGTTGCCTTGAGCTTGTAGTTGCACAGCTTTAGCAATCTTCACCTACTGACATTCTCTTTCCTAAGGCCAAGTTTCCCAAGAGATTTTTCTCATGTGATAAAATCTTCTGCAAACCAGAGCGCTGAAATCTCTTAGCAAAATTAGTTCATTGGGTGATCTCACAATGAAACAGCCTCTCAAATATACTTCATGTGTCCAGATTGTCTAGGTAATTCCATTAGTATCATTCTCATGGTAGCTGAGTAGGTAGATTGTCTTATTATCACAGTGCTTGAATTAAATTCAGGCTCATTTACTAGATGGTAAACTCTGCTGGTGATATAGGTTGCAGGTAACTGCTTCTGAGAATCTCTATTTTTAATATGAACTGTATTTAAAGAAAAACAATTATCTTTATCCTTGTTAACACCTCTGCTTTGAAGGAACACACAGAAAATAAGTGCAAATTGAGGTGGTGGGCTTTGGTGTACTGTTGTAAAAGTAGTTGAGCTGTCTCTTTTTTGACAAAAATTATCTTTGAGCTAATGCTTCACTCCTTTGCTAATGCTGCCCATTTTGGGACAGTTAGGATTGTTTACAGTTCATCAAGCCAATAGTGACACTGAGTAATTAAATATTTTTTGTAAGAACAGAAAAAGAAAACAGTCAATATTTGGTATTGCTTTATCAAGTATTCTTCCAAAATACACAGAATCTCTGGTGGCTAAAATAATATGGATTGTAATAAACTAAAAATCTTTTGGATTTTAAACTAGCAGAAGGATGACCTTGGATGAGGCTGAGAGGAATATTGGGGCACTTCTAATACTTTTTTATTAATTTAATTTATTGTTTTGGTTTGGGTTTTTGTGGTTTGTTGGTTTGGGTTTTTTGGGTTTCTTTGGTTGTGGGATTTTTGTTTTGTTTTGTTTTTGATTTATTTTTTTTTTAGGTGTTGACTGTATCGAGGCAAATACTTTGCAACAGGGGATTTGATTTGTCTTCCACTACCACCCACGTCATGTGAACAGAAAAATAAGGGATACTTAATTTCTCATTTTTCTGTCAATCTGCAAGTGTTATGAATAGCCGCTGTGTTTCACTCTGGTTGGTTTTATTGCCTTCAGAACTGCCTTATTTTTTCTAGCAAAAAAATAAACTGTATTTAAAAAACCCCAAAACTGTAAGACACACTGAAGTGCATATTACAGTTGCTTTTGTGAGCTTTATTTATTGCTTCTTAAGTACTTCCTAAAGCTTGTTAATGCTGGAGCTTCCTGACAAAAAGGTTTGGTGACATTACCAGGAAGTTGTCATATCCTCTTCACCCTCCCTCTGCTCTTGGAACCAGCTGCACAGGTACAGCGGTGGGTCTTGTGAAGGCACAGGTTTGTATTAATAGTAGAGAAAACTCTGTACAGCCTCAAGATGAACTCCAGGAAGGATCATGCCAGGAATAAGCCAGATACTGTCTTCCAATCATGAATCAAAAATGTTATCACCTAACTTTATGTAGCAGTCTCAGTTTCTTGCAGTTGTTCAGAGGAGTAATTCTAGTTAGGTTTATTCATTTGGTAATGAAACAATTCTGAAATATCTCTTGGCATCTAATATGCTAGCCCCTTATTGTTTCTCTTCTCTGCAGTGCACTGCAGTCCACAGACCCTGAATGAAGTGAGGTTGGTTTTTCTGTTCTTTCCAACATTAGTTGTGTTTCCTGGTTTCTGTTGAAAAATGTATGGTAACTTCTGTGTCAATCTGTTTCATGACTCTTCTTTCAAATCCAGAATCCTTCCTGATGTTGCAGTATGAAAAGTTTCTGTTATGGTAGCGCTTATGCTCCCTGGAGACAGGCTGCCCAGAGAAAGGGGTTCAGTTGCCTGGATCCCTGGATGTGTTTAAAAGTTGTGGAGATCTGGAGCTCAGGGACATGGTTTAGCCATGGCCTTGGGACATTTAGGTTAATGGTTGGACATGATGATCTTAAAGGTCTTTTCCAACCCAATTGATTCTATGTGATATGTTTATTGACATCCTCTGTCAGGATGACAGTATCTGTCAGGCCTCTTCCATTTGTGGTAGTCCACTGTGAAGACCTTAGAGTTCTGCAGTCACAGGTGACAAGAGGGAGGTTTCTTGTCCATGCTAAGGAAGGCAAAGTATCTTTCAAACCCCGTTGGTCATACTGTTTATGCCTTAAGCTCTTTCTTCTAAGACATCTGATTTTTTTGTAGTACTTCTCACTGCTTGAAGAAAAGTTGAGATAGAAGGCCTTTTCTGCTGTTTTATATATCATCTATGTTTTATTTTGAAATATGGTCCATCCTATTGCTTACTGAAGTCTTAAAGGTGAGACTTCTTATTCCTGTTGTGAAAAGAGGAGAGAAGGCATTTTACATGCAGTGCTCATGAGTAAAGTACAAGGTGAAAATAAGAATTGTTTTGGTGTCCTTTTGTAAGAGGAGAACACATTCAACTAATGGTTTGTTCACTAATTATATCTATTAATTTCTAAGAAGCTGATCTCTACTGCAGTGTATTCGTTGCTTTCACAAGTAGCATAGTTTTTAATACTAAAATAATTCTATTCATTTACCAAAAGAAATAAAAAGAGGAAATAAATGGTTTAACTGTCTATTGTCACATGCAAAAACCTTGATTTGTTAAAAGAACCATGTAGAGAGGAAGCATTTTATCTTAATCTCCCTGAGTTCTGTTAAGCAGCAAAGAACCACTACGTTTGTGGCGCAGAAGTGCACAGATCTGGCTCTGTGGTGGGTATCTCCTGTGGAGATCTTGCTCGAGGTTGGAAAAGCTCACACGCTGAATCAGTAGGACCCAATTATTAGCACTTTCCTCCCCGCCATAGCAGTGTGTGTGTGTGTGTGTGTGTGTGTGCTCACGTGCGCACCATTGCAGCTCCAGCCACCACTGATACACATGCTCCTGGCTGAGAGGAGTGCTGGAGCTTTTTAATTTAGAGAGCGCTATCACTTGTGGGGATTATGTTTTGCATTTAAAAACACCACCAGCTTTCACTGTAATGTGTAGCTGTAGAACACGTGGCTGTTACTGCCTTTTCAAACAAGGTGTTTTTAGCAATAACTGTTGCTTTAGCAAACTTAAATGTTCGGAAAACCTCCACCCCAACAAATAAACCTCCTCTTTTCTCAGGCTAAACACAAACAATGTGGGCATAGGCAGTTGTTCATAAGAATTCTAGTTCCCATTCCAATTCACACAGGCATTGAAGAGTAAAGGCTGAAGTATTTCTGCAAATTGATTTCCAGGCCATGCTGTATATTTTCTGGGGGTCCTGTACCAGCTGCATATGATGTTTGTGGACCACTCTTCTAGTAGCCAGTGTTTGCCTTCTCTTCCCTTTGCTGGATGCTTATAAATCTGACAGTAGGAACTCATTCTATACATATAATGTTTACTGATATGGATTTGTATCATTCTTATTTGAGCTAAATGGTCTTTTTAGAGTTTTGAGGGGTAGTTTTGCTGGTATTTTGGGGTTTTATTTTGTGTTCAAGGCCATTCTGGTTTTATTAATTTTATTTATTTATTTTTAATTTCAGTTCAGGTGAATAGGATTCTACTACATGTGCTAGATACCAAGTGAAAATGTTGCCAGATACAGTTCAACATATTAAGCATGTAAAAACTGGACTAAAATATATTAATTCAAGTTATGAAGGAAATATATTAGGTTTGGATTTTTTTATTTGTCTCTATTTGCTGGCTACTGGAAACTATCTGTCCTCCTCTGAGAACTGTAGGAAAGATATTTTGAGAGCTCATTGCAATTGAAGTGATTTAGTGTGTCCCTTAATTGTAAAATGCTTAAGTTTGACATTGTATTCCTCTAAGCATTATTCATGTTTTGTTGACTTGCATAGATTCCTCATTAAAGGATTCTTGAGCAATCTGGAGGTGGAAGTGACCCTTGATTAAATGTGGCCTACAGCCTGTCATAGGCATGCAGAGTGAGCTGATCTTGAGCTGTTTGGTATATTGGTAATTCCAAAATCTGCAGCAGAATATTGTGGCCTTGCAGCTTTGGATGGTCTTTCTTGCTGTTCTGACAAAGGCTTTATAAAGCAATACAGAAATGCACCACTGATTTCAAGTGTCTGTGCAGGGTTTGCTGGTGGTATGTTCAAAGCAAGCTTGAAAATGTTAGGTCCTCAGCAGTGGTGGCTGTGCAGTCTTTGGGAGCTGCATAGCAAAACCCAGACTGCCTGGATTGGTGTGTGTACACTAGAGAGGATGGTTTGCATGTCCCTGAATTGAATTGCTATTGCATGAAACTATTTTTTTTATTGTGTGGCTTTCTTAGTTCCTCTGACATTTGATCAGTGTTATCTCAGTAAAAATGGTAATGCTGAGTTATCTCAGGTCCTACAGTGTCTTTTAAGTAGGTTTAACAGAAATTAGCTTTAAACATGTCCTGTTTATTTGTTATGCACCCCATAATACAGGCTGTACAGGAGTGTTTTCAGTCTTATCTTAAGCTTTTCATAAAAGGACATAATGTTGTAAAAATTTTAAAGGACACGCTATGGTAGATGAACTTTTCAAGTGAGAGGAAGATGGCTTTTGCTTAATTCCCTTGATAATCCTTAATAATAGACTAACACATAAAAAGGTTTCCAGCAAAATGGGCAAACCTTCCTTAAAGTTACAAAACATTCCTTTAGAAGAACATTTACTCACTATTCCATGAACCTTAAAATTTCTATTCTTTAGATTGGGTGTCTACTTTGAGGTTGACTTATTTTTGATCTGTTACCTTTCTTCGTCCTTTTTGCTTAAGCTTTTACACTGTGTTTTTTATCTGTATTTCTGCTATTCTCTCATCTCTGATTGTTTTATGTTTTCAGGAGTCTAGAAGTTTTAGACTATTTCTTTAAGATTAGCTTTATTCTCATCACTCTCTGTCCATACACCTTTTTCTTAAAGAATTACATGTTTCAAGGTACAAGTTCTTTTTCATAGCATTTTCTTATTGTTAATTAGTGTGGAGAAATGTATTAAGTCTTTATGTACTTAAGATTTCAGATCCTGGACATATGACAAATATGTAAAGAATAAAGGCTGGAATTAAAAAAAAAAACAAACACAAATCCCCAAATCTAAATAATATCTGCTTTGTACATACAGGCTTATAAAATGAAAATTGTCCTTCTGAGAAGGATCTTGAACATTGTTATATATAAACATATATATTTATACCTTTAATTCAGGAAAAGAAGATGGTAAATCAGCATTTATGCTTACTCTATAATGTTACGATCACATGTTGCTACATTTCTTAAGCTAAGCAGGGAAACTTCACATAAGGTGGGTGTGTGGGGGATGTGGTAACAGATTTGAGATGTCCTGATTTTGATTCTTAAGAAGTTGTCCTATTTGAAACCCCTTTTGGTACAGCTGAGGATGTTGGCCATAGGAAGGCTTGGAACGTCTTCCACAACAAGGGTTTGTGTGCTGCTAATGTGAATAGCAAGAAGGTCTGCTGGGCTAAGGCAGCTGAAATATCTTCATGCTTTAATACATTCCCTTCTAAAGGGCATCCTTCATCTATGACAGAAGCAGCTGAGCTTCAGCTATGAAATAAATGACCTTGATACCTGCTGCCTAACTGGGCAAAGTTGAAGGTTTGCCCTCTATATGGAAAAGTGTTAGTTACTTAACATTTGGGAGCAGCACTACTAAATGTTGATGAGTACTGCTTATACCTGTTTTCTTGAAATTAGAAGTTCCTCCCAGGGAAAGTCAAGTAAGAGGTTTCTGTCCAAACAGAAGTGTTTAAATTGGTGAGGGCAATGTGGTCATAACAACTCTTGTGTTTCTTAGCTTGTGTGTAAGAGAGCTTTCAGTATTTTCCTGGACACTTGTGTTTGTTTTTCAGAAATCTGTTTCACACCAATATTGTACTTACCCAAATAATTCTCCTCAGACCAGGAAGCTCTTTCTTTGCTTTCCTCACCCAAGGAACGCAGTGGGCTAATGCTATGTGTAATTTGTCTGCAAAATTTCAGATTCTGTTTTAGTCTCTGGCTGGCACGCTGTTGGAAGTTCTGCTGTCAGGCCTCTAGAAAGGACCTTTATATGCAAATCCTGCCTCCCTACCCCACTAGATAGCAGTGCCTCACAGATGCTGCACCTTCAAGTTAAGGTAGTATCTGTCTAGTCAAGGCTACCTCTTAAACTGAGCCTGGAAACCGTCACCAGTAGAGCCTGAGCTATGGTGTAAATGCCTTCTAGATGCAGCAGAATTATGAAATAAGTGTTGATTTTCTGTGTCATCTGATCCATCTGAATGGATCTCCAGTAGCAATAATTTCCTCTACCTTCTCTACATGATACATGTAAATCTGCCAAGTCTTTTTTTTTATTTTCCTTTTCAAGCACACAAAAAGCAACCTCTACTCCTACTTCTGGGACATGCAGCATCATGTTAAAATCCAGATCAGTCTCTTGAGTCAAGCTGCTTAATCAAATTAACACATTTATTGGAGATACGCGATGTTTCAGACAGAAATGTTTGGCCTTGTTCTGATGGTAAAAAAAAGTTGAAAAGTGAGTGGTAGTGATAGTCGTGATAGAAGTTTGGGGAGAAAAATGATGATGTCAAAACATTCAGAATCTAAATTAAATGGAAGGTGTCTGTGCAAATTTACTGAACGAACGTGGGTTTTGTTTTGACTTCATGTACATGACGAGTTTTATTACTTTTGCTTTGCTGCACTGGGGAAATTACTGTTGTGACATGTTGCAAAAGGTTGAAAGTAATGTCTATGATTAGGATTAGGAAGGAAGTTTAGTGATGGTTGAAGGAATTCTTGTAGAAGAGGTAGTTGTTCCCACCAGAAATTCTTCTGCGTACAAAGAGAAGTTTTGTCTTGATGTAGGTTCTATCAGTATGTAATAGAAAGGTGCCCTTTGTATGTTCTTTCTGGATTTAGCGTCAGAAGACCCTTTTAACAGAGCAGTTCACCTTGAAAGAACACCTAACTCTTGTTAATGAGTACTCACTGATGCTTCATGTAAATGAATTAAACCGCAACTGGAGATGCATAGCAGTTCTATGGCAAATACCATTAGGAACATTTCAGGAGTTGTCCAGAACTGGGTGCAAATGCTCTGTGTTTCTCTCTTATTTCAGATGTATCAAATCTTTCATCCAAAAACCTTGCTGAGCAGTATTATTAATTAAACTAGTCTATGAAATATAAATGAAAATCTTAGTAATATGACTATCTCCAGCCTTTCCAGCTCACCCACACTGACCAGTCTGGCTTTGCTCCAAGAGCAGCTACAATTCATAAACTTTAAGAAACATTAAACACATTGATCACGTTAACTGAGAGAATAAAAGTTGCTGCCTCCTACCATTAGGTTCAGAGAAGGCACTCAATAGGGTTCTGTGGGACTATCATTTTGTAGTAGCGGAGAAATTTAATTTCAGACATCAGTTTATAACCTCTGCCCAACTGTTCTACAATTTTCCATATGCTTTATTTGAATGCCACCCATCAGAAGCTGCCCAAGGCAAAGATGTCCTTTGCCTTTGACTTTTTCCTTTCCTTACTCTGTTCAATGTGCTTGCAATAGCAGTTAGTGGGGATAAACCCAGCTGCACTGTGGAGTAGAGAACTGCCACAGTGCAAAGTAAGGCTGAAGCTACCTTAGGGAAATTACCCTTCATGTCACTTGTGGCAATGTTTGAGGTTACTCCCTACCTCATACAGTCCCCCTACCTCAACCATCTTGCTGGTTGAAATAAAAAATAGATGAGGGCTAAGTTATGCTTCTAAATCTAGTTACATCATGTAAGTAACCACTGACAAGTAACAATGACCACAACCATCTGCAACGACACTTTCACCTCATTTTGGCATTCATTAAGGACCCAGAAACATACAAGTAATGAGTTACTACCTCTGACATGGTCCTGTAGTTGCTGCACAGCACTAGGTGCTTAGGGCAGACTTAAAGGTACCATGTATGTCCTCTTGTTTAGCCTTCCCACCGTTTGCATTTCATGGATTGTGGTACATTTTCTCTAGTTAACATCTAAAAGCCTACAGGATTTGAACTGGTTTGGATGTATGTGCCACCAAAGAAAAGAGGACACCAGAAGGTACCGTTTCAAATGCTGCAATTTTTCAGGTCAGTGATTCCTTCTGAGGAGATTAAAATGTCTCAGTGTACAGTTCTCGCTCAATTTAACCAGGTTAACAGAACCAAATCTGTAGATAACTTCATGAGCCTCTGTAATGGCATCTCTTTTTTTAATGTTAGCACAGTTTCAGTGCACTGGTAGATGATGATGATTGTCCTTGAAAGTGCTGTCAAAGAGCCCACAGCAATTCTGCTACAGTGTAGGGACTGTAGATGAGGTTGAGGTGAAGATACGGTTTTCATTTCTTTATACTATGCAGGTTTTGTGAAGGTGTTTTTCTCTAGAAACTAAATTGGTCATTGCCTGGCTGTCTCCTCACTCGATGCTTTTAACAAGGAGACAGACCTTATTATTCTGTTAAGTTCCAAGCAACATTTTTGTCCCTGTGATGTTAAGAAATCACTGTAACGTAAATTCATAGGGACAATATGATTTAGCTGTACCTTTAGCAAAAATCTGAATATCAAAGACCACTTGTGTTGTGCTTCAAAACAGGAAAGAAATTGAGGAAGGGAGCTAGAAGGACTGTGTGGTTAAATGGGGAGGGAGATACTGCGCAAACTGAAGAGGAAGAAGAAAGTCTATAGGTCGTGGAAGGAGGGGGTGGCCACTTGGGGTGATTATAAGGCTCTGGTGAGAGAATGTAGGGATGCAGCTAGGGAAGCCAAGGCCTTCTTGGAATTAAACCTTGCAAGACAGGCCAAGGGTAACAGAAAGGGCTTCTTCAAATACATTGCAGGTAAAACTAAACCTAGAGGCAATGTGGGACCCCTGCTGAATGAGCTGGGTCCCCTGAAGACAGAGGATACAGAGAAAGCAGACTGAACATTTTCTTTGCCTCAATCTATATTTCTGAGAGCTGTCCTGGTATCAAAGCCCAGACTGCTGAGGCTCCAGAAGAAGTTAAGGCGGAAGAGGATCCTGCCTTGGTTGATGAGGACTGGGTTAGGGATGTGTTGAGCAAACTGAATGTACATAAATCCATGGGCCCTGATGGGATGCATCTGCATGTGCTAAGGGAGACAGCAGAAGTCATTGCTAAGCCATTCTTTGTCATCTCTTCTAAGTCATGGGGATCAGGAGAGGTGTCTAGAGTCTGGAGGTTAGCAATGTCACTCCAGTCTTCAAGAAGGGTAAGAAGGACGACTCGGGTAATTATAGACCAGTCAGCCTCACCTCCATCCCAGGAAAGGGGATGGAACAATTTGTCCTGGATGCTGTCTCTAGGCACATCAGGGACAAGAGGGTCATTAGGGACAGTCAGTATGGCTTCAACAAGGGGAAGTCATGCTTGACCAACTCAGTACTGGGACCACTCCTCTTTAATCTATTCCTTAATGACTCGGATGAGGGATTGGGTTGAACTGTCAGCAAGTTTTCTGATGACA